>WEIT01039557.1:0-10518 GCA_013389985.1 Dryoscopus gambensis
GTCGAGGCGCCTATCTGTGGTAGTACACGTTGGGGTCCACCAGATGTCGCTATTGAGCTCAGAGGCAACTGGGCAGCAACATAACTTCAGACAAGCAAGTAGCGAGCAAGATGGAGAAGGTTCTTCATTGAGAGAACAGGTTTCTTATATATGTTAGCTAACACAAGTAGAAAGAAGGTCGTAGGTCCGTTAGATGAATGCCTCTCACAACCATTGGTCAGTTAATTAAATGTGACAATTAACACCTGCAGGAAATAGTTTCTAAAACATAGAAAATAGTTTACATACTTCTCTTGGTTCCCAGCTCCATGCCGTGAGAAAGAAAAGCCTTTCTCACAGCCTGCTAGAAGCTGGAGTATTCTTTCTGATGGAGCTTTTCAGCATCCACACCCTATCAGAGGAAAATCAGATGAATGATCTTTTCTCATTAATTTATGATCAACATTTTGTACTTTGTTGTGATGGTTGTTTGGGGATTTTTTAAATAGAAGTTTTCAGTCTGCTTCCCAGTGATCTATGTGATGCAATACAGGGCTAAACCATGACTTGACTGAAGAGACTGAAAGGAAAACTGGTGTTACAGAGGGTACAACTGACTATAGTAACTTCTGCTAGAAACTTCCTTTCTGAAGTCCTTGCCTCCTCAGCCTGAAAGAAGCATGGAAAGAAAATTACCCTAGTTGTGGGGAGATAAACAGTGAAACCCCACTATTGAGTCACTGAACAATCCTCACAAAGAAATACTGACATTTGTTTTAAGTTTAAAATGTTGTTTTAAGTTTCCCACCAATTTAGAAACACCTCCTTAATGCTCCTTTCAACTTTGCCCCATCCCATCTTAACTAAATCCCCTTAAAATCGCACTTACATTTTAAGACGATATATAATACTTAAACATAACTGTTAAGGATATTTTGCAGACCTTTTGGAGACTCAATTCAACTCAGAGTGATACCAGGAAGATTTATCAGTTTTATCAGTGATTTCTTTTGAAGGAGAATTACGTGAGGCTGCAAGATCATCAAGTGTAAATGAGAAGCACTTACAGCAATGAATACTGCAGAGGTGTGGAAGAGTCTCTCATCAATATAAGCTAAGATTTACCCCAACTGTGTGTAAAGCTGCTCTCCAGTAAGTGCAACAATTTAAACACAAAATGATTGATTTACTTTATGACTACAGAGACACATTTTCTCTTGCTCTCTAAGGGAAAAACAAACCAACACTTCTTTTTCAAAAAATGGGGCTTCCAGTTCCACAGGTGATAGTTTTTTTTCCATTATTTATCATGTAGGGGGCAATACTACAGAGATTATATGGGTATCCCAAATACATACAGGGATTTAACAAACACCCAACATGTATCTTCAGTATCATGACGCCTGCAGAGTGTTCTAAAAGTTTAATATCTTCCTAAGGTTAAAGTACATTAAAAGTCCTCTTCCTTTATTAATCTGTTCCTCTGCTCTTCTGTCTATTAATTGATATCATAGTATATCATACTATAAAACAGGACTGTGTCTCGATAATGATGCCTAGAGGAGCAAGCTTCCCAAGCATGGATAAAAACGTTTCGAAACATTTTCTATACTTTTGAAAGTTATTAGAAAGTATTTCCATTACAACCTAGTAAATAAAATTAATTTACTTTAAAAAACCCCAACAAACAACATGTAAAAATTTCCCCCATTTGCTGAATGAGACTTCTTCCTCTCAGTTTCCTTCCTAAAAAAATGACAAAGCCAAAAAGTCATTATCCATTGAAACCAAATCCAGGGAAGTTGTATATAGTGTGATGCATTTACATGTACTGAAATGCCTGCCTTTATGTGGGTACATCATAAAACAAGTTAATAGCACAAACATACCTTTTTCAAATGCATGGAGATATTGCCAGTCAGGTGAAATGCAGACAAAAAAACTACACTGAAGGGCAAAGCACGGGTCTAAATCCCTTCCCTTATAGTTGTGTTATAAATAAGAGACCAGATTATCAATTTAACAATTGTCCATTCATTTTATACTTCATTGTAGTTTTTTGTTCATTACCTGAATGTTATATTTCGTCCTTTATTAACTGTTACTGCTAATTATCCTGTTGTAAACCCCCCCCCCCCCCNGAAAAAAAAAAGTTAAAGACGAGCCAATGAACTTTTTAAGAAAAATCAACCCAATTACACGATCAGTTGGAAGGAGAACATCACCTGACCAGCTTTTGGGTTTCCTTTTTGATCACCACAAACATTAAGAAGGTTGACTGAGAACACCCCCCCTCCAGTGAAGAGTTGAAATTGCCTTCCTGGCCACTCCCCTGTGAGGAGAGAAGGTCCGGCTTTATCACTTTGAGTGGCAAAGCTGAATTCCTCCTCCCCCACATCGAAGCTGGGAGCAGCAGAGGTGTGCGCAGCCTTGCCGGGCACCCAACCCAAGCTGATCACTTTTAATAAAGGCTTTTAAAGGACTCGCAGTCCTGCCCATTTTTATTTCAGTTGGGTGAACAACAAAATTATCTATCACCTCATTTTAAAAGCCAAGTACTTAAAAAAAGAAAATGAGTATTTAAAGACTCTATAAATCTTAGACTGCCTACATCGTAGATGGACCATTATTTCTAGGTGTAAAAAAATGTCTACTTCATCCTAAAAAAACAGCCTTCACTACAAAAATCAGAATAAACATTATTCTATACGTAAACATAGCATTAAAAGCCCTGCAAAAAAATAAGCATGAAAGCATGCAACACTGGCTGAAAAAATAAATGTAAATAATTTCTCTATAAAACAGAACTGAAAACTGCTCCTCTTAGATGGCAGGTACAGTATTATTGTCAAAAATCAGGACATATAAATATAACATATTACTTAAGAGAGTTTTTCTGAGCTGAAAGAGCATGTCCATACCAGTGGGTCTATATCACAGCAGACACCAGCCACAGAAACCTGTGGTGCCCTCCCAGTGTCTTCCAAACCACCTCCAAGTGTCTGCCTCATGGAAAGTGGCTGCCACAGGACAGATGCTGTATCCCAAGGACACCATACACTGCTGTAAAAAACGGTTTGTAGTTTCCCTTATATTTGGCAAAAATTTTAGATCGATTTCCAACAAAAACTCACACCATTCAGCTTACAAGGATGCTTGCTCACTCAGTGAGAGACTCCAGTCTTTCTTACTGCACACTATTCAAATCCTGCTCCAAAAATTAGCATTTTCTCCTTGCCCGTTATACTTTTCAGTGTCCTAATGTTTCTCATCAAACATGTGCCTCTCTTGAGTAGCCAGTCTGTTCTTACTTAGCATAGTAAAAGAGTGGTGCTGACAGCAGCTGTGGACAAGAATCCACAGATTTTAAGTGTTAAGTTGAGCAGAAATGAGCTAAACTGAGAGAGGGCAACCTCAGCACTGAGTACCATTTGTGCACCATGTTTCCTCTGGGTAGGGCTAAACTGCACAGCCTGCCTTCTGCAGCTTTCTGTTAGTTTGGGATTTCTAGGGAACAACTGCAATTTCTGTCCATCTGAAGTATCACTAAAGTACTTAGCGGGGAAGTTTATGTATGAAGAATGTTGTGGCTTTAAATCTGCTTGAACACTGGAAAAATCTTACTCAAAGTACAGAATTTTTACAAGTGATTACAAATAGTGATCATGGACTACACTTTGCAGATATCTCACATATTCAAGGCTGAAAATTAAATCAATTATTGCTGTGCCTAAATATATGAGGTAACTGAATAATACTAATTGCTGAAAAAACTCCAAACAAAAAACATGCTAAGAGATGTCTCTTTCATCAAACCACTTCTCTTTCTCTCCCTTCAAGCTCCACATTCCTTAACTGACCAATAAAACTAGTCATTAGACAGCACAGCCAGGCCCAGACAGCTATGTACAGTAGGTGACAGGCACAAAAGCTGCAACAAAAAAAAGAAAATATATTGCTTTTAGATGCAATACGGCTCATAAGCATGAGTGTTGCACATCTCCATCACAAATTATCCAGAAATTTGGATAATCCCAATGGATTATCCATCCATGGATAAATCCACCAACACAAAGCCCATAGATGATACGTATGGTTACTAAGAACCTTCATGTACTCCAAGAATTAGCTCTAGACTCCTCAAACTCTCAAATCTTTCAATAACACTTTCAGTGATAATTTTTTTTTCCAGAAAAATGTTTCATTTACTCCCTCTACCCCAGTAATTAATGAGGTTTAAAGGTATTTGGTTTGATGACTCTGGGGCTTATTCTGTGGATGTGTAAGTAGATTACTGTGGGGAAAATACTTTATTCTCAGACAACAGAGAAAATATTGACTACCATGCAGAACCTGAGTTTTAAGGCTTAGAAATATCCAAACTACTTTAGCAAATATATATCACAATTTCTGCAGAGCAAAGTTAAATGAGGACAAAAATAAACATTCATTTGTAAAAAGCTTGCTGGTTTGATTCTTTTAAAAGCTTGTTACCTTTTAAAAATCTATTTATTCTTGCTGTCACATCTATGGAAGAGGTTTTCTTTAATACTGACTAAAAATCCCCAATTCATTTCTTAGGTATCCCTTAAGCTCAGTAATTCACTTTCCCTATATATTACTTTGTTCGACCGCTTCTTTTATAAAAGCAAAATTACAGCTCCTAAGGGAAAAATACCATGATGTCAACCCTTGATTTCTGGGAAAAATAAAAATGTCAAGAGATACATCAGAATCAATTATTTCTATAACTGACTCGCGTTTTAACTTGCCTTTACCAAGCCCTCCTGGACTAGACAGTATTTTGAATCAATACAATGAGAAAATAAAATAACCTTGGGAGTGTGCTGAAAGCTGCATGACTTTTTGCAT
The DNA here is from genome assembly GCA_013389985.1 of Dryoscopus gambensis. NCBI lineage: Eukaryota > Metazoa > Chordata > Aves > Passeriformes > Malaconotidae > Dryoscopus > Dryoscopus gambensis. The sequence continues at coordinate 4,852 of WEIT01039557.1, forward strand.
TTGTGGTCTACAGCATACTAACACACAGAAGCTGAATGCAGACTGTATCTGTTTGTTAAAAGTCCCCAGAAACAGCCAAGGCTGCAAATTCTCCAGAAGACCTCAAACTGTAACTAGCACTGCAGGTGGCAGGAACATCTTTCTGGCTTATATATCCCTAAACTGGGGACTGTTGTGCTCAAAGGTCTTCAAATTTGGAGCTCTTTTCCAACCTGAAAGATTCTATGATTCTGTTCCATTACCTTGTGAGAGGGAAACGTAGCAAGTCAAGCAGGGCAAACCCCCAAATTTGTGGATGCTTAAAGTGTTTTTGCAGGCATATGTTCTGTGCAGTGAAACAAAGGGAGACAGGGAAGGTTCCTGCTTTTCAAATGGACCAGGCAAGCCTGTCTCTTAAGGAAGAGATTCTTTAGCAAGCAGCAGCAGGGCTATAAATCACTTTCTGCAAACATGAGGTGAAGACTAATGGTCTCCATTAAGTCAAATTCCAGATGATTATGTTGAAACCAGCTTTGGAAGGTAACAAGGAGACTCATAGTAGGGCTCAGTTCTGAGATGAAGACATAAATCTAGATGTCTACCTGTAGCTGACTATACAACCAAGTATAGTATATACAGTCAGTATCACCTGGTGGTTCCTGGAAAGCTCCTGAGCTGACCTGACATTTAGCATGTCTTGTCTAGTAACTGAACTGAACTGAATTACACACTCCGTGAGCCCTCATAGTCAACAAGAGCTCATGCACAAAGAGCACAGGCAGAGGCCCAGATCCTCAACTCTTGAGAGCATTAATGTTATTTACAGCATTAAAAGAGAGAGTTCAGCCATGGAGGAAATGGCTTCCTCTGGCTCAGACAACCCCAGCAAGTGGCATTTTCACAGACCTGTTTACCACCATATGAATTAGGGTTAGAACCAGTGGAACCCCTGTGGTATAAGATGGAACAAAAGGACCCTCACCTTGCTGAGAAAGAAGACAGATTAACTCTGTACTACAAGAGATGCTCCATTTATCCCACAGGAACCAGGTATGAAGAGCAAAGAAATGTAACATGTTATGCCTGGACCTCTCCCATCGGTTAATATTCGTACACACCCCACAGTCCAAAGTGCTTTTGAGGAAATCTACTCAGGCAAAGTATGTTTGTTGAGGAAGTTCAACATGTTCCATCTTCCTTTGATCTTCATTAACATCAGCCTATGCCAGGAACACAGAAGTAATACAGCTGGCCCTCTGTGAGCCTGCATTCACCAGGAATCTTGCTTGGGAAAGCCAACTTGATGGCAAGGAACAGTGGTGCAGAAGATGAGAGCGCGGAAAAAGAAAAGAGGCTGTTAGACTGTTAACTATGTTAAAGGTTTAGAGTTCTTGGAAATACAGGAGAGGATACAAGATCTGCCAAATCTGTTTACTTGGGGTGTGAGACTAGCAGTGGTCAGACTTACAGACTGCTCTAGCCAAAGGAAGTTAGTAAAGGAGTGGCTAAGGAAAAGCTAGGTTAGGAACAGGACTTGCTACAATACATAAAGTAAAAATGCCATTGTGATAGATATTCATAGAGAAATGGACTGACAAAAGGAATCCTTGTCCTTCTTTCTCCTTGGCGTTTTATGAGTATATCCAAACATGCAGCCAGCATCACTAAAGCAAGGCCATGTTTAACGAAAGATATCAACAGTTCAACAACTTTTACTCAACTAATTGCAAAGTATTTGAAGCCTCTGGATGTCTGGCCCTTGACAGCTAAGATATTTTTGTGTATTGAGAAGTCTACCCTTGATATAGCATGCAGTCAACTTAATGAATATATAAAGTCTGCTTAATGGCATGCTTGCTGTCGTTTCAAAAAAAAAAAACTTTATAAATCCTGTAGTTGGGATAGGACACAATAAAAATCACAGAAACAAATGAAATGTGCATCTGCCTTAGCCACCAGGTTAAATCACCAGCTATCCAGAGCACTTCATGCACAGTGGCTTGAGTTTTTTGGCTCAGAACTGGCAGCAAATGCTGCCTAGAAAATGGTGGTTTCTGTTGATTTTCCCTCAGCTTCCTTCAGTCAATAGCAGATGGAATTTCAGTTTTCTCACAAAGACTATAGGCTTAGAATAACAACTCTTATATTTCCAAAAGAGATGATGGAAAGCAACAACAACAATAAAACATTCTGGCCATCTGGCCACTGAAAGGCAGATCTGAAGCTCCACTTCAGAGAGGCTCTTGTAAAGTGCCCACAGTTGCACCATGAGAGAATCAGGTGCTGTATTTCTACCAACTATCAGCTCTAGATTACAACATAACCTGATATTCATGAAGAAACAGTTTTCTAGAAAATGTTTAAAAAGGGATTCCTAAAACTTTATAGAGATAGAGCCAAAATGATGACATCTGTTTCTGCAATGAGGAAAAGCTTACATGTGAAAAATAGCTGAAGTAATTAGTATTTTTTAAATTAAGACAGTTACTGCTGGAAAGAGCTGAAAACTTGGTACAAACTAATCTTTTGCTTGAAGTCTGGGAGAGCAGAATTTACATTACAGTCAGAGAATGAGAAAAACTGACAGTCCTGACCTGTTTTGCAACTAAGACTGAGTGGAACAGTGCTTTAAGCACTTTTGGACTGCGGAGATATGTTACTATGACACAATATTCCACTCTTTCAGAACAAGATTAACCTTAAGTATGAATTTGTATGTGTATTTGGTTTATTTGTAAATATGAATTAGGGATAATGACCCCACTTTGCAGTGAGTAATTACTATTACAATGATGATAAAGTAGAGTTCTAATAATGTATATAAGAATCTGGAAAATGGCTTCAAAGAAATCTCTTTTCACAGACATTTTTCCAACTGAGCTAGCAGAAACCAAACTGAACAGACACATCCCTGACTTGCAATTTTAACTTGGAACTGTGGCTTCTTTGGACAAATCTGTGATCTCTATTTAGTGATTATATATTAGTTGAGGAATGTTTAACTGAAATTTTACCCCCTCCTCAATATAGGGAAGAATGCAGAAAAATGCTACATTTTCCTTTTCCCAATTTTCTAAAAGAAGAGTTAAAACACCCTCACAAAAAATGAATGGAAACCTTTGGACAAAGCTTGTCAATTTGTCCTCAATTTGTAATTTTTGCCTTTCTTTGCCAACAAAAACTTTCCAAGTTAATAGGAAATTTTCATTTTTAGAATATTTTAGGGAAGAAACCGTTAATAATTTGCATGGATTTCTACTGTACTGACCCTCTATAAGATGTTGCAGAGATCTGTCTCCTCAGGGAAAGGGGTGTTAGGTCTTCCAGAGCTCTTTGATGCCTGGACATGAACCTTCTTATGCATCATACCTGCAAAACCTCTATAAATGTTCTAATTACCTTAGACAGCCACCTTTGGTCCTTGTTGTGCTGGAGATGAGCACAACACATCAGAAACAGTTTATGGCAAGGACAATCCTATTAAGAGACACCAACAACGACAGTTGTGTTTGTTCCTTCCATGAGTATTAAAAAATTGGGAGTTCTGATACATTTTCCAACATCTTCCCCACTGGGGAGAACAGCTCTGTTTGAGGCACCTTGATTTTAGCAGAATTGGAAAAAATAAATTGAAAATACAGGAAAGAGGTTTCAGGCCTAACTTTATATAAATTAATAGATAAACAACTGGAGTCAACACATCTTGCAGACCACTAGGAAAAACTCTTCCCTTTTTTACCCATATTAATCAAAAAGGTTATTTTTAATGCAAACATTAATCCTTTTCTAAGAATTGCATTTACTATTATTTCCATCAACTTTCAAATTTCTAAGTCAGTTGATATTTTGAAGTGCAGCTTTTGTAAAAGACCAAATTTCTAAGTCAGTTGATATTTTGAAGTATTGCTTTTGTAAAAGATCTCCCACATGACTTCTCACTTTGCAATTGTGATTTTTGTTGTTTAGAACATATTTGGTTTTGTTATTTAAGAAAAAACTCTATTTCATTTCAACTCATTCTCTTTCCCAGTGAGGACCAAGAGACAACATGGTATTTTGAGGGGCTCTTGAAGAGATTGGTGGTGACATTTTAGCAAATCCAATTCCCTGCTGGGAGATATTAATTCTCTCTTTTATAATTTTTGGGCTAGACCCAAAAAGCCAGGGATACAAAGCCTTTTAAAGATAGTTATTTTGAGGTAATTGGGTTTTTAACAGTTGATCAGGTAAATACTGCAAACCAGAGACAATGACAGAAGGAAAACCTCTAACAAAACTCTAACCCTGGATCCACACTGAGTTTGTCACCTGGTACCTGCCAACAGAAACAAGCGCCGACCCTGTATTACCACACAAGGCTGAATATTTCTAATCATCATCACATTTGCTTAGTGTAGATCAGGAGTCCTTGTACAACAGAACAGCCATGTTTCCAGTTAAATACTTGCTAGGAATTCCTCAGAAATCTTCCAAGCACAAAACTACACAAACATAAAAAAAAATACCAATGGGGAAATGCCTGGAATCTTATTCAGTGACCCTTGAAAACTCCTTATTGAAAGAACATTTTACAAATGGACTTTCCCTTCAGCACTGTGAGTGCCTTATTTATAACAAATAAGAGTTGACAGATAAAGCAATTTAAAAAGCTACACTTCTGGAATAACAAAATGTGCAAACAATGGAGAAAATGTTTAATAAAAAATGTATTTTAAAAAAGATTTTTTTCCCCCCAGCTTCTTACACTTCAGCATGGTATCTGTATTTGACTTTTTTGGATCTTTTCAGCAAACTACAGTTCAAATGCCTCACCCTTGCTAAAAGCAAACGGTCACAGCCTCATACCTCCAGCAGCCGTGGTGGTGCAATCATGTGGGCAGTGACCTTTTCAGCTCAAAACGAGTGTGTCTTGCCAGGGCAACGCTGGATTCATCTTTCGGCTGCTCTTTGCTGTTCTCTGTCCCCTACTAAGACAAAATCACCATCTTTATTTTCAGCATTCAGGCCGAAGAGAGTTGGATGGAACCCCCTGCCTCCGGGTCACTTTCACCCTGTCACGAGTGTTTCCTATGATCATCAGAACAAACCACCGTTTAGCAAGTTTCTGGACTATGCTTTCCTACAGGTCTAGAGCACACACCAGCACACTGCTTATAATTAATATCCTGATTATGATTAATTAAAACAATTAATTAAAAATTAACGAGAAACGTAAATCAGCGGCAGGGAAGCGGGAAGAGGAAGCAGGGCTGAGCAGCAGGATAGCCCGTGACAGCCCAGGGCACGGCCGCCCCTCAGCCGCCCTGAGTCGCCTCCCGTGTTGGAAATAGTACATGATGAATTATATAATTTAGAACCAGTGAGCATTAATTTGATAAAAATGTATAAATAGGTGAGAAGGTTTTTTATCAGCATCTGTGTGGAGGCTGAAATTTTATCGGACACCCACAAAAGGCTCCTGGCCAAGGATGAAGTACTGCCTGACTCGCTGACACTAAAAGACGGCGTTGGGCGTTTATTTTTCCCGACAATTTCGGAGAGTTTGGCAAGACGGCGGCTCGCGCCGGAAGTCACGTGATGCACGGCTCGAACGGGGACCCCTTCCCTCGCGGCGGCCTTTGGGCGTCCCCCCGCGGCCGCCGGCGGTATTGCACATCCCGGCTCCGCCCCGCTACCCCCGCCGGGCGC
>WEIT01039557.1:10574-38628 GCA_013389985.1 Dryoscopus gambensis
GGAGGGAGCGGGGCGGCGGCGGGGTTTGGGGGGGTCGCACCGATGCAGGTTCATAGCTTTTGGAACGCGCGGAGGGGTCTGCGAGGTGTGCGGGGAACGCGCGGTGTTCCCGGGACGGAGCGAGCGGAGCCGGGAGTCAAAGCGGAACGGCAGCTCCGCGGGGACGGGGGCGCGGGGTGGCCTTGGCGCCATTCGGCTTCCGCTTCCTCCCTCCGGAACCCGCAGCGACACCGCAGCGAAACCGCCGGGGCCCGGCACCCTGCTCCGCTCCCTCCAGCACCGTGAGGGTTCCGGCCCGTCGGTATTCAGGTGATGCTGCTCCATGCAAATCTCCAACTAAGCCTCGCTCCCAAAACGGCTGCGTTAAATAGGGCAGTGAAGCTCCTGGGCTGTGTAGGTCAGGAAAGCATCTGTGTTGTGTTATTTTTAAACAAGAAGAGCTTGTTAATTGAACAAGAGTTAGGCTGGATATCAGGAAAAGGTTCTTCCCCCAGAGGATGCTCGGGCACTGAACAAGCTCCCCCGGGAATGGTCACGGCCCCAAAGCTGCCAGAGCTGCAGGAGCGCTCAGGCACAGGGTGGGATTGAGGGGTGGCTGTGCAGGGCCAGGAGCTGGACTCGATGATCCTGGTGGGTCCCTTCCAACTCAGGATATTCTGTGATTCTTTGATGTGTTTCTCAAAATACTTCCATCTCAGCCTGTTCAGAACATGCGCTCCTAAAATTTCGTGAAGTTTGTGAACACCAACTAGATGTGGGTTTGTGTTAGTTCTTGTTTCACGGGATAGAATATACTTCAGGTTCTCTGTTAGATTTATGTTAGATTAATGTATGTTAGATCTGCTGAAGTGCTTTTGCAGAGAAACTGTGTAAACACAGGTGGGTGCAGAGAAGCTGGAGCCCAGGTCGACAAGGTTTTCCCTCTTTTGGTGGGGGTAGGCTTTGTAGTTAATACTTAGCACTTAATAGTTGTGCTCTTTAGATAACTCAAATATTTAATTTAATAATCAAACTAATAAAATTAAATAATATAATACTATATTATAGACTTACTATATGCAGAATATAAATACAGAATATTTTTATTTATTGTAAGTTAAAAATTAAAATTAAAATGTACTACATAATATAATACATTCCATATAAAAATAAAGTAATCAAACAGTTGTTTAAATAAATGTGACTTAAAAATAACTTCTTTTTTTAGCTTTTCAATGGGTTAGATTGAAATAGTCTCCCAGGGATCAAGCAAGGACATCTACTTTCAGGACAGTATGGATTAGGGTATTTCAATAAAAGTATACACAAGCCAATCTTTGTCCCTCTCCTTCAGAAGCTCTAGAAACTTCACCTTATTTGTGATGTGTCAGACAAAATTCAGGATCTGTGATCTCCAAGGCTGCTGTGCTGCCGGATTTACTGTTCTAAAACATTTCAACATCTAAACAAGATATTCTGTAACAATGTATTGCTACAATTTCTGGCTCTGAAATTCAGCTATTTGTGGCTTTTTTTTTTCTTTTTTTCTGGGCAGGTCTTAATCACAAACCCAATGGGATTTTTGGAAGAGTTTTCATTTTTGTGTTTGCGTGAGATTTAAATTCCAACAAAACTACATATTTCCTTTGGAAAGTTTTCATATTTAGTGTCAGAAGATATAACCATAGTAAAAAACCTCTTTTTTCACATAAAATTCCAGTAGTGTGATTGCTTGCCCAGTTTTTTAGATTGAACCCAGCTACCATGTCTTCTTTCTTTGGTTTTGTACACAGCTGATAAGTTGTACTTTAGTAAAATGGGACTCAGAACTATTACAGACATTCCTTCCACAAAGCTGATTTTGCTTTACATCAGAGAGAAAACCAGCAAAATAATGATCCGTCTGCTTACAGTAATTGCTCTAAAATCCATGGTATGACTTACGTGTCTTTTGTAGGAAAACCAATCTGATTTATTTGTAATTTGTTTTCAAATTTCAAATTAGTAATGGCCTACCAATCCCATTTTTTAAAGGAGAGCATTGTCTTCAGTCTTAACCAAGTTCTCTGCCTAGTTGATTCAATGGGTCCTCATCAGTATTTATTTTAGATGGTATAAAGCAATTTACTTTTTTCTTGCTGCTTGCATGGGTATCCTGAGGCAGCAATGTGGAGTGGAATATGGAATGTTTTAACCGCAGGTTAGGGGTTTCTGTAGCCCTTCAGAATAAGAGTATATGAGTTACAGTTCTGAAAGGAATTGTTCCAGCTGCTAAAGAAAACTTATCCTATAACTGAACTACACATTTCTATTATCGCTTTAATTTAAAATTGGATATGGCTGATTACCACAACTTTAATCTCAAGTGCTGCTGATTGTTTTTGCCACAACATTTGGTTTTCAGTTGTCATTCCAATCTTGACCTGCTTCTACAAGAACTGCAATTCCTGTTTTTTTGTTCTAAGAATACAAATTGAAGATCACTGCTGCTTAGAATTTAATTTCTGTGCAATTCTTTCTAGGATTTTTTTTTCTTCCACACAGGTGTGGGAAAATGGCAAAGAGAATTGCAGAGAAGGAACTGACTGACCGAAACTGGGACCAGGAGGATGAAGCTGAAGAGGTACAATATGCATTAGTTCCCCCCTATACACCCCTGCAGGTAGTAGAGTTCCTGTTTACATGTGCTGTGTATCTTGTTCATAAAACCTACACTAAAACTAATAAAAGTGTAGCAATTAGTGATAATTTTATAGAAGTGGATTTTTAAAACTTTTTTTTATAAAGCTTCCAGTTATGCAGACCATTTGGCAAAGCAGCTTTTAAGAGTTAAAATTACATCAGTGGTTCTAGAGAAAGGAATTTCATGTTTGTAGAGGGAACCCCAGGCTTGTTAAAATGCTTTTAGACTCTTCAAATGTGTGATAAGTATTTATTGAATTGACAGGAAAAGCAGATTTGATTTCTGGAGATAAATGCTCTTCAAGCCTCCAGTATTTTTTTGGAGGGTCAATAATAGTTAATTTCAGAACTATGTTAATTTTAGCTGACTGTCCCCACACAGCCAGAGGAATTAGGCAAGTACTTCAAGTGGTATGTTTCACCTGATTGTAAAAAGAGATTTTCACCTTTAATGTCTCACACTTCCTTATGGCTCATGTTTAAACAAACTGGTTTAGTTTTTGTCTGAATAAAAGTATTAAATGCTTAGGCCTGTAAATGTAAGAAAGAGAACTGACTCTTCCAGGAATTTGAATATAAGAAAACTTAATCTCCTCATTTATTACAGGGTAGTACTGAGCCATTAGCTGCCTTTGCTAATATTTGAACTACAGCAGGCTGCAGGAGGTTTCCTTAGAGCTCACATCTCCATATATCTGCTCCAAACTGTGGATTACTGACAGATTCCCTTCAGCAGAGAGAGCTTAGAGCTGTGTTTAAAAAAAGCGAAGCAAAACTTACATTATTTGTCGTAATAAAATGGAGATAGCACGAAGAGAAACATATTGTGGAACAAGAAAGAGTTTTCCAAGTATCAACTCATGTTCAGGTTGCTGGCAAGCTAATAGGTGGTGCTGTATTTTTGGGGTGGGTTGGTTTTTAACTTCTTCCCTTGTTTGTTTGGGAGCAGTGTTACAGTTGTGTTCAAAACCTGAGCTTGACTGTCCCTTCATGTTGTGCATTTTGAGAATTCTACTAATGATTCCATAACTTCCTCTTAAAGGTGGGAACATTCTCTGTGGCAAGTGAAGAGGTCCTGAAGAACAGAGCTATTAAAAAAGCAAAGCGCCGAAACATTGGGTCAGAGGTAATGTAGTCACTGAACGTGAGTGCTGGAGATTTACTCAGTTACAAAAATACAACATCATGCTCAGGGTTTTACTTCCTTGGGTTTGTAGTGATGCTGAATAAAGTTATCATTTCAACTCACCAGCTCGTATGTGCACATGAACTTTGGCTTTACTGTAACATGCCAAGCATAAGGCTAAGGCAGAAAAGGGGTAATAGTTTGACTGGGTGATGAGGGTGTTCTTGCATATTTTTGAAGTAAAAATAAAGAGTGTTTTGGACACAATGTTGCTTACAAATGGGTAAAACAGCACTTTTACTGCTTTACTTCTGTATTTTTGCAGAGATGGAAGTATGGAAATGCAAAGTTATTACTTATCCATACTGAAGGGCTAGGAGATGTCTCAGAAGCTATATTTGTATAGACATCCTTTGAACAAGACGTGCATCATGTTAGAAGTAGGCCTGGAGCTTTACCTGTTACACAGATTGCCTTAGGATTGGATGGGACTGGGCACAGTTAGGAGCTAGACTGTCTTCTCCTATGCTTTTGATTTTCCTTCTGCAGTCTGAGCACTGTAAATGAGGAAGCTGTCTTAGCCCACTAATGCCTTGAGTAGTTTTAGCCACAAATGTGGTAGAGGATACAGTTAAATAAAGGATTGTACTGGAAAGAGGTGATGCAGGACATAAACTACAACTTAAGCAGGAGAGATTCAGGGGCAAATGGAATAGGAAAAACAGAACAGCATGAGAAAGGGGACCAGATGGGTTATAGAAGTAGTCAGGAGACTGGGAGCAGGCTATTAGAGCTGGTAGAAGGGCCTTGTGTACTTTACCCCCAGCTGACAACTAAAGACCCTCACTCACTCTTTCTCCTAGTGGGATGAGGGGGCAAATCAGAAAAAAGGATAAAACCCCTGGGTTGAGATAAGAACAGTTTAATGATTCAAATATAATGATGATGATGATAAAGGAACCAACAAAAAGAGAAAGAAATATACCCCAAGAAAAAACAGTGATGGAAAGGACAGTTGCTCACTACCTGCTGACCTCAGCCCATCCCCAAGCAGTGATCAGCTGCTCCCAGCCAGCCCCGCCTCCTCCCCTCCCAGTTTCTATGCTGGCCATGACACTCTGTGTTACGGAATATCCCTTGGGCCAGTTCAGGTCAATGTCCTGGTAGTGCTCTCTCTCAGCTCCTTGTGTCCTGCTCACTGGCAGAGCAGAAGACACTGAGAAGTCCTTTATTGCAGTGAGCACTGCTCAGCACCAACTAAAACATCCTTGTGTTATCAACATTCTTCTCACCCTGAATCCAAACCACACCACTGTACCAGCTACTAGGGAGAAAATTAACCCTATCCCAGCCAAAACCAGGACAACAGGCTGGACAAAGTCTAAAATGCAGAAGAGATGACAGGACAGCTGAGGCAATTGCAAAAGAAACTTGTGAAATATTTACAAATAGGTAAGCTTGAAATTTACTGATGTTCCTACATGGAGCAAGCAGAATGCTGCAGTGAAAAAGACTGCAGTTTAACTGGAATGTCCAGAGAGAGGTGGGACTGATCAGAGAAACACAATAAAAATGCCTACCTAGGAATCAGAAGCAGTGGACTGCACTAGAAAAGATAGCACAAAAGGAAGCAAAAAGACCCATACCCACAAGGTCGGATACTGCAATACAGCCTAAAATTGACAAGCTTTGCCATTTCTTCAGTGGCAAAAGCAGATGAAACTCAGAAGCAGTTCTCCTCTGATGATTTTCCAGAGACTCTGAAAGTTCACTTCCAGTAGTAAAAGTTCCTTACCTCCAAAGACCAAAAGGTGGCAGCGCTTTATTTGGATGTTAATCATAGTTTGTCTTTTAGAAACATGTAAGAAACTATACCATGAAATAATATGGTTGCAAAGACAGTGATCAGAACTGGGTAATGAAAAGGCTGCAGAGATACTTATTTTTGATCAAGTACAGTCTGTCTTTGCATCTTCCATCAGTCACATTGGAATATTTTGGGTAAATCCCAGAGGTTTCATAGGTGACTCCAGAGTGATGAGTGGATTGATGCTAAATGTTGAAAATAAACCTGAAAATACATAGTCCTGTGTAATTATTTAAAGAAAACAAGATGCTGTGAATGTCTAATAGGTAGTCAAACACATCCACAGCTCTGAACAACTTCCATGTATCCACATCCTAGACCCAGTTTATTTTCATACCAAACATCTGAGTCTTTTAAAAACAGTAGCAGTGTGTATCATAAGGAAGCTGTTAATTTTGTTTGTATAGGTGACACAGTAATGCATGGAATGACGTGCTGAAATGGGGCAAAATAAACCGAGGATATCAGGAATATTAACTGGGGATAGGAATAGTGTTGAGAAGATGTATGTAACTGGTTGTCTCTCTTCTTTTCTCTGCCCAGTCTGAAAGTGGAGGAGCTTTTAAAGGGTTTAAAGGCTTTATATTGCCTTCTGGAAAAGGAGGAGGTGGCTTCAGTGGATTCGGGAATGGTGCAGGAATAAAGCCTTTGGAAGGGCTGTCTAATGGAAGCAGTAGTGTCTCTAGTACTCCGCCTTTCAGCAGTTTGAAGGGTGCCTCTGAAACACAATCAGCATTTGGTAAGTTTTAAATAAACATACATATTTATCAACATCTTCAGTCATAAAATCTGTAGGATTATTTTAGTAGGGAAAAAACACATTTAGACCATCCTGTAGATGTGTTTTAAGGTTTTGAGATGTTAGACTTCTTTGTAAGATTTCTTAAGAAGACTTTGGAGTGCTGGAGGGACAAGTTTTCAAATGCATGCAATTTAAAGAGGTAGCAGCTAAATTCATATTTCTAATACTGGAGGCAAAAGTTTTGTAGGCACAGATGGAAATGGAAGGCACTGGCATTAGGCAATCTGCAAAAGGTGTAAAGCATCTGGTAACATGTTCCAGTTAAATAATGGTCCCAATTCTTTGAATTTAAATAAAAAATACATGCTGCATAGCTAAAGTCTTAATCTTTTTTCCTTGTACATCTCATGTTGCAGACAGTCTATGTACAATCTTATCTGTTACAGTTATACCTACATTTTAAGACATTTGAAATACTTTTGCAAGTTAAGCTCTCATGCTTTGGAATTCCCTGAGGAATATAAGTTCTGTCCCTTTGTGCTGGAGATGCAGAAATATTAACCCTGCAACCACAGAATTTTGGAGTCACTGTGCTGTAGAATAGAAATGGTGGAGTTTGAAGTTTAGAGTAACTGAGATTTTGGTGAGCTTGAATAAATTAAGGGAAACTTAATTTATATTAAGAAATATTCAATGAGAATTTTTCTAGTTTGCTTCTTAGGGTTTTTTATATGGAAGTGCTCAAAAGCATGTAAAATCATGGGCTAGTGCACTCAGGGTGGTTTAAAGCACAAATGGAAAGAGATAAGTTGAGTATTTTGATGTAATAAGTGTTACAGCTTGCGAAAGTTGTAAGATTTTTGTAAAATTTTGAAGGCTTTGGCAATATATAAAACATGCATTTTTTTAATGTTCTGTACAAGACATCTTTGGATTTTTTTTATACATCAGTGTGCTCCATCTACTTTGTCCATCCCTAACTTACTCATCTAAACTTAAGACCTGGGTCTGCTCACTGGCATGGCAGTACCTGGGGGCACAGTGTGGTGACCCAAAAGAAGGAGCTCAGCTGAGTAAGGATAAGTGACTTGATTAAGAAATATTGAGCATGTTAGTTAGGCTTTTAAGAGAGCTGTGCTTTCTGGGGAAAAAGGAAGGTTCTAAGCCACATTTCTCACTAGGTCAGCAAAGCATCTGTGTTGTTTTGTTATTTTTTTAATCCAGAGCTTATTAACCAAATGAGTTAAGGTGGATATCAGGAAAAAGTTCTTTCCCCAGAGGGTGCTCAGGCTCTGAACAGGCTCCCCAGGGAATGGTCACAGCCCCAAGGCTGCCAGAGCTCTGGGAGCATTTGGACAACGCTCTCAGGTGCAGGGTAGGATTGTTGGGGTGGGTGTGCAGGGCCAGGAGCTGGACTCGATGATCCTGGTGGGTCCCTTCCAGCTCAGGATATTGTGTAATTCTGTGATTTGTCTTGTAACAGGATCCCCAATGTCAAATGGTCCCACTGCCGCTGTGTTTGCTGAGAAAAAGGCCATGAGCTCGAGAGCCAATGGTGGCAGCCAGCCCTGCTCATCTGGCAGCACCTTGAGCGTGGCACATGGCTCTGTTGCCTACCACAAACAGCTGGCTGCTCTCAACTGCTCCGTGCGTGACTGGATAGTGAAGCATGTTAACACCAACCCCCTGTGCGACCTGACCCCCATCTTCAGGGACTATGAGCAGTATTTATCAAGCATTGAGCAGCAGCATGGAGGCAGCAGTGACAGCGGCTCTGAGAATGAAAGCAGCAAGACCCCTGGCCCGCGGGCTGTTCCTGCATTTGGGAGTTCAAAGCTTCAGCAAGCCTCCACATTTTTGTTTAACGACAAAACTGAGGATACCTCAGACAAAAAACCTGAAGTTGCATCAGAAAAAAGAGACCCATCGTTAGGAGCTACATCAACTGTCTCGTTTAATTTTGGCAAGAGTGTTGACAGTTCTGTTTTGAGTTCCCTTGGTTCAGGAACACTTAGTAATTTCTCATTTTCTCTTGGGAGTTCAGGTTTGTTTGGAAAAGATGCAAACCAGGCTAAGTCTGTCACTGCAGCATCCACCAGTTTATTGGAAGCTCAGACAGACAGTGGCAATAGTGATGACAAAGGTAAATTCTACGTATTTCTATTTATAGTTATTTTAATGGTCAGCTGTGAGTGTATGTGACTTAAGAATACTATAAAAATGCAATATTAAGTTGAGCGTGATGATGGCGTGCTGTAGTGTCAGAAGAGGTTTGGGTTGGATATCAGGAAAAGGTTCTTCCCCCAGAGGGTGCTCGGGCACTGAACAGGCTCCCTCGGGAATGGTCACAGCCCCAAGGCTGCCAGAGCTGCAGAATCGTTTGGACAATGCTCTCACGTGCAGGGTGGGATTGTTGGGGTGTCCTGGGCAGGGCCAGGAGCTGGACTCGATGATCCTGGTGGGTCCCTTCCAACTCAGGAAATGCTATATTCTGTGATCATCATCATTCTTGAATTTGAAAGTGCAGAACTATACCCTTAATCAGGAGAACCCAGCCTTAAGTAAGCAACAGCAAAAGTATGTGCTTATCAGGATGTACATATTTCTGTCAGATTTATACATTCTATAATATATTATATAATCCTTTAACCAGGGACAGGACTTGAACTGATGAAATTCAAAGCAGCTGGTGTATTCACCTTTGAGCTTACTGGACTTATCAATCCCACTGCTTTTCCTAGTAGGTTTATCAAGAGATCCCTGCAGTAAAAATCATGAGATACAGAACAATTTAGTCCGTTTTACTTAACAGATAGTAAGGCCAACAAAATTACTTAGTACCTGACAGCTTTACTCTCCTCTTTGCCTGTGCTGGATACAGTAGGCTGATAGAAATCCCAGTAGCTGAGGGGCTAGAAAGGCATAATCTGCCACTCTCTCTTGTCTGTCATTCTGCAACTTAATTCCCTTCCTCCAAATTAAACCTGGCTCTTGGAAGTATTTATTGTGTTTTACTTGAACCCATTTGTGGAGCATATTCTTTGAAATGTGAAAACTTTCTGTTCAAACAGAAGGTTTTGACTTACTAAGCTTTATATTTTTGGGGTTTGATTGTTTGGAATGGATTGGGTATTTTCATCCCACATAAACTGAAGGTGAGGATGAAGTTGCTTTAAGAGCTGAATGAAAAGCAAGTAACCCTTTCTTTCCGTAGCTGCAGAGTTCATGTGGAGTGAAAGGTGTTCTGGCTGTCACTGACTGGCCACATGTGTCCTTGTCAACCATGGTGGGCATAAGGGACTTCTAATACAGTGCCAAAATCTGTGCTCACAACATTAACATAATAAAACTTTCTCTGTTGAAGGAGGGGAAGAGGAGGAAGAAGAGCCACCAAAAGTCATTGTTAATGAAATAAAAGAAGATGATGCTTTCTACTCAAAGAAGTAGGTGACTTTAACTTGGAAAATAAAATTAATACCTGCATATTACTATTCTTCATCACTGCAGTGCAGAATTAATGACATGTTTCTGACTTCCTAATTAATAAACTTGATAGGAATTCACATAGAATATAAACTCATAACAAAACTTAATTATAGGCAGGAATGTGTAAGATCTTACTAAAATTTTTCTGTATCTTGGACACAACTCTAATAGTTTGTGTTGTACATGTGATCAGCTTTTCTACAAGTGAAAATGTTTCTGCCTTCGTCGGGTTTTGTATAGTTAAATTGCAGGGCCTGTACCAAAGAAATCATGTACTGTACTGCTGGAAAATCCACCAGGTAGATTTGCATAGCCTAAAATAAGACTCTTCAGTTGGAAAATGCTGATTATTATTATATAAAGGAGTGAACAAGTTGTGCTTTTAAGCTCAAAATGAAACTAGCTCTACTAGAAGCAGTTTTTCTAATCATGTTCAGTAGTCCAAGTAATTGTGTGTCTGCTTGACACTCAGCACAGAATTTGTCCTGCTATAAAAAGCCATTAGCTTTATCTGAAAGAAGGTGTGTGCTACTTTATTAAAATGGCATTAGGTTTATTAGAGCTTCACTTTAAAAACTTTTGTAAATGGTACAATAAAGTCCTCTTACAACTTCAGAATGATACAGCAAATTCTTATGGCTTTCTAATTAGTGTTTTTTAAAAGTAGCCTACATTTATTGCTCCTCACAGACCCTGAGTACAGGTTGCTGTGCCTTTTACTTTTCCCTGAAAGTAATACATTTATCATTTCAACACTGAAAGAAATAATTCACTTTCTCTTTGAACTGCCAGTGCTGTCCACTAGCACATGAACCAAGGTCAAGAATAATAAAGATTCATGTTACTCACAGCATGTTAACTCCTGATTATTGTTACTGTGAGTCAGATGGATAGTTGTATTTGGAAGATATCTTTGTATTTCATCTCTACATGGCTGCGCAAACAAGGATTTGGGATTTGTTTTATTTTTTCTCCACAGGTGCAAACTGTTCTACAAAAAGGATAATGAATTTAAAGAAAAAGGCGTAGGAACATTACACTTAAAACCAGCAGGAAATGAAAAAACTCAACTCTTAGTACGAGCAGATACTAATTTAGGTAAGTACATTTCTCCCACTAACAAGTCTTGATGTCAAAACTCCTTGCTAAGCATTAGGATTTGTCTTTTTTACACAGCATTAACAGACGCAATTAGTGAAAACCTTTCTACGTTTTCCTGAATACTTTAGAATATTGACAAACACTTTGATGCCTCTAGTGAGCATTACAAAAGAGAGTACGTGAAGCAGTGCAAGAAGTAAAAGGTTATGGTATATGTTGGGGAAATAAAGTACCTGTTTAACCCTGGTTTGTCCAGATTAACATGTCTGTCTGTATCAGAACATTTTGCTTCTGCATATGAACTATGTCTGGTGGTCAGAATGAGTAACTTGGCAAAACCTAAGCACTGTGATTGGATTCCTCATTTGCTGCTTCTCCCTTGTCCCCTTCCCTTTCTCCTGTGTGTCCCTACTATCATTTGATATTGAGGTTCCTTCATTTAAAAAAGGAGGATGCAGTATTTGCAGAGATTTTCTCATTTCTAGTGAGGAGAGAAATCTGAGAACAATGGCCATGAACAGATGCTTAGAGAAGAAGACAACTAACGTACAAGATGTTTGTGAATTGCCTTCCTTCCAAACACCACCCTAAATCTCTAGTTAGTATCTAAACTAACACTGTATTGCAGTAAAAGCTAGAAAATGGCTAATTGTAATTTTTTCCCCTCGTCATACGCAGGAAATATACTGTTGAATGTTCTAATTCCACCTAAGATGCCATGTACAAGAACCGGAAAAAACAATGTTCTTATAGTTTGTGTTCCTAATCCACCGATCGATGAGAAGAATCCAGCTGTTCCTGTCACTATGCTAATAAGGGTGAAAACAAGTGAGGATGCAGATGAGTTGCACAAAATCTTACTGGAGAAAAAGGAGGCTTAAATAAGTTGCAGTCCATAATTTGAGGAATTATTGCCAAACTGCTGCTGCTGCTCTTTTTTTTCCCCTAACTTCACTTGAACATTTAATTCTTTACTCTGATATTAAGAACTGTTATAGGAATTCTGGAAAAATGATGTGAGGAAAAACTAAACTAGCTAATAAAAGCTTTAATAGAACACAAGTGTTGGACTGTGCTCCCTCATTTTCAGTATCTAAATGCAGGACTTCTGCTGGATAAAGCACATGGATATAAATCCAAGCATATGTTTTTAGCACCAGTCAACCAAATGGACAGAAGTCCGAGTACAAAAACATGGTACCAGAGCTTCCTCACAGACAATGCAATACAATGCAACCACCTCCTGTTTTGAGAAGGGAGGATGTTCAAGTTTACCTGTTGAAACTGTTTCTAGACTGCAGATTTTTAATTGGTCTGGTGTATTCTGGTGACTGACTTTTCAGACTCGGTGACAATACTGCACCCCACTAGTGATGATCTACATTGTGCTATACCTGTACCCTTACAGACCCATGTGCTTTCAGGACTCAGACTGCAGATATTTAAAAGAGAATTTGCTTGTGTAGTCTTGTTGACAGTAGTGGTTCCTAGAGAGGAACTGTCAGTTCTGTTCTTACTGTAGCAACAAACGAATGATGTGCAATATAGTACAAGCAGACAACTGGAAGACAGTTTTATCTTGGACACACTGGCATCCCCTGGCTTCTGCACGGTCTGAGGCAATGGGTTGCACTTCCACATGGTCCTTTCGAGGTGTTTGTCCCTAGTCCCAAAACCTGGCCGAGGCAAAGCTAGACGTGCTGCATTGATCCTACTGCTGGTGCTTTGCTGAAGAGAGCTCTTCCCACCAAACAAACTTGAGTACTTTTATAGACCCTTCTGTTGCCTGTGGCCCTTGCCAGGAGACACGTGGACAAGGGTGCATGTCAGTATGTATTTTTCTGTGTGGTAAAGCTGCAGTACTGTCCTGTATTGCATTAAATGAAGCAGCAGAGTGCAGCTTTGGCACAAGCTTTCTGTTGCATGTAGGGAGCACGGGGTAATTTGTAAACGTAGTTTTCAGCTGTGTTAAAATTAACCAGATGGCAATAATTTGGGGATGAGAACATTCATTCTGGTCTTGGTTTCCCTCAACTTTGTCAGACTGTATTTGGTGGTTTAATCCTTTTCTTTTTTTCAAATGTTTGCTGGAAACTCCTTCCCTAGTAATTTTTTCTACTTTGCTTCCAACTCTGGAACTTCTGCAAGAGTTTGATGTTTGTATGAAACTTGAACTGCTCTCAGATGTGTTGCACTGACCAGCTCTGGCAAGATGGAACAAACATGCTGTTCTGCAGAGGAAAAACCTCTGACATGGAGGAAAAACCCCTTTCCTTAAAAAAAGTCAGTGTGACACAATTCATACAGGGGACCTGGAGATGCAGCACAGTAGCATCCTGTGGGCAGGGAACAAGGAATAATACCATTTGATGAGGTGCAGCATATCTCACCTGCCCCCCTTGCTCTGAGGGGTAACAAATGGCCGCCTCTAGGCCTAATTCACTGCAGAATTCAGGTTATGGCCTTTTATTCCCTCTTCATTAAAAGGAGGAAAATCTTGATTTTATCTATAGCCCTGTTGACCAAAGTTCCAAAACAAAGGCCTTTGCTCACATTTCAGCCACGCTTAGTGTATGGAAATTGCATTTTTAACACTGGAGTGTGAAGGGAGCTTAGATGCCATTTGAGATATTTGAAAAATAAACTGGTGCCTTTTGGGGGTTCTTTTTGCATCTGGCTAAGTACTTAAACCATTAAAAGTCAGTGACATTGCTTTCCTCAAAATATGATGCTTTTTAAAAAAAAAAAAGTCCTGCTGCTACCTAAATTGGAGGCCCAAAGCTGACAGGGTGTGTCTAAATGTGTATGAATGAAAAGCAGAACTTTGCCTAACAGTTTAGTCCAGGCTCTGTTTAGTCCAAGGGCTCATTTAATTTTGTGTTTCTCTTTTGACTGTAGTGTCTTAACCCTGTCTCTGTGCAGAAAGGTTTATAGACAGAGCTCTAGTTGTGCATCCCAGAAAGAACAGCTCTGTCTATAAAAGCTTGGCCTTGTCTTTGCTTACTTCCAAAAGCTCATGGATTTGGAACTGTTCCTTCATCCATAGAAATGTGGACCAACAAACTGAACTTAACACTTCTTTCCTTATGCTTTGCCTCTGAAGAGGGGCAGTCGTGGGGTTTTGGTTTTGCACACATGGGTGTGGCTCAATTCTGACAGTATATCTCTGGCCTGTTTCCAAGCAGAGGGTGCAGAGTGAAAGGAAAAAGTAGAAGAATAATAAATTGTGTTGGAAGAATTAAACCTTACCTTAACCATGAGTCCTGAAGTTCAGCAAGTAGCACCTGAATTCTTCAGTGCATGTGTTTAATCAGTAAAACCAGGGTAAGGTAAAAAATTGGGATGTCACCTTCATTAGAACATCAAATATATGCATAAACATACAATTTTGAACATTTTACATGGGGAAAATTGCCTCTAAAAGAACAGGGAAGAATTTCCCTGCAAGTCAGATTTTAATCAACATCAATTCATGGTGACTGTATCATTATGTGGACTATGAAGCAGGAAAAGTCAGTCACACACTGACATACTTGGTGCTCAGGTATAAAGCACAGCCCTTTTTCAGCACTGTTAGAAATTGTTGATGATGCTTCAGTTTCTATTTAAGAAATATTAAAATACACAAATGCTGTAAAAGGCCAGAGATTGTTACATAGAAATAAAGGCCTTAAATGAAAAAGCAAAGTTCATAGAGAGCACAAACATCAATGTAGTGCTGCGTTTGTAACAGACTGGCACATGCTATCTAAGGAAAAAATTTTGATCAGAATTCCAACTCCAGGAGGCATTCCTGTGTCTTGGTTGGTTATGTATTTAAGAGCTGGATATCAGACACCTGATATTAAAGATGCAAGTTTCTGCCCCAATTTGCATTAATGCCTTCGCTGTTCCAGCTGTATGTAGATATTTTAGTGTCTTATCCATTCCTCCTCCTCCTCTAATTTTGAAGTTTCAGCTGGAAAATAAACATCTCTGCTTCTTTTAATTCTCAGAATAATTTCTAAGGGAGATTATTACAGTTGGCTTGAATTTTATTTTAAAATATTAAATTGCAATATTCAAGGTTTAGTTTTTTGGGGGGTTCTTTTTGTTTTTTTTTTGTTTGGTTGTTTTTTGTTTGGGTTTTTTTGTAATGTACTCAAAATTACCTATTTGGGAGGACAACTGTGTGTTCCTTTAATGCCTTTTGGTTGATGGATATGAAAGTTTAAATTAAATTTACAGTTCAAATGAACATACTGTAGAACATAAACCAATCAGGAGGTTTGCTTTGCTATTAAATTGAAGTTCAGCTCCCTTTGCAGCACTGTAACATTTAAAATGTCATTAAAGACTTTCTTTCTGATGCCTTAACTTACTTGCATTTGATAAAATTTTGTAGCTGGTGCCTGTGTGCAGAAACTGACATTAAACAATTTAAAGTGGCATGAGCTAGTCTAAATCCAATGAAGATGCTGAATGTGATGATCTTTTAGTTATTAGCAGATTTCAAAATGCTCTGAATTTTTAAGTGGATACTTAAGTTTTACATAATGTGTATGTTAATGTTTTCATTAGTTCTGATGCACTGAGGACATGTACAAAAATCCATGGAAAATGTGAATAAATGAATGGAAGATTATTTTGTCTTATGTGAATCACTTTGATTTTGAGTGTATAACATTGCATTAATAAAATGAATTGTACAGCCAGTTGCTTGCAGGTGAACTCCTGCTTGGAAAATCCTGCTACTAAAAGAAGGAATGTCCTGCCCTGCCCATTCCTGACTTGGAAGCCTGAAGCCAGTTCAGCAAAATGCTTCCTCCTTGCAAGGTCAGTGAGCTGAGCCAGCTGAAAGCAAGGAGCTGGGGCTGCCTTGGAGGACAGAGGGAACACCAGTGCTCACATGCTGGTAGAATGACAGCAGAGACTGACCTCTAAACCTTCCACGTGAATATTAAAGGTTTAGAAGCCACATAATCTAGGTTTACCTGATGACCCTTGCTGAATTTATTTTAGATCTTGCCTATAGGCACTAACCTAAAATGAGGCCAAAATGGTACTTCTCTTCATTAGTTTGTGACAGATTGCAAATTTGAGAAAAAAACCCCCAAAACCAGAACCCCCACTGATTGAAATTGCTGCAGACTTGTCATGCAAATGTAGTTCAACTTCATGCACTTGGGATGCGTGTTGGCATTACTCCACATTTTGGACACTTCTACTTTAAAAGACTGTCATCACTGTTCAGAGTCTTACAAGCTCTTGGCAGCCATAAAGAAAAAGCAAGGTAACAGCTCTCAAGGGCAGAATTATTTTTCTTTTTCAGTTGGGGTAACCTAGAACATCTGATGCCTAATGCTTTGCTAATCACCAAAGATATTATCACTTGCATAAGAGGAAGAAGCATAAGCAACGGTTTAGAAGACATCAAGTCTAAGACTAAGAAAATACAACACTCCAAGAATGGAGTGTGTTAATCAAAATCGGGCTCCTTCCTGATCCAGCAGGCAAATGCTCTTGCAGGTCACAGCAACCACTGCATGCAGCAGTTGGAACCATTCATGTGAAGAGCACAGCAAGAGCTTAAGGTGTGCTGGTTTGGGCTGGGATAACAGTTAAATTTCTTCCCAGTAGCTGGTAGGGGCTGTTTTGGATTTGTGCTGGAACAGTGCTGATAACACAAGGATGCTTTAGTTATTGCTGAGCAGGGCATGCACAGAGCCAAGGCCTTTCCACCTCCTCTCCCGCCCCACCAGTGAGAGGACTAGGGGGCACAAGGAGTTGGGAGGGCACATGGCTGGCACAGCTTTTCCCAGCTGGCCACAGGGACATCCCAGACCATATGGTGCCATGCTCAGCATATAGAGCTGGGGAGAGACAGAGGAAGGGGGGACATTTGGAGTGATTGTGTTTGTCTTCCCAAGTCACCGTTGTGCGTCATTGAGCCTGACTTCCCTGGGATGGGTGAATGCCTGCCTGCCCATGGAAAGTGGGGAATGAATCCTGTTTTGCTTGTGTGCATAGCTTCTGCTTTTCCTGTCAAACTGTCTTTATCTCAACCCACCAGTTTTCCCAGCCTCATCCTTCTAAGCAACCCCACCCCGGTCTCAAAAAAAATGTCTTAACACTGAAAAGAAAATGATGGTTTACATACCAAACTTACTTACTTTGGCAATTTACGAAATCTGTTTTTCCTTACCTTTACAGTGAAGTCAGAAATGACATCTGTGCTGATCTCCTGTGCTGGGCAGGGTAACCACAGGCACTCACAGCAGGAAGCACAGCATTCCCAGCTCTTGCTGAGAAGCAAGCTTGAATAGTAATAACTCTTCTTGCTCCTTGATGATGCATCTATCACTCTATTTTTCAAAGGAAAACCTAGTCTGACACTTGTGGTGATGATAGACTATGTTCTGGCAACTCTCTCATCCTTCAGCAGCAAAGGAAAGCCTCTAGACTTGGTGCAGGCTTAAGGCATTCACTGTTTCCAGTAGGGTTTAGATGAACAGAATGATTGCATCAGAATGAAAGGTTGAGTGTGGGAATTCAAAAAGTCTGTAGACTTGTAAACTGCTTTTGCTGACTCTCCACAGCAATACTGCTCCAGCAGAAAAAGCAGAATTGTAATCATAACCACACTTTAACATCTGGGGGAGATAGGAGGTGGAAGAGCACAGGGTGAGTCAACACACATTGTGAAATACTAATTAATGAATCACCAGAATCACCCGAATGTTGGCATAAAAGGGAAAATATTAGTGCAGCTGTAACTAAGGTTTCAAGACAAAGCTTTTTTGCAGCGTAGGTGCTCTCCACTGAGCTGTGCAGGAAGACTTGGTATTTCAGAAAATTATCAGCCAGTTCCATTCATTTCAACAAGGGTTTAAAACTGTTTATGCCCATTTTCCTTTAAAGAGTTTCTTTGAAGTGAATTCAGGAACATGCAGTTTAACTACCTGCACACTTACTATTCATACATTTGTGTCATTACCTCAAGTTCACCCATGTAACAGCAGCAGCTCCAGCAGAATGCTCACACTGCCCAGGAAGCTGCAGCAGCCCCATCTGCTTTGCTGAACAGGCACATCCTTGCCCTCTCCCACCCCTCACACTCATATCATGTTCCAATCAGGAGGTTTTGCCTAAAAATCCTTCTTTCTGTGCAGATGCCATGAGGTATACGTTGTGTGAAGGTCCAAGGACAGCTGTGTGGCAGGTCAACTTTATTCACTGCAGTGGAAGGGCACATGCCTCACATAAGTAAATCCTGTTTGTGCACACAAACTCTTGTGTCTTGTCTGAATAAAAGAGTAGATCATCTACCTTAGTTTTCATACCACCACCTCAGTCAACATTAACCTTACTAGGAAAAGCCAACTAGCTTGTCTTAGGGAAGAGTTTCCTGGCGTAACCAACATAAATGAGTTATTTCTGACAATGAAATCACTAGATCCCATACTTACCTCTGTGAGAGAAACCAAACTGGGGACAGAGTTTGAGTTAACTCATATTTTTCTTAATGTATTTTAATTTTTTCTTTACCGAGGAGCATCAGCCCCTCCCAGATTCTCATCTACACTATTAATGGAAAATCAGACCCATATTCTTCCTGCATTTTACTCCTTTGCTTTCTGCAAAGTTTCAATTACAAGTTTCAGGAACAACACACTTCTGAGAAGAGTACACAGGTAACTTTTTGCTAAG
Organism: Dryoscopus gambensis; assembly: GCA_013389985.1. NCBI lineage: Eukaryota > Metazoa > Chordata > Aves > Passeriformes > Malaconotidae > Dryoscopus > Dryoscopus gambensis. Next base: position 29,247 of record WEIT01039557.1, read on the forward strand.
AAAGATGCCTAGTTTTCCTTTAATCTCGAAAGTGTGATTTTGCTTTGTAAAATCAGACCTCGATGATAAACTCGTGCCAAGCAGTATTAGGGTATTTCTTGGGAGGAGCTCTCCAGGTGTGGCCAGGCAGGACACAACACTCCAGGACAAAAGAACATGAGTTAACTTGGCTGCCCAAAGCAGGGACACCATAGAGCACGATGTACTGCCACACTGTTAATCCCATATTTGTCTTTTAGTATATTCAAGAAATTAATTCAGTAAAGCTGGGAAAGCTTTTCAAATATGTACATGGCAGTCTTCTGTTCCCTCAGCATCTGAATTAAAAACCAAACCCCAAACAAGCAAACCTTTTCCTGTCCAAACTTCTGAATCACTAACCAAGCAGGGGAGGTTTATTACGACCTCTGCTGTTCTTTACCTTTTGTACTGATTTAAATAATGCCTCTCCGTTATGGCTGCTTCCAAAACCTTTCAACTTAAAGCATTCAAGGAAAAAAAAAAGGGTTTTTTTAAAGCTATATTTCTGTATTTCCCAACCAGCTAAGATTCCTGCCCAGTTGCATGGGCAGTGACAATACTGCCAACAATCTGCTCAAATGTCCATGTAAAGAACCGAGACATCCTGTGTAGAAGTTCCTCTGCAAGCCCGGCTGGGGTGCTGTTTCTACGTCACCTCGGGAGAGTATCGGCGACCAAGAGAGATGACCAGAGCTCCCCGGTGGGAGTGTCTCAGTCCCAGAATATAGCAAGAAGCTGTGCAATGAGTCTTCGTAGGGAAGCAAAGTAAAAGAGTGAGAAATCTGTCCTTTTCCCAAGCTTTATTCCTGGAGCCGATCCCGGGTGGAACTGGTCAGAAGGGAACCTGAGATGCAAAAGCAAACGTGTCCCGGCTGCGCCTGTATATCCAGAGTCAGGGCGCCGGCTGGAACAGGAGGGAAAACAGGGGAACAGCCAACAGGGGTCCCGTCGGGAAGGAATGGACACTCAAACGCACCAATGGTAACACGAAAATAGTTAAACAAAGAGTCCCTTCAGTTTTCGCGGTCTTGTGGCCACCCTGTGACGTCACAGCAGTGCGACCCGGGCTGGCACGCCGTCCCGGGGCGGTCACGTGTCCGCGCGGCCCGCGCTANCTGTCCTTTTCCCAAGCTTTATTCCTGGAGCCGATCCCGGGTGGAACTGGTCAGAAGGGAACCTGAGATGCAAAAGCAAACGTGTCCCGGCTGCGCCTGTATATCCAGAGTCAGGGCGCCGGCTGGAACAGGAGGGAAAACAGGGGAACAGCCAACAGGGGTCCCGTCGGGAAGGAATGGACACTCAAACGCACCAATGGTAACACGAAAATAGTTAAACAAAGAGTCCCTTCAGTTTTCGCGGTCTTGTGGCCACCCTGTGACGTCACAGCAGTGCGACCCGGGCTGGCACGCCGTCCCGNCCCTGCCCGCGCGGCCAGAGGCACGGGGAACGCGATGCAACAATCCTGTTCTTCTTAAGCTCTGTGTTTTATTCTAATAGCTCACATGTCTCCGAGGTATCACACGTGGCTTAGGATAACCGTTGTTACCTACCACATGGATTCATAAAACATCCTGGTCTGGGATTCTTTGAAATGGAATCATCAGCACAACAACTCATGGACATTGTTGGTAACATTTGTTCAAGGAGTATTTAACTAATTTAGACAGAAAAATCCCCTGAAGGTTTCTTCGACTGTGAAATGTAAGTCACAAAAATCAAGTGAAGAGGGAGGAGCCAGAGTCTTGCATGTCTTTAAGTCAAGGCAGATCCCTGCCAGTACACACAATTCAAGGCAGCATAAGCAGGGCAAATCTAACGCAATCTCCTTTTTGTGACAATGCTCAAACCTGTGCTGAAGTTCTTCCTGATTAATTAACCATTACAGCCATCAGTCCTCACTATTTTACACTGCACAAACATAAATGTTGATGACTACATAATCAAGTTTAGAACAAACCAAAGATCAGTTTAGAAGGGTTGCTCTAACGGCAAAAATGAAAAACTTTTGTAAACAAATTCAAGACTACACTGACTTTTACCTTCTTTCCCCTTATGCAATGTCAAGTTGTCAGGGACTGACCACTGAGAGGTGCTGTAGCAGAATCAGAAGTTGGGCTTTGCTCCAAGTGCAATAAGAATGAAGAGTAATGAGGCCACTCTGCCTCCTTAGTCTGGCATCTGGCAATGCCTACATGAGTGCCAGGGAGCACTATTCCACCACTGGTGCCTGCCACCAGGAAGGAATACATCCAAACTCCAACATCACTAGGCACAGTAGAGAGAAAACACCACTAATAGAGTTCATGGTCATTAAAGAGGTCTGTTTATTTGCTGCAGGGTCCAACACTTTCTTCACTGCTGCTATAAGCAAAGTCAACTTTATTTTTGGTGCACAAAATTCTCCTTGCTCTTTGTTCAATGGCTCAGTACAGTGCCAGCACGATTTTCAACCCATCAACTTTTAATACCACCAGTGATCAATGAGGCAAATAAAACCCAAACCATGCAACATGTGTTAGGCCGATAAAATTAGGCTGAGAATATTTATATATTTACACAGAGAATGTTCAACATTGCAACCTGCTTGCAGATTTGTATTATCTTGACCAAGTATCCAAACAGCTACATTCTGGAGTAAAATACTCTTTTGTTTAAGGTTTGGTGTAAAAGCTACTTACTTTACAATGTCTTTAACTGGATTCTACTGCACCTATTTTTGACACAGAACTTCTACAAACCAGCACCACACACTTTCAGTCATAACTCGCAGAATGTGTAAGGCATTTGCAGGAATCTGATTGCTGTGACCACAGGAAATCCACTTCCTAGAGCTTTTAGCCATGACCTTGGGAAACTATGAGAGTCTTTCAAACACATAAGAGAGATACTGTTATTACAAGAACTATAAACTTGTCATTTCTTGACACTGCTACACACAACACAAATAGAATTTACAAGTAATAAATTATTTTCCTAAATAAAAATTTGTTCTTAAACCCCACTGGCTAACAACAGGGCTTAGGCACTTCTGAAGATTTTATCTGTCTTTAATATGGAAGCTTCAGACTACAAAATACAGGACAAGCAATCATCTCGAAAAGGAAAAAGTAATGACTGGCAAGAAGCAGGTCAATAGTGTAAGAGTGTAGTCTATTTCCCTGGACTCCACATCCATACAGATGGGATTCTCTACATGAGGGTCTGCTTGGAAGAAATCTGTCTGCAGAGCCAAGGACTTCACTGTCTAAATTATGAACACAGTTTGGGGAAAACGCATTACTGTGAAAAGCCACCTATGCAAATAATCCTCTTTTCTGGAAAGCACAACATGTCTGGAAATAGAAAACTGAGTAACAGCAATCCAGAGCCCAACATGCCCAAGCCTTGTAAACAGTGAAGACCAGGAGAATAAAAAGAGAAGGAACAGGGACCAACACAAACTGGATTAGCCAAGACAGCTGAAAGACTCATAGAGATTCTAAATGCATCTTCTTTTAAAAGGAGATTTGGAATCCACCTTGTCCTGGCTGGCAGTAAGAGAACATAATTTTACGTACATGGTGGTCTCTAAGGCAGAGCAATAATCAGCTAACACAGCATCACTGATTTCAGAACTTACTTAAAAAAAAAAAACAACCAACTTTTTATGCTGGTTAAATTGATAGCAGTGAAAAACTTGCTATTGGTGAAAAGATTCACATCCTTGTATTTGATATCTATCAATATACAACACCTATGAAGAGCTCAAGTGGTAAGCCTTGATCTCCAGAGGGAGGTGAATGGGCAGAAGGATGGAAGAAGTTAAGTGAGCAAAGAGGTATGGTGGAATTCCAAAAAGAAATAAAGCTTTTCTGCAAAGTTCCCCAAATTTTTTAACTGAGCTGCATCTTCAAACATCAGCATAACTAATGAAACCCACTGTGCTCCAACCATTAAGACACTGACAGCCAAACAGCCTTCATGGCATTGCAGCACACGCCGAGCTCCCTCTGCAGCAATTACTACAATGGCCAACAGGGGCTGAATCCAGTTTACTGCTTAGGAGCTACAGAATTAAACCCCCTCCAAATTAATAGGGTGAGAGGTTCTTACTAACATTCACTTTTCTTTTTTGATGTAGTGCAATAGAATGCTAAGGGTCCAGCTGTGCCATCCTGACCCATACAAAACTTTGATCAAATTCCCTGTCAATCTGTCCACACGAGGACAACCAATTATAATTTTCAGGGTTTGTTTAAAAGCAGAATAAAATGTGGAATTTGATAACAGAAAGTGGGAACCACTGGTTATACATAGTAAGTCCAAAACAGTTGTTTAAAGAAGGAATAACTGAGAATCTGGCACGTCTTTGCTTCCAAAAAGCACTATTGACATTCAGTAGACTTTTTGACCTCTATTTTCCATGGATGTCCATGAGGGCATACTTGTAGTCCTTTTCTACTAGAAAAGGCGAGTGTTCAACGTACCTATAGCATATCCCACTAGCAAGATACAAGAAATAAATTTACTTTTTTTAGGACGTTACAGTCCTTCAAACACTAGACATCAAAATACAACCACATACATGTAACAAAGCAGATGATACCTCCTGAACAAAAGATGTAGGATCTAAACTGTACCTTCCATAGCACTGCTTTAAAACTAATGCACTAGTTTAGAATTTCTCATTTGCTCTGAAATCTTACACAGCAAGATTTTCTCAGTCTTTCAAATCACACAAAATTAAGCCACATAAACATAATACACAATACCAAGGGAGCATTACAAATTCCTGTCCACTGAGAAGTGCTCAGGCACCTACCACTGAGTGTCCTATCTGGATACACTTCCCTTTTACATTGTTCCTCCGGCTGCCTGACTGAAAGGTATCAATTGTCATGATCAGTACAAATGTGAACTCTGTCCCTTCCCTCTGAATTGAACATTTAAAGGAGAACCAAGCACTGATTTTCCCAGTCCAGCAGTACGAAAGCACAGAGTAAGGAGCACATTGAGAGGCTTCTTCTCTAGCTGAGGAGTGGTTTAATTCTCAGCATGGGCAAAGAGAGAATATTTGTACTGACTGATGCCAAGCATACTACCTGGGGATGTCAGGTACCCACCCAGGCTGCCTGGAAAGTTCCTTGAGAGGGCACTTCAGCTGCTGAGTGAAGACTCCACCTCTCCCCGGGCTCAGGGAGAAAGCCTGGGGCAACCAGGTTAGATGGTGGCAACACCCTCACATACACACAAGACCACAGGCAACGTTCCAAGGTTGCAGCATGAAAAGTGGGTGTGCTGGTAATGATAAAGGGAACATTTTTCTAACGCCTTGCAACATATTTGAAGTCAGCTGAAAACTGTTCAGCTGTCCCTGTCATACACTCATGCTGCCGGTGTAAGAAAGGCCACCACACTGTGCTAAGGTGACAGCTTCCAGGCCTGGCCTCAAATACTGACAGATCTCCTTACCATACTGGAGTCATCAGGTTGGGCTGAAAGGCAAATTTGGTCTGCCTTTATGCTGAAGTGGAGCTATTTCCATGGAATCTAGCCTGAGGAAAAAAAAGCAGAAAGTCCTATTTGAGTGGTTGAGTCTTTAGGTGCTATTGTGAGAGTAACAAAGCACTTGGGAAAGACCAGGTATGAGGGAAACAAAGGTCCAGGGTCAAAGCACATGCCACAGCATCAGGTTTAGGTGCTCAGAGTCTGAAAAGTGACCAAAATGGCATCTATGCTCTCACTCTGTGTGGGCACTGGAGTCTCACGTGACCCAAGAGACACACCACCCCTCTCACTGCTGTGCTGTCCTAAATAAACCCAAGTATGTACTGGCTCTTACATCAAAACAGTCAGCCAGAGCACAGTAACCTCAGCATTCAATCATTTTGTTTTCAAATGCCAAGGACAGCATTTGTTTAGAGAGAGCTGCAGTTCATGTGTAAACATAAGGCTGTTTTCCTGAGAGCTCCTGACACACCATTCTCAGACCTCCCACTATGCAATTTTTATTCATTTAGTCACTTTTCAAAACAGAATTATGTTTCCATCTTTTGTATTTCAAGAAAGCTCTCTGTGCTTCAGCATGTAACAACCAAAGATGGAAAATCTGGGCAACCTGCCTGACCATAAAGCAGCTCCCATGCCCTCCCTGGCTACAAAGGGTACTGCAAGGACGACTCTACAAACTTTCAAGTCCAGTGCATGCAGGAAGATGGGTTACTGGTAAGGTTTTAGGCCTTTGGAGACCGATTACAGACTCTCGTTTTTTCACTTTAGACTCAAACTGGTATTGACTCAGGTGAGAGAAAGATAAGCAGCATTAGTACTGGAGATGAACCTCGGCTTAACTATAGCAGCACATTTTAGCCTTCTTTTCACTGGCTCGTTTTCTTAGCCAGTTCTTGAGGATGAAAATGTTGCTGTTCTTTGGTAGATACAGATATCTGTCAGCAGAGTTCACCTGTCCTAACACTGACAGATGAAAAATAGGAACATTTTCAGCCTCTTTTAAGCTCTGACCTGACCTGATGCACATACTGAAACAGTGATGTATCTTTTTCCTTTTCTTCCCTTAGCGGGAAGTTGCTCTCTCCCCCACTCCACTCCACATACACACACACATACACATGCTCGCACACCAAGCACACGGCTGATCAGACAAGGAGAGGGTATGGCCAGAGTCTATGGAGCAATGTCCAATAGCACATCATTACGAAATTCTCAGAATGTTTCTCCCCAAGAATATAAAGTTTAACACATTCTGTACATATTGTTGGTTTCTTAGTTATAAAGTAAACACAGTAGCAAACTGTCCATAAAGTGTTGACTCAGTTGAAATGCAGCCCCTTCTCATTTTATCTTGCTGGAAGTCCTCTTCCAGTAGAAACACTCCAGTGATGTGGGCATTCAGTGTGTGACAGCAGAGGAAGGAAGAAAGAGGCACTTTTGATCGGCTGGTATTCCTGGACTTTCCTTTTTCCTGCAGAGGTCTATGTTCCTGACACTAGATGGTAGTGTTAGCACGGAAAACCGCTGTGGATAGGCACTTGGCAACAAGGCTCCAAGGCAGTGCCCACTCTCTGCTATGTCATCAGGATTGGTTTCTGCCGCACTTCCAGGATATCTGGGCATAGGAGAGAAACAAAGAGACACAGCCAACTTAAGAGGCTCCTGAAAGCAGCCACAGTACCAGGAAGCACGAAGAACTGGAGACAAAAGCATGGACTGCGGCATAGCCCACCAGGAATCTAAAACATGATGAGCACGTGGCTTTGCCTGTTAAAATCTGAGTTAACCAGGGTACAGGTGGGAAGAACTGAGAGATGAGAAACTGCAAATATATCCCATCGTGTGGAGAGGACAGCTGATCTACTATCATTTATACTGGGATGAAGCAACATACATGAGACAGGGAGCGGCAATATTTTCCAGGTAACAAGTGTTAAGTGCCAGTAACAAGAGATGCCAAGGGATTTCCCATTCTTGAAGGGAGAAATGCAACATCCCTAAACCCCTTAAGGAGACTTCTGCGGGTACAAATAATTCACCTCTTTCATCCCTTCTATAGTCCCTTCTCTAGCCCAAAGCCTACATTCCTGCCTTAAAAAGCTGCCATAAAAAACCACTCCTCTTTTTGGCTCCTCAACTCCATATTGTCCAAGTAGGATAGAATATGAACCTGTAAAACCTGTTGTAAAATGGGCATCTTTCTAAATATGGGCAGTAAAACCAACATGGCAAGGTACTACACAGAAATATCTTGAAACTGAGCTGCTATGTTCTTTTCTAGGCTACACAAAGAACAAGGAACATGGGAAAAGGGAGCACACAATTAAAAGACTGATCAAACACAACTGCACAAAGAGGATGACATGAGCAAAAATTGATCCCTGGCTCCAGAGGGCTCCAGCTACACCTGTAAAGAATTAAACACAGTGGAGGGAGTCCAGTGAAGGGCTACAGAGATGAGTAAGGGACTGGATCATCTGACATTATGAGGAGAAGGTGACAGGAAGTGTGATCTTCCAACATGGACAAAAGGGTCAGAGTGAAGTCTTATCAATAAACTCAAGATGTTTTAAAAAGTATTTTGATCACTATCACTGGGATTTTAATATCTTAGTACAGGTTTCCTGAACTACCCAAGAGAAATGAGCACCTTTCCCACTTCACCCTGCCCCACATGTAATGCTCCTGCTTCCTAGAAAGCTGCCACTGGCACAAATACATTGATTACAAAAAGGCCTTGGAAACAGGGCCTACACAATGTGTCAAGCTAAAAAAAATGTGGGTAGTGAAAAACTGCAGATGAAAATCCTGCCTTACAGCCCATAAATTTCATGCCCTATTTCTGTGTATCTCAATATATACCCCAATTCCTGCAACCGTATGTTTGACAAATTAAGTCTCAGAAAGGATGTTCAAGCTCAAAGCCAGTATTTGAGCATGAAGGCATTTGTGCCACCCTCTTGAGCAGGTATTAAATGCTAGCAGAAAGAATACATCTCCTGTGAACTCCAAAATGCCTGTGGTGAGAGAGTGAGTGAGCTTGGTAACTCCAGCTAACTTGTTGTAAGACTATCAACACAATGATCAAAAGGAATAATTACGTATTTTGCTGAAACCTTCAAAATCCATCCTTAATTACAAATGACCAATTTTTTACTGGAATCGGTAATTTCTTCTAAATTGATGTAAATTCCTATTTACAGCGGCATTACAGAGAAATACTTGGTCCTCTGTCTTAACAGTAGAATCCTCCAACATTGTAGGCTGTGCACAATGCATGTCAAAATTCACCTGTTAAAATTCGATGCAGTGGCAAAGTGATGTATGTTAAGTGTGCATAGAGTAGAAAGTTTTCATCTGTTCTGTTCAGCTTCAGCCATGAGCCCACCAGTGAGCGTCCTGTTCCAGACAGGGACCGTGACCGGAGATTTGTCACGTTGTGAAGATCTGCAAAGGCAGGAAGAGATAGCAAGCCTCAAGGGATTGTACTTTATTGGAACACTTCTGAAACTCAAAAAAAGAGAAAAGCCTCCTATTCATTATTTAGAGACAAATCACATGCAGGACACTATGATAACTGCTTTTTTAAAACCAGACAGGCCTTGCCTAGCACCAAGTTCACCATTTACACTGAAGCTAATAAATGGTAGTAGCAGCAGCTGAAAACAACAGTCGGGAGAGGGCTTGTGCTACCACACTGCACCAGCAGAACCCTAACTCAGCCTTCCCCATACACAAAATCATAGAATAGCCCTAAAATTAAGTACTTACTTATGCAGAAATTCACCAGAGTAACAAAATAGAAATTGTTTCTTTTGAAGAAAATTGACATCTAGCAGACATGGGGAGATTCAGCATTAATACCACAGTT
>WEIT01039557.1:42299-61272 GCA_013389985.1 Dryoscopus gambensis
CTGGCACCTGACACAGCTCATATCTGTCCAAAGAAATGAAGAGGGACGTGACATGGAGTGATGATGGCAGCCAAGCCAGGTTGATGTTACACCGCAGAAACACTCCATGTTGTCCCTCTGTCACTAATGTTAAAAAAATAAAAGAAAGGGAAGTAACACCCAACTGATCCTCTCCCCAGCACCCTTCATTTCTAATTTGTGCTTGTCTCTGTTTTTAATTTTGGAGTAATTTCGTATCACACTGTGGGGGGAACCAGAAACAGACACATCGCCGTTAAAACCATTAGCAAAAAGCAGTGGTAACACATTATCAAATCTAATTTGACATTTTCCAGCTGACACTGGAAACCTCGGAAACAAAAGATCATGTTGTCCTCCAGGTCTGATTTCTTCAGGCTGTATTTCTGTGGTAGAGAGGAAGAACATCCAGTTAATGAGTTCTGTGCTGGTAGCTCATGTTGCCTTTTACCAAGACAGAAACAAAAACCACACTGCCTGCATGGAGACCTCTAGAAGCAGTTCTGCAGATCTTTGAATGATACAGGTTAGCCACACTACACAGAAAACCATGATAGGCTCCATCAGGTACTGACCCAGCCCAGGTTTGTGCAAGTATTTTGAAGACATGTCGTCTAATCCCCATTAATCAGGTAAAATGTCTTAATGGAAAATAAAGCTCAGGATTGAATAAAGGTCAAATCAGCATCTATGGTGTGATTCTATTGCATTTTACTGCACTTGCATTAAAATTAAGCATATGTATGAATATGATGCACCTGGATCCATGATCTTTGCTTTAGCATCACACAGGTTTCGCATTGGCAGTGTTCCTCAGTGGCAAAACCTAACAGCACCATTTACTGTGAGGTTTAGCAAGCAACCTATATAATACACAAATTCCACGTTTCTAGGTAAATCCCATTTCGCACAGAAGTGGAATCTACTTTTTTAATAGAAAAACGGGCAGAATCATTGGTTTCCCTGGCCTCAAGATTACTGTTGTTTCAACAAAACACTCCTCCAGAAGTATGAAACATTCAGTCATCTCTCTATTCAGCATTTGCTCAGGGGAGACTGCGTTAGAAAATCCATCTCATATACTTAGTACAACCAAATTACACATAAGCAAACCTAAGTGCAAAACCTTGATGTGACTTAACCCCAGCTTCAGTCTGCCTCCTGGCTTTGGAACAAAGCATGTTCATGCTTCACCTTAAGAAAGTATTTCTGTCTGCTACTTACTCTTTCATGCACTGGGGAGTCTGGATTTGAATCTTCTTCTGTCCCATACGGTGAAGTGTCACCAGTGGAAACTCTACTCACTGCCATTTCCGCATGGCCTTTTCCCTGCGGTCCTTTCATTCGGACAAACTCCATGTTGTTGTATTTATAAAAGCCAAAAGACATTCTTTGAGCCATCTTAGCTGCAACACTCACCTACAATGCATCAAGACAGGAGAGAAAAACATGTAATAAGAGCTCTACAACTTGAAAATAATATCCTCTGAAAGCAGTTATCTAAGAAAAAGTCACAACATAGTGGGTAATGATTCCTAAGAAACATTTTAAAGCCACAATCTGAAGTGATCTCCAAAAGGAAAGTAATTTTACAGAGATAAAAACAGGTTCTGAGAAGAACTAACTCCTTCAGCCATCCAAAAGGCAGAGTTACCAATGGCACACAGAGAAAACCAGAAGTTTTTATCCAGGCCCACACACTGTGGCACAGGAGAGCATAGGCAGATACGTGCACATCTCAATGCACCCTGTGCTGGAGCACTTGTTTTGAGTCCAAAAAGCATTAGACACACACAAGATGCCTCAAACCAGCAAAGCACACCCCACAACTGGGTCACTACTTCGTGCCAAGTAATTTCTGACATTTTTACCTCCATACTGTCAAGGCCAAAATGTAAGGACATGCACCCATGCACAACTAACCTGCCCTGCACGGCTCACCAAGACACCCTGACAACTTTAAATCCCCTAAACAGACACAGGGGCTCAATTTCCAGTCAGCAGAACTGAACTGAATATTGAACTGTGAACTGAAAAAAGGAACAGACCATTAGGAAAACAGTCAAGGTTTTGCTAAGTGAAGTAAGTAGGACTTATCCATAAGTTTAAGTGATTCATTGCAACTTTCATCAGTTTATGAAAAGGCCAAGATGCTCATCAGCTTGTACTGTACTGAGAATTACAGAGTCCTAGAATAATTTAGGTTAGAAACAACCTTTAAGATCATTAAGTCCACCCATTAACCAAACACTGTCAAACCTACCACTAAGTCATGTCCTTAAGTGTCACATCTACACATTTGTTAAATATCTCGAGGGTTGAAGACTCCACCACTTCCCTGGGCAGCCTGTTCCAGTGCTTGACAACCCTTCCAGTAAAGGAATTTTTCCTAGTATTCAATCTAAACCTCCCCTGAAACAACTGAAATCAAGTAATCTTCAAAAGCATAGAGATTATTGCTGTTCTGTAAAAAGAATGGTAAAATTTCAAGTTTTGCCTCTGGACATAATAGAATACTTGAAGAGTTAACAATTTTACTTCATCTAACAAAACAATGTCAAGTAGCTGTGTGGTCAGTCAGGACATTCCTAGGCTATGTGGTGACTTTACCACATCAAATCTTATCTTTCCACTGCAGGGCTTTCTTTTTATGTTGTCTTCAGTGATTCTGCATTCCCACTTATTTTAAAAATCCAGCTGCTGATCATGTAAGGCCACAAGATGACGGTGGAAGAGAAACAACTTTTGTTTCATGTTGTCTCAGAAACCTGCTGGAAGAGTGTAATGGCTCACATTTAAAAAAGGAAGAAGGGAAATTATTCAGGATGTCTCCTGACAAGGGTAGAAACAAAGAGAAATTTACACAGTAGATATTGTAGGAATTTCTTCTGTTTGTTTCTAAAAATCTCTCAAGATTGTCTTCATAATAAACCATTTGAGACATTTATTGACTCTTGATTTCAGCACTAAGTACTGAATTTGAAGGTGAAAGTGCTGGTATTTCATGCTTCTGTAGAAAGCAGAGAAAGCTTCTCCCAGGGGCAGTGAAACCACAGGGGTCTTTTGAAAACAGCCAGGAGTGCAAAATACAATGAAGAAAAATACACTTTATTGCAAGGTAGTTACCAGAGTTTAAGATCTCCCATGAAATCATACCTTCTCTGAATCCAGAAATATCTATAACCTTTCAAGAAAATGAAGGGGCTCCAAGAACTGTTGTTCAGGTCCATTCCAGTGTCACGCTCTTGACTACTTACCCCTACCTTGCCTCCTTTTGGCAAACAGCAGAGGAATATATCCCAGTCTGAATACCCTCAGCTATCTGAGCCAAAACCAGTAGCTTTCAGCTAGCTTTCAAGGCCAAAAAAGACAGACTATGATGCAGCTGATCCAATAGGACAAAAAGTTGACAGTCTCAGCCACAAAGAAAATCTAGTCAGAGCATCATTGCTGCAAAGGACATGGTCTTTCAGAAGCTCCTTACCCTGTTGTCATAGACCTTCTTGAGTGCTTCATAGCGGATGGAACCCTGGAAAATCACCCCTTGGAAGGTGTTGCTTTTATCACTAGCCACCAGCTCCACACAGACCATTTCTCCTTCTCCCACAGTCATGTCACTGAAGACCTGCCAAAGATGCAAGATGAAACACTTTGATGCAAACTGCAGTTGTTCAAATTGAAATACATTCAGGTTCCCGTGCTGTCCTTATGCCCAAGGAAGTTTCAAAATAAATTGAAAGGGAGCAGAATGTTCCACTCCAGCCTTTCAAAAAAGCAGACTCCAGGCAGTGCACACTGCAAATCACATGTTGAGATGAGCAGCTCTCACATCAGCCTTTCATGCTTTAGCCCATCATAGACACTGATGCCTAAATACAGCTTTAAGATCACATTTCAAACATTAAAGAGAGACACAGGTTAAATAAAATAAAAAAAGATCTAGCAGAAGCTAACCCTCAACTAGCCAAGAACATTTGTTCAAAAGGTACAACAGCTAATCAGGACATAAGACTAGAATAGGACAAAACTTTGCTGCTGTGACAAGGAACTCACCTCTTCAAAACTGTCAATCATGAAGAATATATTGGGGTAGCTGATCTTTGACTCCTCTCCTTTACTGTCCATCGGGTGTTTGCTTGGAGATGCAAACACTTGCTGAGAAAGATGCAGAAAAAGATACCTCTTCTCAGTTAAATGTGCTTGGGAACAGACACACAAAACATAAGACAAGTAATTACAAAACATCTCAGGCTGGCACTGCTCACTTACACTAGAAATGCTGGACATCCTGCAAACACAGCTGAGCTGGTTTCTGACTAAAGCCAGATTTGCAATAATGGCACTTGAGAAATCCTTGGTTTCCACAAGCAAGTAATCAAAAACTCATTGCTCCACAGTAAATGTCCCTATGTGTACCTGACCTCTCACCATATTCCAGTACACCATCCATTTTTCATCACCATTTTCAGGGGCCTTTAAGTTGCTGCAATGTGCTGCAAAGTAAAATGCCACAGTGCAAGAAAGTTACCATGAAGCAGCTGACCCAACACCTTTACTTCCATTTGTTATTGTTTACTTAGTACACACTAAGATCAACCTCCCTGGCTATCCTGGGGTGATTCATAATGTTATTTTATTCCGTATCTATCTGCACCCAAAAACTATTACAGTATCTTTACAACCCTACAGCTGCGGACCTTGTGTGTGTGAGGTCCTATCGTGGGCATTTTTGAAATCAGCGCAGAAGCAGTTTCCAGGCTCTTGGCTATGTAGTATTCACTTTGCAAGCTATTTGGTCTTTGTTCAGGCAAAGGTTTTCCTTCCCTTTTTGTTGCCTCTTCATTTTGTTTTTTTCCTTTTCCTCATCTAGGGGAGACTGCAGTTAGCGATTTTGGGCTGTCTTGGGGCAAATTCCACAGGTGCCCACCTGCAGCAGCCCTCGCTCCAATCCAAGCCAGGACTGGATTCCAGGAGAGAAGACTATGGAGAGTCTCTTTTTTGTGGCAGCTTTGGGTTTGCAACTGTAGCTACTTGTAGAAACTGCATTTTGCAATCAGAAACTGTTTCAAAGTGAACTTTGCAAACTCTGACGGCAGCCAGAAAAAAAGTGTGCGAGTTCCTGGGGCTAGGCCACCCTGTGCCACTGCCCACAGACCGGCCCTTTCTCCCCCACACCCGGAGTGCAGAGCCCGGCAGTGGCAGCAGCAGAAGCAGCAAAGCCTGTGGACGGCAGGAGGAAGCGGCTGCAGCAGCGCAGACCCTGTTATAAACATTCTGGCTTTCATAAACTAGTTAATATTAAAGTTGTTATACAATTAAAAAGTTAATAAGCTGTTTGAGGGGGGTTGGGTTCTGTTAGTTGTCGTTAGTGTTAATTAGTTGTTTGTTAATTAATGTTTTGAGCAAGCATAACAAGTGTAATGGTCCAATATTAACATAAGATGGGGCTGTAATAAGGGTGGGTAGCAGAAAGAAACATCTAGAAGGACACTGATGACATCACCTTGAAAAGAACAGACAGGATTGGACTAAAACAGCAACCAATCACCCACCGAGTTCGCCAAATGATTGGTCAGGAATCCACCTTAGAAACAGTCCAATCAGAAGCCTCAAAAGCAAGTATCCTGATTGATGCATTTCTGATTCCCTCCATAGTTATAAAAGGACTCCCCTGGGGAGCAGTGGGTCTTCCTGAGGTGTCCAGCCAAGGGAATACTCAGCACCACGTGTGCTGCCTTTTTTTTCTTTTAACACCTCTGGCTTGCTGTCGGGGAGTGGGCTTATCCTGTTCCTCATGTCACCAGCTGTCTGTTTAACTTCTTGTTAATAAACTAGTTAACCTTGATTAAAAAGGTGACTAGCGCATTTCTTTCAGACCCCACACAGGCTAGCGAGTTTCCATCTGCCTCTGGAACTGCTCTGTGGGCTCCTGCCTTCCGGGTAGCGGGTGCCACCATCTTGTCTCTTTGTTTCTGGGGACTTGTGGTCACCTGGGAGGTGCCATCTTGGAAGGGAACAGTGTGACACCATCTTCCCTTTGTCCCCTGGCCACATGGCTGCCTCATGCGAGGGCCATTTTGGGAACAGGTATTTCTGGCATTTTGGGTCTCTTCGTTCCCATGGCGTTTTGAGTTTTAACAGTTTGGTATCTAGCAGTTATATAATTTTTCCCTCTGCCTGTTGGTGTCTGTTTGTAAATAAAATGTTCTCTTTTTTCACTTAAATCTACTTGTATTTCATTCCTTATTGGGGGAAAGGAATGGGTTGGAATCAAGGGGGAGATTACTCATTTCAGAGTGCCCACACCTTTAGACTGTCTCAAACTGTTGGCAACAATACCAAGTTTAAAATTTTTTTCTATAACTTCAGTAAGGGGTTTTGTTCATCTTTGCCCCCGGGGGAAGGCAATTGAAGTTTCTTTTCAGGGGACTGTTTCATCACTCGAGGCCTGATGAGCTTAACATCTCAATAGACTGGGAGTAGCACAGAAGATACACAAATGAAGATAACAACCATCAATGACTATTAACAAGTATCAACTCCAAACAACACCCCTGGCATGGTTGGAAACACCTGGTCTGGGAAAAGAGAGAGAAGAGAATGAAGAATGAGAACCTAATTAACATTGAAGGTGAAGAGATCAATAACCAACAGGAAACCAAATACTAAGAACATTGTAACTTGGGACCAATGAACATTGAACAAATGAATTTCTACGGGTTATGACTGTGTAAGTATGTGAAAAATCTAGTAAAAATTATGTGTGGTGGAATGATTTTCTCTGCACAACTCGGGCAATGTGCGGGTGAAATGATTTCTGTTGCACATCCTGGCCAGAATATAGTAATGCCTTGATTCTCTAACACTATTGTTGGAGAGTTTTTGTTTTTCCCACAGTTTTGGTGACAAAACGAAGACAATGTCTCACAGGATGACATGCCCTTGGTTTCTCATCTGCATCTTCTGCTTCTGTCTCTTTCCTTATCAATGTCCTTCCTCTTACACATTTCTCCCTCCTAATCAGTTCCTGAACTCCTTTAGTGACTTTGTTTAAATAGCTAAAGGCTTTAGATTTTATCATTCCAGAAAGATTAACGAGTAGATAAGGAGGGAGAAGGAATTCATACTGAGCAGCTTTCTTTGCTTCCACTTTTGTTTAAAAGCAAAGCTTTGAATTACAGAAACCAGTCAAATCTTAGCCCACTGTGAACATGCTGAAAGCTCTGGATCTGACCCAGCTGTCAAGCTCATGACATTCTTGCTACAAACAATTCAATACAAAACATAATTAAGGGTAGGATATTAGATATTCATAAGAGGGCTGCTTTTCCTTATTTGTACCTATGCAGCCTTTATGCACATTGAAATAGAATGAAAAAGAAAGGCTGTTTCAAGACCAGGAACATCACTAGAAAGTAACCAGACTCCTCAAAAATGCTACTTGCACCAATGCCTGAAACAAGGACGTCTTCCAGGCATCCTCATTCTCATGCCAGCCAATGAACAGCAAAACACCCTCCCAAATTCATCTCCAGTTGGGCACACCTAAGAAAAATACAGTTTGTGGAGATCTTATTGTCAAACCAGCAGTTTGCAAAATAAAGTCAGCCTTTTTCATGCTGCCTTCGTGCCGTAGGCACTCACTTGTACGAGCAGAGTAGATTTGTCATACATCTGGAGTAGGACAGCAAGTCTTAGGCCATCAACATCTGGCTGCACATGGTCAGGAGAAGACACATTTTCTAAGCAAGAACCATCAGAGCAGTAATGCAGATCCAAACCAGCTGGATTTTCTTCATTTAAAACCAACAGCTCAATGGTGGACGTGACAATGAAATGCCCAACTGCAAACATGCTTTCACAGCATATGGAATTGCCTTTGCTCTCTCTATAGATCAACACGATGATGCTGAAATGTTACTGGTATGTACTGGTAAGTTTAAATGTGGAAAAAGGGAAGACACAATTTATAAGCAGTCCCACAGTAGGAGCCTCTAGAAAGGAGGAACAAAAAACTTCCTCTTCATTCTAAATACTGCTCTCATGGAGTAAGAGCATATCCCTCATCTTCCCCTTCGTAGTTTTCAAATCTGCAAGTAATATTCACAGATTTTTCGCCAAAACATTTGCAGAAGTTAACTTGGGGTGAAATTTGGACTAGCCAACAGTGAAAAAAGCAATGAGAAATAAGAAGTTTAAATCAGCAGTGCAATGTGGCATCTCAACAGCACCTAGAGAAAAAATTATGTGCTTAATCAGTGTAAATCACAGAGACAACAATCAGCATTGCTAGTTTTGTTTGTAGGCAAAGCAAAAGGTCTTTAAAAGTGGTAAAACATAATTAAAAACTAAAGAGCACTGGTTTATTTAGGTAAAGCCATGCAAGCAGTTGCATGAACTAAGGCAATGGAAACGCCTGGGATAAACAGCCTTTTAAAGGCAACAGGAGTCTTTTAAAGAAGAATTTCTGTTAACTAGGAGAAGTTGTGGCAAGATCTACTGGAAATTGAGTGGGCAGCCCCAGGTTTCTTGTTCCTATCCCGTTTATGCTTATTATTCAGTCTCTTCCACTATGCTAAACCCTGGATTAACTGCACACAAAAGATAAAAGCCTAGGGAGTGGAGATGAAAGGAACGAGCAGTTTAAGAGACAAACTAAAAATCTTGTAGAATAATAAAACTATAAATTGGTAATCAGTAAATTGTCTGCCATTTAGCAGCTGTACATTAGAAACTTATCCTGAAGGCTCCTCATAACCCAGATCTCATACAATTTCAGGTTTAGTCTCAGACTAAGGAACAGCTGGGCATCATATTCCTTCCTCCCCCCAGCACCTTCCCTCTATCCCCTAAACCCAGCAGGCAAAGATGGATACCCTGAAGCATGGAACAGTCTTCACAATTCTTTGAGAGGGGCTATAAAGGACATTTAGATCTCATATCTAGATAACTGGCAAGAAATGTCACTATATAAAGACTTGAGATGCTTCACAAGGATGAATTTGTCAAAGCACATCCTGAGAACCACTGCCCCAGTTCTTAGGATTAGGAAATAATCAATATAATGTAATGTAATGTAATGTAATGTAACATAATATAATATAATGTAAGGATTATTAATTAATAATTAGTATTAGTAATTAATTGTTGATCCTAATAATATAATATAATAATAAATAGGTAATAGTCCTTATATTAATTAGGTAATAATACCAACCTCTGGTCCACAGCAATAAAAGGGCAAGCTCACCTGAGACTTCTTTTTGTGAATATGAATATCTCCTCCATCGGAGCGTGTGCACACAGCACAGGTTACCACATAATCCAGCTGGAACAGGGCACCATACAGAGAAATTAACATTTAGAGTTGGGAAAACAAAACATTTGTGTGCATGAAGCAGAACACATTCTGTCTCATTTTTTTTAGCTGTCTGTCTAAAAAGTAAGATATTTTGGTGCTGCCATTTTCTTTATTCTCTTTACTATACTGGACCTCATATGATTTTCAAACCTGTGTTCATTAACTCAGTGACACCAAAATCTCTTGCACAGCTGCTTGTTGAGATATACAACCAATGGGTAAGGAAAGTCCTGCCAGTATAGTTTAACATGAGCTTAATTTCAGGTGGGGGAATAAGCAGCACACACACACACCCTATCATGCACTCCTAAGCACACTTTAGGATAGAAATGGAAAAGATTTCCTCCCTTTGAACAGGGAAAAAGAGACACACTAATGAATACCAGTGACATGTCAGAGAGGTCAGAAAACACTAGCACAGCCTTCCAAACAACCTGAAAACTTACAAGAAGCAAGTGCAATACCTCTGGACAGCAATGCCCAGCTGTAACAACGTCTCTGAATTCTGACAGTGGCAAATGTATCCTGGTTTTATTGAGTATCAAATAAAGGCAAAAACTGCTCTCTGCAGAGAAGTTCTGCAAAGAGACTGCTGGGAGGAAGGAGAGGGAATGAAAACAATTTATTTTCCAGGATGTGTGCCTGAGCCAACAGTTTCCCATTCTGAGATCATAATCAGCAGAACTTTTAAGGGATCTCAAATGATTACAGTAATATTCAGCTTTCCTAAGCACCAATGCAACACACACAATAACCAAACAACCTATGAGTTACAGAAATAATTAGTTCTGGCTTCATGTTCCTACCACCAAATGTTTTATTAAAGTTCTGCTGTCAAGAGCAGTAACCCCCCAGCATAATACATGACACTGCTTTTAAACTTACCACTCTTCTCTCTTAACTGCACCAGTACTGTGAACCCTACTGGAAATGCTGCTTGTCTAAGTCTCATTCACTCACAAAAACCATTAAAATGGATGAGGCCTTCCTTTTGCAAAACTTTGTTACAGAGCATAAAACTCAGCCCAGCTTCACTGCATGCAGTTGAAGTTTTTTGTAGAAAGCTATTAGGACTCTATTGAAAAATAATATCTCAGTTTATGTTCATTTAGATTCTGAAAGGCAAAACTGCATAATTAGCCTGTGAAAATTAGATAAGCATCACTGTTACCTTCTGCAGGATGAGGTTCAAGTAGACACTCTCTTCCCAGTCAATGTCAGGGTCTCCCAGGCCAGGAAGCTTCTTAGAATCTCTCCGATAAACTTCAACTTCAACCTGCTAAGAAAATACCACATCTCTTTGAAAACTATTACTTGGAGGTACCTATTTCCAAACATAAAACTGGAATCAGAAGCTGCACATCATGTAGCTTCCTAGTTTTCTGTCAAGATCAGATTTTGCCTTATGATGCAAGGCTTTGTGTAGAAATGAACTGGGGAAAAGTGATGTGCAGGCAAACACGGAAGAAACGCAAATCTGTTCAGGAGAATCTGAGTTTTGGACAGAAGCTTCATTTATTTCTTGTAACAGGTATGTTTTTGCAAAAATGAGATTAACAAAATCAGGGATACAGTCACATACGTATTTCTCTTAACACAATCCCTCAGATTCAAGCAGGTCACTACACTAATGCTCAACATGGTCCAGCCCATAGCTATTGCTTATCTTCCATTTGGATGGGAGTCTCTGGGAAGACAAAGTCCAACAATTGATCAGAATATGACAACTTGGAAAAGACCCACGAAGATCATCCAGTCCAGCTCTTGGCCCTGTACAAGACCATCCCCAAGAGTCACATCATGTGTCCCTTGGGGATACTCCTGTGCACTCCACGGAGGGTATTTTGGAAACCCCTCTGTAATGGGTTTGCATGGCCAGGTTTTGGCAGCAGGGGAGTTATAGGGGCAGCTCCTGTGAGCAGACGCCAGAAGCTTCCCTTATGTGCAGCACAGCCAATGCCAGGCAGCTCCAGGATGGACGGGCTGCTGGCCAAGGCTGAGCCTGTCAGTGACAGCGGCAGCACCTCAGGAATAACAGGTTTAAGAAGGGGCAGGTGGATGCCCGACAGAGGCTGTGACCCTGTGGAGACTCCACAATGGAGCAGGTTCCTGGTAGTATCTATGGAGAGAAGAGCCCAGCCCAGGCTGGAGCAGGTTTGCTGGGAGGACTTGTGACCCTGTGGGGGAACCACACTGGAACTGCCTGTTCCTGAAGGACTGACCTTGTGGAAGGGACCCACACTGGAGCAGTTCCTGAAGGACTCTCCCATGCGAGGGACCGCACTCTAGATCAGGGAAAGTGTGATGAGCCCTCACACCAAGGACAAAATGTGGAGGCAATGTGTGAGGAACTTACCATAACCTCCATTCCCCATGACCCTGTGTCGCTGGAGGGGTGAAGAGGTATAGAAAATCAGGAAAGAAGGCCAGGAAGAAGGGAGGGGTGGGGAGAAGATGTTTTTAAGATTTAGTTTTATTTTTCATTGGCAATAAATTAAACTAAATTCCCTAAGTTAAGTCTGTTTTGCCCATGACAGTAACCGGTGAGGAATCTCTCTCTGTCCTTATCCCAACTCACAAGCCTTTTGTTGTATTTTCTGTCCCCTGCCAGTGATGGAGTGGTGTTGGTGGGCACCTGCCAGCATCAACATCCCACACCTTCTTCTAAAGGTTTCACACTGGAACTACTGATTGGATGCAACTACATACAAGATTTTCAGCTGTACTAAAAACCAAGCAAATGAAAGATCCCAAATAATCTCAGAACACAGAAACAACTCTTACCTATCCTAAAAAACTGAAGCATCTGAGACAAATATAAAATGATGATGTAGCACATTGAGGTGAATGTAGTTAGACATGTCCAATGCAAACCAGAATAAAAATAAATAAAGCTAGAATACTAAGGTATAGTGAAGAACAGCAAACCAGTAAAATTTCAGGATTGCCATTATCATCAGATACCATGAAAGCTGAACACGCTGTTCTTAACCATTAATTTTTAAACTTAGAAATATTTTTTTAAAGGTCTATGGACTTGCCAGTCTTCTTTTGGTTTGTTTTTATTTTGTCCCAAGGTTCCCATCCATGATTTTTTATTGGCAACATAATTACACAAATTAATGACAGTTACTGCAAAAAACAAAAGATGTGAGCAACTGAGGCAAACAGTCTAATTTAAATTCATTTCCAAACAAAGGTAGAATTTGCACTTCTGCACCTAAAAGCACAGAAACATGACATGAACAAAATTCCAGAAATACCCAGTGAAACAATAGCCATCGTGTCTCTGAAGGAAAGATGCAGTGAGAAAACAGGGTGAAGGCAGCACTGAGTAATGGCAGTTACTCAGTTAGTAATGGCAGTTAGGGTAAAATTCTAGCTCTAAGTAACACCAGGGAAAGCAAAACCAAGTGCACAGCAGACACCATTTCTGTCTCTCCTGCCTCTGTATCCATGGAGCCTTTATTTTAAGCCAAGTAGTAGTTAACTGTGGGATGCCAATCAGGGAACAAGAGAATCCCCTAAAGGGACAAGTACCCCAGTTCTGTTTCCCTGACTGGCCTGTTGATTTCCCTGCCCCTTCTTCCCTTATATGTCAAGGTCCCGCCCATGCACTCCTCCTGTTCCCTGAGCCATGTCCTCTCTCTGCCCCCCTCATCTGCACATAAAACCCAGTCCCATTTCATGTGACTCTCTCTCTGCCTTAGGGTATCAGCCTGTGCTGGTACTCTCTACCTTGGGGTCACCATGTGAATAAACATCCCCTGAGGTCCCCATGCAGGGAGCCTTCTCGCCTCCTTTATTGCCACCACGTTGCGGAAGCTGACAGCTAGCCGGAGCCATGCAGGGCCACCTGGAAGGCACTATGGGAAGTGGGACAGCTTCTCTCCCCAAGGAAGCCCTGCAGCGCTCTCCACGAAGGCTGCGGCTTGCTACACCATCACTAGAAACTACAAACCACAACAGTTAACCACCTCATAACACCGAAGTTTAAACTTTCCCCTGCAGAAGTCAGCCACTAATTCTTTCTGCTGGTGAAATTCACCCACACATGAACAACTTGTCCCCAGCAATTACAAAGCCAGTGCTCAACAACTCTTTCATGGAATGCCTCGCAAGTCTGTCACAGATATTGACAGGAAAAGGGCTTTCTTTAACCTTTTTTCCCCTGTGCACTAATTCGAGGTAGGATTCCTTGGTGTACAACCTGTGGGTCAGGGCAGCGTGGATCTCTGTGAATCACAGCTCTCCATGGACTGGAGAGCATGCTGGATTTCAGAAAGCTGAGTCCTCCCAGGAAAACAAATCTGTCCCAGCCAGGCATCCAGGAGACACTGGGTCTTTTTCCAGGCCTGCTACTGACTCATTTGGCCATGCCGCATCTTTGTGCTTGCTTACCTGGCTCTAGATCAGATGTGCCCTTCTGCAAGCGTGAAAAGTTATTAACAGAAACAACTGTGTAAATACTAATTATTTGTTCCCAGTGAAATCCAAAAGCCAAACTAGATAATTGCTCATTCAAGTGAGTGACCCTTCTGGAGCTGAAATCCATGATGCCACCTTTGTATCAAGTTTTCACAGGGTTCCTGAGATACAGCTGTAAAGGAGAAGGGCCTCAGCCAGGCTGACCTCCCACATGCCATGGACATTTTACCCTTTCTCACAAAACCCAGTTAAATGACCTTTGACTAGACAGTTCCTGGGAAAATACCTTGTTTTGAGAACTCATTCCAACGATTAATCATCCTCTTGGCTCCAAGTGTACAACATTTAATTTGGCTGCTTTCCTTTTGCCAGCCTCTGGATCTTGTCATGCCAATTTATATATTTACATATATCTATCAAGAAAATCTTGAATACTCAGTTTTGGGGTTTTTGGTTTTGTGCTTTGGCTTTCGGTGATTTTTTTGTCATGTGCTAATCTTTGCTAGTCTTTTAAATAAACCAGACAAAATACTTTTAAGAGATCTCTGTGCCTCTCCTTAGGTACTGCCTCAGAACTTGTGCTCCTTTGCCACCCACTTGGTGTAACATAATGCACGTCTTAAGTTATCCACTTTCAGGCAGCTGGAACATTTTTATCATAAAACATGGAAAAATCCATTTAAGACCCCAGTCTAGGTTTAAAGTCTTCATGATAAACAGGGTTTACAAGAAACACTATTTTGTGGGCAGTGAGAAGCCAGCCAATAAAGCAGATCCTGATTTTCTTCTAAATAGAAGTCTAATAGAATTACAGGTCTACTTATAAGTAGAACCATTTTCCAGGTTTTTTTCAGACCACATTCACTAAAAAAGAGTAAAGAGGAGAGGATTGAACATGAAAAAGGAGAGAAAAAAGACACAGGGAACAAAATTCAATACTTTTTTCCACAAACACAAATTCAACAAGAAAATACTTCCACTGTCCCCAGAGCCAGCTGCAATACAGAGACCAAAATTTGATTTCTAGGATCTTACACTGACAGGTTTGCTTCAAAACATCAGGAAAAATCCACAAAAATAAAAAGCTTCTTTCAAACGGATCCATCTGCTACGAAATCAGAATGATGCCCCAGCATGTGCTCAGGTTTGAAAAGCCCCATCATACAGCATGTCCAACTCTCGTGGCTTCAACATTAGAAGCATAATTCTCACATTTATCCAGGTACTTCCTTTTACCTCTCTTTTCTGTAGCAGAAAAGTGTCATTTCAAAATGATGTCTTAAATTCAAACCAAATTAAATGGTCTTTCTAAATTCACTGACCAAAGGAACTAAAGCCCTTCTCTTCCATGCCTCAGATTCATCCCCAGGCAGCCCTAGTTTCTTCGGCTCTTTTCTTGTGCATTATTCATCAGCCACTTGTTTTATTTCCTCCTGCTTTAAAAACCTCTTTTTATATTGAGTACTTTAAATGGTGTAACCTGGGTGGACATTACAGAGCAAACGGGTGTTACCACTGCAGAGCATAATAATCTCCATTTCCAGACTAAAGGAGATTTTTATTCAAACCACCTGGTTAGACAGCAAGAACAAACTTTGGGGCATAAGTAGTCATCTTTGGCTCCTTCTGTCACAAAACTTAATCTATTTTTCCCCAACATAGACAGAAGACATCAATTCTCACACCAAACCTCAGCTCTCCAGTACCGTTATAATGTAGTATCGCCAATGGATTCTCAACACTCATGGATTTCTGCAGCATCTCTGTGACTAATGTCACCAAGGCTATCACTGATAGAATGTGTTTTGGAGGTAGCTCAAGCTGTAAGTTACTGGAATGCTTAGAAGAGTCCTAAAAAGGGTCTGATAACCTCAGACAGCAGTGCACCTCCACTGGAATGCAAATGATAAAGGGCATTCAGTTTCTTTACTTTCACCATAGTTCCTGAGCACTTCGAATCCCAGTAGGCTTGCTCCTAACGAAGTGAACTAAAAGAATAAAAAAACCATATACACACCCTTATAACTTTCAAAATATTATTTTAGATAAAAACGTAGAGACACTAAGGTTCAAATCAGCCTCACAAATGGTCTAAGTTAATTTAAAACACTAATAATGGGGAAAGGATAGGTTATATTGATTTCTGCAATAAAAAAATTGAAAAAAAAAATTACTAAGCCACATAAACCTGATTTATTGCAGAGCACTCTTCCTAGGCATAACATTTCATGGTGTTTTTACCAGCAGATGCCTAGTTTTGTTAGAAACGTTAAGAGGCTGAGTTTAACGCAAGGTATGTTAACTAATAAAGTGTTTGAGCATGTCTAAGCAATGTACAGGTTTGGCTGCTGCCTCAGAAGATAACTACGCATCCCATAAAACCATGGGAAAGATGGACGGCTGACAGGAAACAGACATCTGGGACTAAGACTCTTAGATGCTGACACCGCATCTGTAAATCAATGCACAGACCTGATCGCTGCCTTAGGAAAGGACTACACATCCCATGGGACCAGAGGAAAAGATGGACGGCAGACAGGAAGCAGATATCTGGGACTAAAACTCTTGGGAGATTGGACCGGGGGATTAAAAGACGCCTCGTGGTGAGGGGCAGGGGCTTTTTGGTTGTTGTGTTGTGGTGAGAGGGAGTGGGCATTTTGGTCGAGGACTGTTGTTGGATTGGTTTTTTTGTCTGTTTTGCCGAGCGGGGTTGTGGACTGACCACAACCTCCATTCCCAGCTGTGGCTATTAATAAATGCGGATTATTTTTTTTTTTATATTTGACCTCGTTTATAACAATTTTTGGGGGACTCGTCCGGGATATAAATCCACGCCAAAACGGTCTCGAGTGAGACGGGGCCGGCAGGATTCGGCCATCCCGAGCCAAAAATTCCTGAGATCGTAAAAGAACCACTGGAAAATCTGGAATAGCAGCTGGGGACCCGGCAAAGCTAGACAGGAGGACCGCCCCTGTGAACAAACCAGTCTTACAGTACTGGTAAATGTTGCGGGGGAACAGGGCGGGCAAGAGTGTTGGTTCCATGGCCGAACGGCAGACTCCTACAGGAGCCAGTGCTTGAAAAGCCGTGGGAAGTCTTGTGGCTCGGTGCGCGTGAGCAGTGAGCACGTATTGAGTGTGGCACGTGAGCTGCAAGTGTCGGCTCCTGTGAGGGCAAGCGACCGAGCGGCGGGGCAAGAGTGTCGGTTTCACCGCCAAATGGCAGATTCCTACAGGAGCCAGTGCTTGAAAAGCCGTGGGAAGTCTTGTGGCTCGGCGCACGTGAGCAGTGAGCGCCTATTGAGTGCGGCGCGTGAGCTGCAAGTGTTGGCTCCAGTGAGGGCAAGCAACCGAGTGGGAGGGGCGAGAGTGTCAGTTTCACAGCCAAACGGCAGACTTCTACAGGAACCAGTGCCTGAGGAGCCACGGGAAGTCTTTGTGGCTGGAAACGCTGATTTGAAAGCGCGGGTCATTTCAGAAGTAGACTAATCAAGCTTGTGCAGTAGACACGCGTGCTGGTGACGCAGACTATCCGGAAGAGCGGACATCTGAGCACACACAGTAGACTCGTGGGTTGGGAAGCATGGGCAGTTTGGGGAAGTAAATAACTGGGCACGCACAGTGGATGCACAGGCTGGTGACACAGACTTTCCAGAAGAGCGGACACTTGAGCACGCGCAGTAGACTTGTGGACAGGATAACGCAAGTAGTTCCGGAACTAAGGTACTGCGCATGTGTCATGAAGTGTGGCGTGTGCGTGGACTATAGACAAAGGGGGGCTCTTAATAAACGGCTAGAACAATATTAGTATAGTCACAGTGTTCAGTCTGTACAACTGCGGACAAGGACAGGTGTGAGCGCAATTTCCTCCAGAATCGCAGGCAAACGGAGCACTGGTGATTGTGCAAAATCGCGGGCTGGCGGAGCGCTGAGAATCACACGAGTCTCCATGGGGGGAAAAAAAAGAAAAACAAAAAAAACCTGCGAGAGACAGAGCGTGGTGCAGGCCCCCTGTGAAAACAGGAGGCGGAGCATGGAGCTTGTCCTGCGGGAGTAGAGACCAAACACTGTGTGAGAGTGAGCCCCCGCAGGGAGAGACGGGAGTTTTGGTAGTAGGTCTGCAACTTCAGCGCGATAGCTAATTTAGAACAGAGGCATGTTTTAATGCAGCTGTTGCTTTAGTACGACAGCGGTTTAGGGCAGAGGCGTGCATAAGCACAACTGCGGCTTTAAAATGCTGCAGTGGTTTGGAAAGACTCACGCAGACGCGGCAGTACATTTTCAAGATGGCAGCAAGCATGATACAGAGCCCGGCAGAGACTCATAGAGTTAGCTCCTTACTATAGTTTGGTTTCTGTGGTTTCTGTATTTACGAATCCTAGCGTCATAAAAGCGGAGCCAATGAATTGAACAGTTTAGGAGATTGCTAATATATTTGTATATATTTTTTGTTTTAAAAAAAACTTAAAAATGCGTCAGTACTTGGGGAAAGGGGACCCACCAAGGGACATACTTCCAGGGAGCCCTTTGGCAGATATGTTAGAGGACTGAGATAATCATGAGTGTTTTAAAAGAATGGATAAGATAAGAAGGACACTATTGTGTAGAAGTTTGGCCAAAAGAGGCTATTGAAAACGGGCAAATCCAATGGCCTTGGTTCAGGTCCAGAGATAAATGGTTATGTGTAGCATTAAATAAGCATGTAAAGTTAAAAAGGATTCAGGATAAGGAAGAAATACAATATGCGGCTTGTTGGTTAAAAGATGATATCTGAATTAAAGAAGAAGGGGCACCAACCCCAAAGTACACCAATTGATTTTAAAATACACTCGTTCCAGCCGGGGGAGTGGGTTCTGATTAAGGCTGGGAATGAACAACCACTAACCCCTAAGTGGGAGGGTCCTTTTCAGGTCTTGTTGACAACAGAGACTGCTGTAAGAACACAGGAAAAAGGATGGACTCATGCTGCTAGGGTCAAGGGCCCAGTACCAGCCCCCACTGAATGGACAGTGACCAGCAGAACTGATACACAGCTGACTCTCCGAAGGCGGCCCAGGAAAAACGGAGGGAGAGACTAACTGGATGGTTGGAGAGATCTTGATTAAGACCTGTTGTTTAAAGTATTATAATCTCAGCAGTTACTAATTGTTAATAGACAAATTTATAA
>WEIT01039560.1:0-19012 GCA_013389985.1 Dryoscopus gambensis
TGCAGAACCGCACCGCAACATTGTAGTGAGACAATCTGCATGTCTGTAACTGTACATTAACAGGCATAGCAAACAGTGAGCCTACCACTGAGATTTCCTAGGCAATATAACTCGCAAAGTTACATAACTGACTTTTAGCTTCTTACCAGTTTTGAAGATACTAACTGTTTGTTCTGAGTTTTTTTTCCCCATACTTCATCTCTGCTGTTGATGAGGAGATTTTTCTACAGATTTTGGGGGGTTGTTTTGTTCATTTTATTGTTACTTGTTGGTTTGTGGGTTTTTTTAATGGGGTGGGGAAGAGTACATAGAGAGGTAAACGAGAGATCCAAACAGTATGAACTGTGCATGAACTTGATCAAAGATGCAGGTTTAGGGAGTGAGAAATTAGGGAATTAAAGAATAGCAGTTGTTGATACATCTGGAATTTGCAGTTTAATATGCAAACTCAGTTGTACCTTTTGCTTTCAAGATCTGTCTGCATATTTGCCCACAGCAGTACAATGGAGGTACCGAGTCAGCCAGAGCCCTGAGGTGGAGCTTCAAGAGCTTTCTTTGAAGTGAACAAGTCAAAATACACCAGAAGCCTTCTGATCTTTGAAGATGTGTTTTACTATAACATAAAATTAGCTGGTTGGAGGTAGCTTTTTAAAGAGGAAAAAAACCCCTCTGATCTGGACAGGGCAGACCAAGCAAGAAGACTTTAAAATAAACCTCTCTTGCCCATTGCAAAATCTGTTAGAGTTATTTTCAGGAAGTTGGAAGAGCTTTACACAATTCTTGCTCATCAAGCTGCCTGCTAGTGAGACATTGTGAGTCTGCTGTGGCTCAGGAGAGCTAAGAATCCTTACACTCATCCAAAAATAGCTCATGTGTATCATATCTTTACATTCGTACATTTTTAATACCAAGTTTTGCTATGACTAGGAGTGACTACTTGTGTCAAGTGCGTGGAAATCTCCTTTTGAAGGCATGAAGCATCCATTTATAGTAACATAAAGGCACAGATATCAACTTCACTGTGTCTGCATAATGTATATATTATGTAAAAGTGGCTTTGGGCAACTGTGGATTCTTATTTTTTTCAAGAAGGAATTCCATCGATTGAGAAGAACTGAACATATCTCTGATACAGCAATTTCTTCTCTTTTAAGAGTATGTAAAAGATGCTCTGTGACTTGGGGGATTAGATGAGTCATCAGGGAGACAGATCAGCAGCTAAACAATGGAATTAGAGTAGGTGCTGTATTTATTTGTCTCATGATACACAGTTTGGTACAAGGGTTTGTATCTTCTTCACATATGAGGGGTGTGCGTGTGTTCCAGTAAATACTGAGGTGTTACTAGACATGATTTCTCTCTCCCTGAAATTACTGTACTTGCACTGTTGAATCACTTCAGTAGTGGTGAAGAGACCACTACAGTGTGGTTGTACGTGTATTTTTAGAGCATGATCCCGTAGACTGCTGGAGGGTTACTTTCAAGACTACTTTCCAATATGAAAGAAATGTCTTTAAAAACTGAGAGAAGCAGTTATATGTGAAACCATTTTTTTTGTGCATAACCTTCATTTTTTATTAAAGCCTCTTTTTTTGCTGCGTTTACAAGCTAAACCAGCTGTGAAAGGTGCAAGCATATAGTTTGTATTCAGCAAAGATCTGTCATTTTGTGCTTACTGCAAGGCAAATGGCTCTGCCAGTTGGGGCTACAATTTATCAAGTTGGCAGAGTGACAATTTTCATTGCTCTTGAAAATTTATCATGGATAGTCATTTTTGAAGGGTTGGCTCTTTTGTTTAAGCAGGCTTTTTATATTTAGACTTATCAAAATGGCAATTATTAATGCCATTAACCCATGAGGCAAAGATCAGTTTTGCCCCTGGAACCTTGAGTATGTCTTCTTGACAAAGAGATTTATCTGCTTCTGTGGTTTCCAGGGTTCGTGGGTTTAAAGAACAGATGTAATATAACAAAAAGCTGTTTCCCTAAAGACCGATGAAAGCCGTTCTCATCCCAGCTGTTTTAGCAGGAAAGCGGCGTAAAGGGGGGAGAAAAGGTAAAATATTAAATATTAATTGTCAAAATTATTCTTATGTTCTTTGTTCTGACTTCCTCTCTTGTCCTTAGAGGCTTGGAGACTGATTTGCTTTGAGAGAGTTAGTA
The DNA here is from genome assembly GCA_013389985.1 of Dryoscopus gambensis. Lineage (NCBI taxonomy): Eukaryota > Metazoa > Chordata > Aves > Passeriformes > Malaconotidae > Dryoscopus > Dryoscopus gambensis. Next base: position 2,163 of record WEIT01039560.1, read on the forward strand.
ACATCCCCCTAACCACAGCTCAGCAATAAGACCCTTCCACATTGTATTGTAGAGAGTAATTCATCAGTACCAGCCATGAGTGGATTTAGACACAGTTCTGTGAAGTATCAAGTGGCTCCTCAGAGACACTATGCATCCTCACCTTCATGCCTCTGAGTGGAAGTAGAAAGTGCCGTGTTCCCTGCAGGCTCAGGACACAGGGAGGAGAGGACTGGATGAGATCTGGTGCCAAAAAGGAGTCTGAAGGGCTATAATTTGTTAAAAGCACTAGTTGTCACTAGTATGTATGTCATTTGCATTTCCCCATATTGGCTAGAAAAGCTCTGTCTACATGAGCTAAAGGCAGCTTGTTCTGCAATAAAAATGATGTATGCACATACACATTTCCACAACCATTAGAAAGAAAAACTGAGTTAGAGGTGTCTTAACTCAGAGCAGAAATTATCCTCTCTCCAATTTACTTAAACATTCTGTGTTCTGCTTTATGAAAAGATCACATTTTAATTTAGTGAAGAATCAACACTGACTCCTCCAGTACTTTCTCACTGGAGCAGGTGGGATATTTCCTCACAGGAGAGTTATGTGTACCTGCTGGAAGCAGGAGGCCTTCAACAGGCTGCCAGGCCTGCAGAACCCTGCTCATTTCAAAACATTCATTTCCCCAAAAAATCCATCCAACATCTGGGTTTTTTTCTCTGCGGTTTCTTTTTTTTTCCCCCCCAAACGTCCTGAACAACTCCAATTAGGGAATAAATAAGAGTCTAACACAGAATAGCTGCAAAGTGAGTGTGTGGCCATCCTGAGCTGGAGCTCACTGAGAGAGCAGTCCCTGCCTGGGGCCAAGGCACCCACCACTCTCCCTGCCCTTTGCCTCATCATCTGTTTCTAATTTTTTTTCCCTTTCCTTTCCTTTTCTAAAGTGCCTTCCATTACGGATTTTGCAGCTACTGGCTGGAATCCCCCTTTCCTCAGAACACCGCTACGTGAGAGCTGCTTCTGCGCAGCTTCCTGAGGGAGGGCGGCTCTGAGCTCCCGAGCCTGCGAGGAGGGGGACAAACACCCGGGGGAGCCGAACAGCCGCGGGGCCGGGGACGGCCATGGCCACTGCCCGCTCGGCTGGAGATGGAGCAGGGAGCGCGGCCCCGAGCAGGCTGGAGATGGAGCAGGGAGCGCGGCCCCGAGCAGGGGAGGGAGCGGAGCGGCGCCGGGCCGCGCCTCAGGGGAGCGGCTCCGGGGTGGCCTGCGGGAGGAGCTGCGGGAGATCTTTGGGAGCCGGGAAATGAGTGGCGGGAGGGGAAACAAAACAAAAACTGCTGGGAAAACGGTGGTTTCAGGCTAAATATGTAGAAAGGAATCTTGGTAAGTCAGAGTGCCTGAATGTGCCCTAGGGCTGAAGGCAGGATTTGTCTCATGCCACTGGCCAGCAATAGCTAATGTTAAAGAAATGAAAATTGGTATAAAACCCATCTATGTCGGGAAAGGAAACAACAAAATAATTTTTAAAAGCTCTTTTTCTTAAAGGGGAAAGAAATCTTTCCATAACTTAATTAAAATGGTTATGTAAATCGTCTATTAAAGCACAGTTTAAATGAGTCCATTTCCCTTTCACTTTGCCATAGCCAGCACAGCGTTTTCCTGTGCCCCGATTTGGAAGTCCCAGCTCTGGCCAAAGCCCAGTTTAAGAAACAAAACGGAACTTTTCCTTGTGAGATTTGTAGGCAGCACTATCATTCAGACCAGCTCGTAGATCTCTCTGGACCTTCTATTGCTTCATTCTCACTCCTCAGCCAAACAGAAATTTCCCTAAGACAGTATTTTCCCTTTGTTTACTTAAAAAAGTGTCTTTTCTGTATATATCTTCTCTCTTTCGCTTTTGAATAAATCGTAGGCTGCATCCTGACATGAAAGTTGTTCAGACACAGTAACATTGCACAACACTCTATTGAAGGAGTGTGGTAGCTGCAAATTACAGTGCTGTGTTTCAGACTTTCATCAACATTTTTCTTAAATTTATGGTTTATTAATAGTTTAAGCAGCAGATCTGATACACTGTCTATCTCCTTTTCTGTCCCAGTCCTGTTTTTCTCACACAGGATTGTACTTGGGACACCTGCTGTGTTTTTCCTTCTGTAGGTACCCTGCACGTTCAGTGAGCTCTACACCCTCTCATGGATCTCACAATAAAGCTAACACAGTTCTAGCTTAAATGTCAGACCGTAAAGTGAAACACTGGTAATTAATAGAGCTGAGGCCTGCAAAAGGGGAGTTTGTAACATCCAAAGGGAATTAATTTATCAGATACGTCTAACCTTGCATTTCTGAGAATGTCATCTGAGAATAATGCTCATCTAAACTAGAATTTGAAAAAAGTTAACAATCAATCGAATTAAGCGGCACAGGTTCAAAAAAGATCTTATCCCTTGCAAAAGATATGACAGCATTGCTCTTGTCTCTGAAAAGCTTTCAGCATTCATAATGATAAGGACTTGTTAGGAACTCAGAATCTCTGAACTCCTGCGTTACTTTTGGCCCCTTTTGCTAAAACATATTGAATTAAAGTACCAAAAGAAGACTTGAGAACAGTTTTGGATTTGCCATCTGCGTGGCTTAGGTCTGTCTGTACTGAAAGCTGACACAGACTCAACAGTCTTCGATTGCATGGACTTAGAAGAAAACAAGGTTCTTTGAGATCTTTCAGCAGTAGCAGTATAGTTAATATATAGAGGCAAGTCCTGGCACTATGGATATGAATTGCCCCTGTTTAATGCTTTCAGATTTCGAGCTAAATGATAACTACTTTATTTGCGTCTTCTCTAGAGTTAATGATTTTGATGAAATGCCATTATCAACCTGTTCAGTGTGGTGTGGTTGGCTTCTTTTATCAAAAAAGGTTTTTCTTCATATTAATTTTGATATGGCTTCTCATATAGCTATGAAGTGTAATATTTGTAAGGAATGCTTTTTCATGCACAGGACAGCAAATGTCAGATTGAGTAGTTCTTTACTAAATTTCCTTTGGGCTTTTCTTTAAGTGAGATAGATGTAAGTTGTTTCAAATGGTATTAGATCTTCATAAATCATACTCCACTTTTTTCCTTGTCAAAAGCAATGTGCTCCCACTTGTCAACAGGAAATTCCCACTTCTGAGTTAGACTTTACCCTCGGGAGAGAGAATGTGCACTTTTAACCAATATGCAATGTAGGCATGAACACTGGGAAGTTTTAGAATAGACTTAGCTTTTTGAGCAAGGTATATGGCCAAGTTTTTCATCTTTTGAAATCATGATCACAAAGAGTATTTGCTAATTTATTTCCTATAGAATACCTCCAGATATTTTGTCTGGCTTGCTAGTCATCCTTGAATGTATGTTGGCCATACAGTGTTGCTAGTTGAAAACCAAATTATCATCTTCTCATTCAGTCTCAAAATCTTGCTGAATTTGGAAAGTCTGTTGTTTGTTTCACCATCTAGAAACAAGACGTGATGCATTGCTTTCCAAGTGGGTGAATGTATTCATTGCAGACAGCAAGGACTGGTCAGCAGTGATGCTATACTGTGTATTAGAAGCTGGAGGATGAGACGTCAGCATGATTTTCCTCCTATTCATGCTATAGGTAAGAGAAGACACTATTCAAAACTCCAAGGGTTTATTTCCAAGGATCATTTCACATTCCTTGTAGGAGTGGATGAAACATAATTTCGGTTTGTGAAAAGAAGAGGGTGCTTGAGAAACTCTTAACTGTTATAGGGAGAACTGTAAATTTGGAGAAAACCCTGCAGGAAGTTAGGTTATAGCAATGGCCTTGGGGCATCTGGCTGTTAAAGGAGGAAAGGAATATTAGAAATGTTTCACATCAATGTTTGCACATTTGCTTCTCCTTGTTAATGTGCAGACAATAATGCCTTTTTATTGGAGAGGGGGTCTGAGAGAGGCTGTGACTTGCTAGCGATAGAAATTCTCTGATCACAAAATACATTAATATGTGTGAAAATCTTAGGTGAATTTCAGGCACCAGATCTGTCAGAGGGGAAATTGGCTTTTATTTTTTCATGATTTCCCTCATACTTTACTAAAAATGAAATTGTTTCAGAAGAAATGTGCAGAATATGATGACAGCTAAGGTATGATACCTTTACATAAAATAGTCTTCTATTTTCAGAATGAGAAAGACGGAGCTTTGCATCACACGTTGATTTGCAGGTTCTTCAACTATAGCCTGATCACCCCAGTAACTTTTACAGGAAAATTGACAGAAATGCGTAGATCACTTCTTTAGAAATAAGAAGCATATAACTTCATTCGTTAAAATGTAAATCTTGTTTATGTTTATCCTCTTGAGACTGCAAAGGATAGAATGTTGAGTCAAGTGGAAAAGATTGGGTTTGAGTTTGGTATTTTTACACCTGGAAAACTCTGTAGTAGTTATTAATTGGCAAAATCATGAGGTCATTAGTGTCTAAGTATTTGAGCTAAATGATGTTATGGAAAGTGCAAAGTTCATGTAGGAACTGATTTCCAGTCTTGCAGCACTGCAATAAATAACTGGTAATGTTTTTAATGAGTAAGAGGTCTTTAATGAGTAAGAGGTCTAAGTATGGCTTTTTCATTGAAGTTTATGGGCATACAGTTTTACCTATGGGCCTACAGTTTTAATGAACACATCAATTAACTCTGGATATCTATGCTGAATTCTTTTTTTAGAGCATGTCCAAATGGTCAACATATGAAATAACCAATTTCATAAATTAAAATGAAGATGCTCTGTAGCCTTATCCAGCACTCATTACATTTAGGATTATTCCTCTGTAGTCTTTAGAGAGTGTTCAGGATGATCACTGCTTCTCAAATGACCATTTTGATTAACAAAGAAATAAAATTAGGTCCAGTGTTTTGACAGTTATTGCAAAGGGATTTCAGTTATTGTCTGTGGATGGGCTAGGAAAAAAAAAGGGGGGTTTTAAAAAGATTTTGTGATGGTTTTTTTCACCCAGTTGATATCCTTAGGGCTAGATATAAAATAGAATTTATGTGGAAACTCTAGGCCACAATTATAAACCTTAACAGCACCACTTAATTGCTACTCAACATGCTACCTATCCTGTGTGCTTAAAATCCCCCCATAGAGGGTTATTGCTGCCTAAATGGTCTAATGATACAAAACATAGAAATACTATTACCTGTCTATTCTTAACAGTGACAGGAATCAATTAAAAGAAAAGTGCCGGCCTGTGCAGCCATTTAAAAGAGGCAGTGTGGATACCACTTTCCAACTGTTGCAGCCATCGCCAAGCAGACAAAAGTGTCCTAATTCAAATTTAATATTTATTCCTGTCTTCAGTAAAGCGACTTCTGGTAAGAGGAAGCTCTCATGCCTGGACCTTTGTCTCTGTTTTGAAGGGGCTGTGTGCTCTTGTGTGCTGTCCAGAATGTCTGGGCACCTAACAGGGATATGGATTCATCCTAAAGGACAGGAAATGTGAAGCTTTGATGCTAAAATACTTCTGTTAGATCTGGCTTTATAAGGCAACCATAACTAACATCATTAAATGTATTAAGCTTGGTGAGCATTTTAAACAAGGATGTATAGCTATTTCTGTTCAGCCTTAATCAAATGACCTCTTAGGTTCCATAATGAAGGGTTTGAAAAGCTGACTCTGCTTTGTAATGTATTATTCCAATTTTGCTTGCTGGCAGAGATATCTTTATTTAACTTTTCTCATTGACTGGTCACATTTACCATGAAAAATCAGGATTGTTATCTAGCAGACCAGACCCAAAGCCAAATAAATGGCATGGTTCAATGTGGCTTCTAGCTGCATTCACTTAGAATTGAATGTACTTGAACACAAAAGTCCTGTCTGAAAAGCAGCACAGTTCTGTGCGTTTGTTTAGAAACCAAAGGGAACAGAGAAAAAGTAATAGCTGGTCACCTAATGGTTTTCTCAGCTCTGCTGGAGAAAGAAGGGCTATGATTATATCCACACTTACAGTAAATTGTAGTAATAAATCCTGCTTGATCGTTGTGCCCCCGTGGCTGATAGTGGGCTGGTTTTGTGTGACCATCACAACAAATGTATTTCCTCCAGTAACTTATAAAACAAAACAATACAGGTCAGTTCAGGAGGAACTGATTTGTATAGAATGATCACAGGCCTGCTTGTGAGAATAATAAGAAAAGGTTTCCAAAACTGAAATAATTCACAATAAGAAGGTGATAGAGTAGTTCTTTAATATTAATTAGTAGATCTAAACAAAATAGCAACAAGATGTAATTTTGTAAATTTGGGTTGCCTGTGGTTTATTTCTTTTCTTTCCCCAGACCTTTCCATTGAATACTGTGTATCATTTTATATGTTACCTCCTTGATACTGCCACAAAATCCTTCTGGATATTGCATAGAAAGACTTTAATATTTCTTAAATCAATTGAAATTTTGTTCTTGAGGATAGTCACGTATCTGATGGAGTAGAGCAGTAACATACATTTCAGTTTGACTGCAAGTCTTGCCTGGCACTACCAACTTAACTAGACTTCATTTTCAGATGAAAACATAAAGACATACTCTTCTGTTGGATCAATAATAACATTTTAAAAAATATTGAAACAATTAAACAATTTAAAAAATATTTTTGGGTTTATATAGAGTTGGCTCCAATTTACTTGATTAACAGAACAACTTACATAGAATCATGGAATAGTTTGGATTGGAAGGGATCTTTTAAGGTCCCTTTTGAAGGTCATCTTCAAATGATCTCATATGACCTTCAAATCTTCGAAAATAGTCAAATTGCCCTGCAGTGAGCAGGGACATCTTCAGCTGCATGAGATTGCTGAGAGCCACCTCCAACCTGGCCTGGAATGTTCCCAGGGAAGGGGCATCCACCACCTCTCTGGGCAACCTGTTTCAACGTTTCACCATCCTTTCTTCCTCGTGCCTAATCTAAATCTACCCTCTTTTAGTTTAAAGCCATTTTTCCTTGTCTTATTGCAAAAAGCTCTGCTAAAAAAGTGTTCCCATCTTTCTTATAAGCCTCCTCATGATAAGGTAAAAATTGGTTTGCTAAAATAAACAGTTCCTATGAAGTACGCTTTGTGCTCTTCCTTTCCCTTAGTCTCATGCCTGCATATGTGATTTCCTTGAGTCTGTCAGTGCTGCTGCATGAATACGTAAACTATGATAAAGATGTGCTTTCTGCTCATGTATCAGAGCCATGACAGGAGTCTTGTGCTAAATCTTGCTGAGGTGACTGCCCCAGTTCACCTGGCATCTTATTAACTCTTGGTACCTGTCACTTCTGCGTGGTAACTGCCTTCCTAATAAAGATTGCAAAACAAATTGGATGCCTCACATGTCATTCACAGGCCTGATATTCTAGTGCAAAATCCCCTGTGTCAGCACTCTAAACTGGGAATTGCCCTGACCCAGTTATGTTTAAAGTAGTATAACATGCAAATTAAGAACATGCAAAATCAGTTGAAGTCCATGCTTTTAATTCTGCAACAATTTCATTTTTAGTATAACACCAATAAAATTGATGGGTTTTTTATCCTGCTTAGGATTAAAAATGAAAATTTTAGTAGAAGGGATATCAGATTGTCAGAAAGTATGTGATTTTTTGGTACTTTTAGAGTGCAAAGTTTCAGAAGGGTCTTTGGATTGATCTGATAATTCCTCCTTTCCCAAAGAGATTTTGAAAAAATAAAACTGCTGCCCCTCAGATCTTTTTCCAAAGTGTCTCCCTATTCTTTATGTCTTCCTAACAAATTTTAATCTCTTTCAAGGTATTCATCTCATCTGGTCTCCCTTAGGATAGAGAAACATTCCATCTCAATTTGATGTGAGGAAGCCCCTAAATCACTGCTATTGCAGGCCTGCCAAGTCTAATTAAATTTTTTTTCTGTTTAATTTATTAATTCCCAAGATGAAAACCATAATACAAAGAACCAGCCAGGACTGCAGTTAAGTAATAGAGAGCTAAAACTGAAAGAAAAACATTATGAGCTATCCTTTTATTGTGATGAGACAAATAATTTCATCTATTTCCTGACATAAAAAGTAAGAAAGAAAAAGGAGAGTCTAACAAATAACACAGACAGGAGAAAGAGCAGAATGGAGTGAAAATTTTCCAAATGTCAGAGGAAATGAAATAATGAACTCTAAAGGAAGCAGCACCCATTTTGCTCAGTAAAGTCTTTTCTCTCAAAGCTGTCATGTTGGGAAAAATGGAAAATCTCTGAAATGAATTTTAAACCTGCTTGTGTTACAGTTTGGATTTCTTAGACCTGTTGGCAGCAGGTGTCTTTTCTTAATATTCATTATTCATGTAACCTCACAATGCATTTCAATTTATGAATGAAGAGGTATACAAGCCTTTCTCCACTGCATTAAATAGATGAAATATATTACTGCCTTTGAGCTCATAATGCCGTAGCTGGAGCTTGAAAGTTATTTGCCTGCTGCAGCTGATAGACGTACGAGTTGCAAATAAGTTTTATTTTGATGAGTATGTGGATGAACAGAGTTCTTCCGTATGTCTGTATATTTCACTGGATTATAATGTACTTTCTAATATTATTCTGAGATAGTCTCTTCCTCAGATCTCAGAAAAATGAGTCAAATAGAAATAGGTTTCATTTTCTGTCATAATTTTCTACTAAAAGTAGTGTGTATGTGGCTGATCCTGTTAGATGCTGAGGGATTCGGCTCACACTAGGCTCAATCTTGAGGTCCTTAATCTTTGTTCAAGCCATGTCCCACGGACTGCAGTGTAAATCTTGCATGACCCAGGTCTGAGGTAAAACTGAATTCCCAATCCTGTTTGACTGAAAGCAGTACAATGTTTTTGTCTATTCATCTCGGCAGGAGCTGAAGCACAACTAAATCCTAACCTTAGAATTTTACCCATTAACACCAATGGGATTGGAAGGTACAGCCTTGCAATGTCTCTTATTTAAAAACAGAGCCAAAACCAGTAAGTCATTTCTCAGTGTGAAGTGTTGCATTTTAAAGGAGAAAACCTCCCCCTGGACCTGAGGTACTGTAACTCCCATGCTGAGAGATCCCTACATGAAGAAGGATAGCTCTAAAGATGAAAGGTTGAAGGATTAAATTCCTAAGCCATTACCAGAGTTTTATTTATGTACTTAGGTCCCATTTTGTAACAGTTTGATAATGAATACAAATAGGGGAAAAGAGTGGATGCAGACTTTAAAATATCTTCAGTTCTTGTCAGTTCCTGTTGCCTTTGAGCAAGGAGACACAGAGCATCTTCCAGGACCCTGAGTTGTGCACTGTTAGGTTTAGATAACCTTCTGCATGAGGCATATTCTGAAAGCTGCTGAAGTCATTCTGAGTACTGGGCTAAGTCATATTTAGCCTTTTCTCCTACTAACTTGCATGAGAGTTTGGTAACTTAAGGAACAGATTTCTTGTATTAACCCAAAGACTTTAGTGAAAATAATACATTAAAAGAGAGCTGGACCGAATTATCAGAATAGGTGTAAGAAGTTCTTGTGCTGTTTCGTGATGAGTTCATGCCAATATAAAGTTGTGCTGGATATTTTTTCTAGCTATGTGTTCTTGTTGCCTGCATGAGCAATTGTAAGATTAGGTGTTGAGACAGATTGGCTCACAAGCTATATGGACCGTGATCATACCAAAAGTGTGATTAATTCACAGATTTTTTCCTCTTACTGAGAAAATGCATTGGTAAGAGAAAGGCATCAGAGACATGGTACACTGGTCCACTCTTTTTCTGCTGCTTGAAAATGAACAAATATGGACAAGAGTTTCCAGTCTGCCAGTTCAATTTTCACTGTTTGTTCCTTCCCTTCAAGAAACTCAGCAGAACATAAAATGATCTCCTCAAACACAACCTTCAGAATACACTTAATTTCCTGCTATCTTTCCATGGCTGAATCTGTACAACACATGTATGTCCCTGGAAACACTGCAGAGAAGTTCAGACTTACTCTACCTTGCACTCACACTCGCTCTGGATCCAGTGAGTGACACTCTACATATGGGCATGACATGTTTATATAGAGGTACTCAGAGAGCTTGGTTTATTCCAAAATGGAAGCCCAGTTCTTCAGATCTGCTAAGTGTCCATGAAAAGACCCAGCAGGTACAGTCTGAGGGTGGCTTAGTTTCAGATTGGCAAGCCGGGGCACAATCAGAGACTTTCAAGTACTGAACAGGTGAAGATTGAGTAAACCCTTGAACACACAATAACATTGTATTCATGTGTACTACTCTTCATCCTGTGGGTTTATTCCCATGAGCAAAATTGCCTCTGTTCAAGTGGTTGCAAGATGTGAGTCTTTAAAAAGGACTGTTTCCTAAGAGAGTATGCAGTTGTGATTAAGGACTACTTAGAGGTCTTTACGGTTCTTCCAAAGATGTCTGTTTGGCAGGGTTAGACTTGCCTATCATTTCAGTGCAACATATGAATTCTGAATGCTAAAAGGTTCCTGGGGATGGCTGGAACAAAACCATACATCTTTTGCAAGAAGTAACAAAATAATTAAAAAGTCTCTAACAAAACAAATTTTTATTTTAAGCCCAGCAAATAAGGGATTTTGAGACTTTATATTGAGAAAACTGAAAAATGTTAATCTACTGTAAATAGCCCTAAATCTCTCAGAGCTTGATAGGCCATGCTGCTTTTGTAGCCTGAGACTGTTAAGCATTGTTGCTGGGAGACTGGATATATCTGTGTGCTTGGGCTGCTAAGTGAACTTTCCAGACAGGATCAAGATTTGGTTGGAATTAATGAAAATAATTACATTCCTATAGAAATGTCCATTGCATTGAAAAAATGCTGATTTTAAGTTCTGATTTTCAGTTCTGATTTTGAGATTGCTGAAATCACACCACTGCTAGCTCCAGTCACTGTGGAATACACAAGCCTTGCTCCTGAGCCAATTGGAGTCTGGTTTTAACACATTTTCTTTACATAGTGTGATTGCACCATTTCAACCAGAGAAGTACTTTTTTTTTCCCACTCAGAACAAGTTCTGTGGTTTTCCCAAATTAGAACTGGAAGTGATACTGGCATCTCACAAGTTCATTTTGTTCAGTTATAATTAGGGGATTGTGAAGTAGGTGGTGGTATTCCATGTGTAAGATTTAGGTTTCTGTGGAAAGAGTCTCAAGGCTGTTCGGTAACGTGCAATAGAGAGTGCATTTTATAATAAATTTCTGCTTATATTAGCTTTCATGAATATATTTTGTAAATGTTAATAACTTTTTAATGTATCTTCCAAGCAGTCTTACAAAAATATTATAAATAGTTTTATCTGGTTTTTATTACCAAAAATACAGTTATAATTGCGTATCAAATGACAGCTTCTCTACCTTGTTGTGAAATACAGAAGCAATTGTTGTCACATCACATGATTCAGTTAGCAGTGGTTACAGTCAGAAGTGTTACATTCCCTGTTTGTGTATGATATTCAGCCTCAAGGCAAGTATTGAACAGAAATATGTTGCTTCTGATGTTGAATTTTTATGATTCAGAAAACAGTGTCAGAGTTGACTATAAGGACAGGACTTAGTGCAGCATGAGTGAAATCTGTTGAGCTGGAGTACAAGTGATCTCTTTGATTCTATAAATCTTGTGAATCTCAAAAATAAGATGCCAAGGGTGGAAGTGGTAAGAGTGCTAATTTATTCACGGTGATTATGGGGAAGTTAAAGCATAAAGAGATATGAATGTGACATTCCTTTGCAGTGCCATTGTGGATTGATGAGAGGAATTTAAGGATCTCAGTGTATTTTTGGTTAGGAGTTTTTTTTTAAATTATTCTTTTGTCTTAAAACTGTTGTATTATGTTGGTATATAACCTTTCTAGCAGCCTTTAAAAATGAGGGTTTATTATTTACAGACAGTTGCTGTAAATGAAAGAGTTGGAGCAATGAAGTAAACTGCTAAACCTCATTCATAACATTGAAGAAAAAATAATTAGCTTTTGGTTCGAAGGCAGAGGAAGATTAATAAGTTAGTGAAGTCATGATTTTGGAGAACAAATTGCTATGGAGAGTGAATTTGAAACCATTTGGTTCAGGAACAGGGCTTTTATAGTGGTCTGTGAAAGCTCGTAATTGTGTCAGTTTAGGTGTCTCAAAACATGCAGAGAACTCCAAGACCCATAGTCAACACAGAAATCATCTGTGTGCTGTGAGATGATTCTGCTTTTAAAGGCACAAAGCCTGGTTAATGGCTTATGTTTGCATCAGAATTGTGTAGGTGGCCCTGCAGAGGGTGCAGATCCCTGTCAGAGTTCATGGCTGGCATAGCACAGGTATTTGCAGTGAGTTTCTTGATCAAGGCTAGGAATTTCACTGCTATATCAAAAAAAACAAAAGTAGTACTTGTCCTTCACAAGAAAAAGTATAAATTGTCTGATGTAACTTATTTCAGACTGAATGAATAAGAAAAATGAAGTTAGAATTTTATAGAAGGCCTTTTATGAAATATTGTTTAGCAGAAATAAAATAAACATGAACTAAGGGACTCCAATAGAAAAGAAAGAATTTAAGATGTAGAATTTTAGCTAGGCCATGTGTTATTAGTATTGTTGTTGTTACTGTTTGTTTTCTTATCTGATTGCTGTTTCTAGTTAATTTTTCTTATCCCCAACCTGTGATCTTCATCTTTTGTGCTTCCAGTTGGTGGTGAAGGGGGGAGCAAGAAGTGTCGTGGTTTTAGGGGACTACTAAATTGGAGAATATCATTCCTAAACCATGACATTTGGGAGGGAGGGAAGAAAGGAGATACTTCCTTTTACCTTCAAATACAGAGTCCTTTGATGGCTACCTCTCAATTTGTTTTTTCAAAATGGTATTGATTTTTGTCTGTGTGCCAGGTTTCTTGCCAGTTTTCACTTCAGTTACTGATGTCCCTTGGTAGAGAACATGCAGTAATGTCAGGAGCAGGAAGAGGTAAAGGCAGTAACAAAGGCATCTTGGAACAAGGTGTTCCTTTGATAGGACAAACTGAATTCCCTAAACAAAAATCTAACATCTCTTTATTTATAACAAGTCCTTTGATAAATAATGGGGAAGCTCAAGAGAGAAATCTCCTGTCATATTTTAACCCCAGCCAGCAACTCAGCCCCACACAGCTACTAACTCAATCCTGCTTGAGGGGATGGAGGAGAGAATCAAGGGGTAAAAGCGAGAAAATTCATGAGTCAAGATAAAGACAATTTAACAAGTAAAGCAAAAGCCACGCGCACAAGGAAATCAAAACAAGGAATTCATTCCACACTTCCCCAGGGCAGGCAGGTGCTCAGCATCCTCGGGGCAGCAGGGCTCCATACCACACAGTGGTGACAGGAAGACGAACACCATCACTCTGAATGTCTCACCTTCTTCCTCCTCCCCCAGATTTATTGCTGAGCATGAGGCCATATGGCCTGGGATGTCCCTCGGGTCAGTTTGGATCAGCTGTCCTGGCTGTGTCCCCTCCCAGCTCCTTGTGCACCCCCAGCCCCTCGCTGCTGGGCTGAGGTGAGGAGCAGAGAAGGCCTTGGCTCTAGGTAACCTCTGCTCAGCAGTAACAGAAACATCCCTGACTTACCAACACCGTTTCCAGCATGAATCCCAAACACAGCCCCATACTGACTACTAAGAAGAAAATTACCTCTTTCACAGCCAAAACCAGCAGATCTCTGAAAACTTCATCACTTTAAAGAACAGAATAGTCCCTGCAGGCTAAATAAAATAAATGTCACCATCACCCAAGGTTTTCTTTCTGAGAAGTAACGAACTCACCCAGTTCAAGGCAGGTACCTCTTATACAGTGTGTTTGCTAATTTAACCCATTAATGGCAGTGTGTGGCCATGATCTATCAGAGCAGGACGGGTAATCCCTAGTAAATGAGTCTTGATTCAGCAGTGTTGACATCAGTGTTGCAATTTTTTTCACATATGGAGATTTTTCACTTCCTTCTTGATAAAAGTGACTGTAGTGTGCTCTGTTTAGAGGGGGAGATGGCCAGACAGGACTAGTAAAAAAGACTGTGGTAATAGTGAAAAAAAAGTATGGTTAAAGAGTGAAGAAAGATGTGAGAACTTCAGATTACTTGGAAACCTTTTTTTGTGATTATTCTAAAAGAGATGAATAAACCCAAAGAAAAGAGCAAAAAAAGTAGTAGGGATTAATTTCTTGTACTGTACATAGATCAGAATTCTTTCGAAAATGTCGTCTGGGACAAATGTATGATGGAGCCTCATATTCCAGTTCTTTTTCCCAGGATATAGTTAATGGATTGTACATCAATGAATTAGAAGAGGAGGGACCATAACATGGCCTCTTCCTATATAATCTTTCTCTTTGTTCCCTTTTGGCAATATGAGTCTGGTATCCCGTTGGATTCAGTGTTACAGCCTTAATAGTAGTTGCAAGTAAACAGTATGGGGTTTCCCGTAGTCCCAGAAAATATCACAGGTCTAATCTTTAGGATACTCATGGGAAGGTAAGAGATAAGGATTTGAATCCCCTTGGGCTATGAGGAAGGATTTGAAAGAAGGTCTCCAACTTTTGTGAGTGTTTCAGTTATTAGGCTATGAAAGGAAAAGCACTGTCACTGCGCTTTCTTGCAGGAGCCTGTTCTGGAGATGGGTGAGCTCGTGTACTTCAGTGTGGCTCAAGGATACTATTCTCAGCATACAGGGTTTCCATGTCTTGTCTCAGGGATATAACCCAGGAGAATATAATTTTGGTTTCTGGATTCTAAATCTGGGCTCAATAAACAAACATCTGAAGATTACAACGTCCATTGTACTGGAGACTATAACTTTTTTTCTTATTTCCGATTTTTTGTTGCTAACTTGTTTCAGTAGTTAGTAAAAGGGTCTTGTAAAAGAGAAGTGTGGATCAAAGACATTGGTCTTTTCAAAAGAAATGTTGGCTATTTTGCTTATAAACTCATTAGACGGATGAAATTTGAAATCAGGAGAATACACCTCACAGAGTGGCTCTATTGTTAGAAAGGGTTTGATTTTTGTGAGGTGAAGAAAAAGTTTTAAGTAAGGGAAGATTCTTAGAATAAACTGAAAGTGTGGGGATGATTATCATCTCACTGGGGCTTTCTGAAGATGACAGTCACAGAAGACATCTGTTAGAAACATGCACCAGAGACCCTTGTGAGCAAGGAACAGACGTTTCTGTGCTAGGAAGGTAAGGAGCCATGCTGGCTAAAAAAAATATCGGGACAGATGTGCCTGAGGGAAACTGTGATAAATTATGTTTTCATCTGTCAATTGTTATTTGATATGTTCTAGAAATTCTGGTAGAAGTTAACAATGTAAAAAAGGCAAGTAAAGCCACTTCTTGAGTTTAACTCTGATTCCTCCAGAAAGAAATAATTGACACGCAGACTAGGAAAAAGCTGTCTAAGGTGCAGGTCAGATCCAATGAGTTGCAGAAATGTTGGTATGCTAGCCAGGAAGGCGGGAAAATCATTTCAAGTCTAGATTGTGAGCAGGGAAGGGGACTACAGCTGGTGCTGGTAGCAGCTGTGAAGGACACGAGTCACAAAGAAACCAGTGGGATCTACTTGTGTACTCGTAAGTCTGTGTAGGCCCAGCTCCTTGTCCAAAGGGGCTCACATCACTAACTAACCTGGCACTGGCTTTTTTTGGTGTGGTAGGTTGGGAACTTTGCACCTGGTTCCTCTTATCTTGCTGTATGGCCAAGCAGCAGCTGGAACTTACCCCATGTTGTTGTCAGTATCCATAGATAGAGTCTGACTCTTTTTGCTTGTGCCTGTCAGTGTCTGCAGGAAACGGACTGGGAAATCAAGTTCCTGCTCTCTCCCATCTTAAGGTGGGTTCTGTAATCCTGTATTTATGTTTCAGGTTTGGGAATTTTATCTAAAAATTCCTTTTACTGAATTGTATTTACCTCCTTTTGAAACTGTATTTGATCTATAATATAAAATATTAAACAATCATTCTCAAAGGAGGAAAGAAAATTGGCAGGGAAGCTCTAGAGATTAGACTAAAATAAATCACATTTTTGTCTTTTGCACTGTCTTCATCCAATTATCTTCTTAGTATTTTATATCTTGTCTTTAGTTTCATTATTTTTGTTTGTTTTTATTTTTTAATAGAAAGCCAGAATGGAGAAGGTAGCTATGCTTGTTTGTTTGTTTAGCCTCCAAAGATGTTTAATTTGTTTTATATGATAAATACATGACAAGTTAAGAACTGCAATCATATTACATTATTTTAGCTGATCTTTTTACAGAATACTGTTGTAAACTATATCACTGAAATTCTGAGAGCTTCTTTAAGAAGTTTAAAACTAAATTATAAAATTGGTCTTGTATAATATATCAGATTTATTTGCTCTTCCTTTTCCCTTTGGAGGTAGGTGAAGAAGGTGCTCTTTCATGGCAAAGTTTCTTGGATGAGCTCAGGGGCCTCTCCATCACTTGACATTGCGTGTAAATCTTTAAAGCTGATTGTACATACAGTGCTTTAATTAAGTCAGTTCTTGGATTGCTCACAATGTCCCATCTGCTTCNTCTGCTTCATTTGTCTTTTGATTCCTCTGGCTTTGCCTTTACATGGGAGAGCACGTAGATCCTTCTGTGGGAAGGTTTAAACCCAGGAGACTGAAAGCATTTTCTTTGTCATTCCTATCTAACTTCTGTAGGAAGTGTGCACTGACCATGGAGACCTACCCTCCTCAGCATTGTGCCAGTCCACTCAATGTTTACTCTCCCTCTCTCTTCCAACATTACTCTTTTATGTCCTATTCCATTTCGCTAACAAAATATTATTTTTAAATTAATTCCGTTTTGACTCTTTACAGGTATCAGTGCTTCTATCTC
>WEIT01039560.1:19050-30746 GCA_013389985.1 Dryoscopus gambensis
TACCAGAGAAACTTAATTTTTTTAACCACAATTTTGTTGTTCAGCAACCACTACAGCATGAGATAGGTGTTCTCTTAGACCTCAACAAGAACACTCCAGTCTTGGAGGGCAGCATTTTGCAGTAATGGTCTTGTTAGAGAGGAAAAGGTGTTTCTGCATTTTCTTAATGAGGAAATAACATTTCAGCATGCTTAGTTTAATTCCCCCTTGGTTTGATAGCAGTGGAGTGATCCACTCTTGCACTTGCCATCAGCAAATCCATGAAGTTGCTAATTAGGAGAAGATTTACAGGTAGGGGTAACATCTTTAATTAGACTAAGTATAGTTGGGAAATAAAAAACAGATAAGCTCTCAGGCACGTAAGTAGTTCTTGAGGTCTGAAACAGAAGCAGGAAACTTCAAAGCAAAATTCAAGTTGGAAGCAACTGCTCTGACTTAATTAAAGGATGACCTACAAAATACTTTTGAAAGATAAGCCTGGAAACTGAAATTCATAACTTAGTAAATACCAAAAGCTGTGGACTCACTGCAGGTACTGTTTTTCTTGTCCTTTACAGCTTTGTCCAAGTCCTTGTCCACCCTCAGCCTCCCATTAATGTTGCAGTGTTCTCCAGGTTACAGATTACATGTAGCTCTTTCCCCTGAGAAAGGGCAACCCCCTCTCACCCTGGCTCCTTACTGAGTGCCTTTGACTCCCCAAGTAAACCTTCCTCTTCTCCTGAACAGTGTAATTCATATCTAATTAAATCCTAAGCAATTGCTCTTAATGTCTAATTACAGTTCTTTTTACAATTTTCTCCTTTTGTTTCAGATCTGAAAAAGGACTTGCCAGAACTTTTATCTGCTTTTTCTGAACCTGCTGGTCTAACTAAAAAGTTTCAGCTCATTCTACAAATCTTGGTTTGACTGTATTTTTAGACCATATATCTACAATGACCTTCCACCCTTACTCCACTCCACCGCCCATACAAGAACAAATTAAGTAATTAGAAGGTTAAATTTTTCAAGTATTCCTTCCATAATTTTGTGCTCCTCCTTTATTTATTAGTAAAGTGGTGCTCCATCATAAGCATTAATATACACATCAAGTATTCTGCAGTTCAGTGTAATATGAACAACTACTGGATTAAACAGTTGCTTCACTTCTCTCTGAAATGTAATATGGTGAATCAAAGCACATTTCAAGGGTGGAATAAGGGTTTCAGTTTTATGGTATTACTGCATAAATCTATATACTTGTAAATGACAGCCTCAATATATTGAGGTCTTCTAATTTGTGATACTCAGTTTCTTTCTGCCATGAATTGATGGAAAAAGAGAGGCAGAATCATAATCATATTCATTATGATGAGACATCTGACAGCCCTGTGCATCTACAAGTAGCTTTCAAAATCCAGAGAAATTATTTCCCATTTCTTTGCACAAACTGTTTTGGTATGGGATTCAGAGCTGCTGATTTGTGTAACTGAGCATAGTACAAGCCCAGACTGCAGAAATGGATAGAGCAGAGGAAAACCCATCCCAACATTGTCTTACCTGGCAGAGTGCACTGACTTGCAATTGTGAATCAAATCAAACTCTTGTTACTAATACGAATGTGATGTGAAGATGCCTGTTATGAATGTGAAATTTCTACAGGTTAAAAAAAAAAAGACGGCATTCCCTTGGAGGGGCTATAACGAGTGTAATGCATTTTATTTTAATGGGGTTTTTTATACTTGAAAACATGCACTTAAAGAAAGTAAAACACTTTTCCTAAATCGTTCACCAGAAACAGCTGGAAAACAATACTGTAAATTTAGAGTGTGATTTTTCAACAGTGTTATTAAGTAACTTTCAGAGAACAGGTTCATTAGCCTATTTAGAATGAGACTCTTAACACATTCTTCCCAAGTGCAGTTGGTTCCATTTTTCAGTATCAGTCACATCAGTGATCCAATAGTTACCCTTATTGCAAATAAAATTTACCATCAAGTCTTGAGGTATTATGTATCAGGGTGCAATTTATTTGTGTAAAAGAACCTGATGTTTTCTTGGATTCCTTCGTTCTGGCTCGTGCCTTCTCTGACAAAGTCATGGTTCCATAGTCAATGTAATCATAGTGATTACACTAAATGTAATGCCATTGGGGGAAATAGGTGTCTGGACTAGTCCTCTAGCAGTCAGCTGAAATGATGTCTCTCATTGTTTTGTGGTTTGGGGTTTTTTTCCACCACTGACCTTTGATAACGATAGTCAGGAAAAAGTGTATTACCAAATACTTGGAAAATGCATATATATCCTTAAATTCTTACTGTTTTCAGATTAGAAATTAAAATAAGATTTAAAAATACATAATTCGACAACTGACCTACAGAATTTCAATTGAATAATTTTTGATATGCATCATGCTACATAATAGAAAGAAAAGTATAATAGTGTGCACACACATAGATATTCCACTGTGAAAGTACAACAGTTTTTCAGCCAAGAATTTCTATACATTATTTGTACAATGAATATATGTGAAGTTCACCAGCACTCACCACAAAACTTAGAAAAAGTCAAAATAAGTAATGCATTCAAAACCCTCACAAACTGGCTGATCTTTAATACCTCTAACACAACATAAATAAAGTCCAGCAGCCTGCCTGTCTCTTGTCTCCTCCCAAGCTCCCCAAATGATACTTTCTGACACAATATCCTTACCAGGGTAAAAAAATTCTATTAATAATGAACATCTCCTTGCTTTCAAAAACCTGAAGAAATATTTCTCTTTAATTCTTTGTCAAAAGTAATAACTGTCTAGCAATAAGAAGCAGAGAAGAAAATAGCTTGTGGTACTATGAACGTTTTGATGCTCACTCAATTCTCTAATCGTGATTCACTGCCTAAGGTCCACCATAAAAATGCATTCTTTGACCAATTTCTAAAGGGGAAAAATCAATCAGTTTGTGGTTTTTATGAAATTCACTTGCTTAACCAAAACTTAAACACAATTATAATTCAAACATAGCTATTTAGCTTCCAGGGATTTTTTTAACAATTCTGTGTCCTGTGATTATTGCCAGGTACAGAAAATACAAAGTAGAGAGTGTTCTGCATGCAGGTAATAAGGTGTAGCCTATTCTTTTAAAAGTCTGTATAAATAATCCCTAAAATATCACTTTAAAGGTAATGTATTGGTACTGAGGCAAGGTGATTGTTTAAATAAGTACTCAGCACTCTGTACTTGATGAGTTTGGGCTTTTTTTAGGATTTAGGTTTTCAATTTGGAGCTCCAGATTAGATGTCAATTTGGGACTACTGATTGGCTGCTGGTTGAACTATATTATTTTTATCCCTATCCAAAGTTTTTCCTGACCCAGCGTTACTTCGAGATGAGCAACGGAGTTGAGCTGTTCTTTAACTCATGTTTTTTTTCAATAAAATTACCAGGATAAATGTCTCGCAGGCTGGGGAGACTTAATTTCTGTAAAACAGAATGAACAAATGGACATGCTTAGGGAAATCTAGTACAAAATCTTTCAACTGTGTGCATTTCGGCACATACTTTGTGAAATTCAGACTCCTGACTTCTGTAGTTTTGTGTTTCAGATTGCTTTTATCATCTAAATAGTTGTTGAAATGTCACAGAGGCTGAAGTTTCTCAAGTACTGCAGCAAGTGGCAATGCAGCAGTAGTGGCAGAGCGGTGCAGACAGACACAGCTGCTCCTTCCACCAGCCTTGTCCCCTGTTAGCGACATGAGATTCCTTCCCCTGCATGATTGTAGGCCATTATTTCACCTGTAATGATTTCTCTGCACGTTCCCATGAGTATTTTGTTGGCATCCTTTCTTCCCATACACTCTGCTAACTTCTGTGGGCTGAAAAGTCTAAGGAAGTAGTGGTTTCAGTGTAAAGCCTTATGAAGCAGTGTCCTGCTGTCTTCATGGACACTGGTCATGTGTATGTTCGTTTGTTAAGAAAAAATATGAGACAAGGGTTGTGAATGTTTTGCTGGAAAATATTTAATAATGTGTCTTATCTTCAGTATTATTTATGCAGTTGATGAAATCCTTTTTTTCCTTGCTATGAGAGGAAATAAGATTTTTTATTTTTATCACTGCTTCCCCCAAAATAAGGCTTTTCAATCTCACTGTACGTATTTGGTTCTTTGACTGATTGACCAATATTTTATATCTGACAGAGGCCTGGAAGAATCGAAGTGTTAAGCTCTGAATGCAGGTTTCTGAGTGGAGGAGAAAGACCCTATTAATATCCAGACTTATTAACCCCAAAGCTAATTAGCTTTCCTTTTATTAAGCATCAGAAGCTTTCCATGGAGATTTGTAAACCAGGCTTCATTAGTTCTGCTGCTCACACATCTACTTGTTTACCTCTGGTAACAAGGAAAGGAACCTTCTTCAGGATTGGAAAACAATAATTTGCCGACAAAACAGGCAGGAAATTATTTTAACTCATGATGAGAGATGAGAGGTTGTGTCTGGATCAGAGTACTGTTATGTTTAATTATTAAATTGGTAGGCTAGTCATGATGTTGGTTTGGGTATCTTCATATTAGTGGGCTAAGTAAATAACTGGAGCACAGAAATAATCTCAAGCCCAAGGAAATCTAAGTCTGGAGTTCAAAGGTAAACTCTTTTATGTCGTTTAATATAAATGGGAAATCTATTCCAGCAAATTTAATCTAAAGGTCAGTCACATCATAGAGTTAAATAGAAAAGCAATCCAGATGTATCCCTGCCTATTTTGAATTAGAAGTGTCATTTATATAGTAAATTATCTAGAATATTTGGAATTCCACTGACAACTCTTTCCTTTTCTAAATAACCACTATTTATGAAGAAATTTGAAAAATATCTCACTTGTTGATGATGTCCATTGTATCAAATTAATCTGAGGAAGTTTTCTTTTCTTGGCGAATCTCCTCTAGTCTGAAGCCTCCCTTCATAGCCCTCGTTTCTCTTGTCAATCACTATAAATGTGAGTATCCTTTCTTGAGCCTCAAGATTTTCAGGTTATCCCTATTTCAGATGATTTTGGAGGCTTATAGGTATATCTCAGACAATGCAGAACAAACATTGCACAATCTTGTCTACTTGGAAGGAAGGATAGCATTTCAAGTTCCTGATTTAATAAATACCAAATTTTTCAAAAGATTACAGTTAAGTGTTTATCAGCAGACAATATGTTTGATCCTATTCTGCACTAGCCCTGTTGAGGTGTTTACTGGGCAAAAGGGATGTGAAATGCTTCCAAAAACATGAGAATACATTAAATGTGCGTGGGCCAGATAAAATTATCACACATTATACAAAAGTGTCTTGTGAAGAACCCAAAGCAGAGTGATAATTTTGAGCTGAAGAAGAAATGGAGTTTGTTCAAGGATCCTTGAAAGTGTATTGAATCCTTTTTGAACCTTAAGTGTAAAAAATTACTGGTGAATTTAGGTTGAAGCATGGTCCAAGTATTGAATCAAAAGATTTGCTGCAATTCCCATTGAACCCACAGCCATTCTGTGGCTTGTCACTTAAGAAACATTGTTATACCAAATAAAACACAGCTTGTACCTTGTGAGTGATGAGGATACGGATGATTCAGCTAGCAGGGATATTGTCTCCTTGGGCTTTGTACAGCATCTGGCACACTGAGTGCCCTGAGAAATCACATGGGCACATTAAGCCTGACCCGCTTTTCCTTTCTTTGTGGCAAGCTTATTACTTCAGTGAGGGGTTTTTATCCATGGCATTTTTGCTTTCATTGTTACAGTGACACCGAGGTAGATACTATTTTATGGGTGTGTATGTGTGAGAAGAGTGATCTATCTGACTGCATTTGGGCTCTAGGTACTTAGTGTTATAAAATGTTTCTGCTTCATTTTTTCACTCTCTTGTGAGATTACCACTTCTGAAAAGTTTCTTGGTGTCATTTCATAGTTCTGTGTTAGGACGGACTTTAACTATTGATAGATTAGAATTTAGCACAAAAATAGTTGTAGACCCATAGCTCAAAGAGATGAGGCAGTCTTTGCATCTCAAATGTCACTTCAGTCAAACCACTCCTTTGTCTGAAATACTGTAATACCTACAATTTTCCTATCTTCCTTCTAGGAAATATTAAGATTTTACTTTATTCTGTAAGAAACATTTGTTGCCCTAATTCATTACTGGGAGGAGATATAAACACTTTCAGAAGGTAAAAAATGTATATTTTGCTCCCATAGACAATAGTACATCAGCAAATGTGAATGTCTGACCATGCAGATATTCTCTAAGAGATATATTATCTGCATTGCTCCTCTGGCAGAGTGAAAAATGTTTAATATAGGTTTTTCAAGGCATGAAAACAGTTTGGGATTTGCTTTCCTGTGAAGATGTCTTTGAAGACAGCATTTAATAAAACAGTGAAATACTTTATTCTCCTGAAAGCTTTTCTACTTTTTCTTACCAGTGAAAATGAAACTTTAACGTTGTAACTTGTATTTTATTACTGAACCTGTGTTTGGGGAATGCAGCACTTTTGCAGGTCGGAGACAAAGGAGTTCTTTGTTCTCAGCAGTTCTGATTTTACTTAGACTTTCCTAAGTGCATGCTACAGTAATCAGAGGCAGCTTGTTGGAATTGGTCTTGGATAATAATTTTAGTATGTGTTTGAATATTTAATTTTCTTATGATTTATGAAGACTTTATTTTTATTGCAATTTCAGTAATTTGAGGGTTGTGTCTTTAATGACTCTTATAGTTAAATCGAATTCCTGACAGAGGGTAGGGAGGGAAGCCCTTACTTGTGCTTTGTAATGTATACAAATCCATTAGTGATTTGCGATGAAATGTTGATCCAACATTTTGTTCGTGGAAAACAGGCTCTAGCAAGATGTATTTTGTGGATTAACTCTTACGTTTTGCAGTGCTCAAATTTATAGAACTTGTTGTAATTAACTGTTATTTTGTTGCTATTAGCCTATGCTCAGCCAGGAGAAGTTGAAAAACATGACATTTGTTGTCTATTTGCTGCATGAAATTGTTCTCTGGTAGCATCTTAGGACGTACACTGATAAGCTTAATTATTTGCAGTTAGTATAGGATTCATTTTCCGTTCTTATTTACCTTTGTATCTCTTCATTTTTTGTGTTATACACATCGATGGGGTTGTACCCCCCCCCTTACCTAGTAAATACATTTGCATCCACATTACTCAAGGGATTCTTGTTCCCATATCTGAGTATAGAGATTAAGTGTAATTTGAGCACATAAACCAGCAACTTTTACAAGTTGTTTTTGTGATCATCTCTTTTTTTGCAGAGATCACCTCAGTTTTTTGTTGTAAAATGGTCTGCTGTCCTCTTGATGTTATCAAAGACCACTGAACAGTGTTACAGCTGTGAACTAACGTAGCATTGATTCTATCCTTTAAAATTATCTGAGATATTTGCTTTTTCTAATCCCATAATCCTATCCCATATTTGCCAGCATTAGGCATCATTTCATATCATTAAATGGTGCTTGAATATTTATTAACATATTTAAAACATAATTGAATTACTGTACATTATGTGCTCTAAATAAGGCCTTACTGCACATTTTTGAGCTCTGGAAGGTGCATCTTGTATCCCTCATGCCTCTAAACAGTCCTATGGCCTTTTATAGCTCTTGGAAGGCAGACAGGGACCGTGGTGAAGTGAGTGGCCCTGAGACGACGTTGTGACTGTTGAAATCAGTAGAAGTTTTTCACTGCACTCACTAAATCTAGAATTTCATCCAATGTGATGCAAGGGCTTGTTATTAAAGAAATTATGGAATCAAGACACACATTTGAAGCTGCTTTGGATTTGTTTTATAAGGCAGGTGTTTTGTGGATATTTTGCTCATTCCAAACTCATGTTGTTTGCTACTGTGAAGAGATTATGATTTTGTAAAGTTTTCTCACATTTCATTGCATTCACAGTTCCTCAAAACTCCTGCATGCTTGCTGTTACAGCAGGCACCTGGCTCATCATAATCATCTTGCATCTGGCTGTACTCTCTGTGATGAAAGCTGGGACCTGCCTCTGCCACAGGTGCATCACAGACAGGACTGATGGCAGTTACAGTGTGGGCAGGGCTTGAGTCTGAGAACACGTGCAACAAGAGTGCCAATGGAATCACAAGTCATTTCACTGGATATTGAATTCTGCATCTTATTTTTAACACTTTAAATGCTCACAGTTTGGATTATCTTTATTGGAAACATCCCACTAATGTGGCTATGTAGTGAGGGGGTTTGCAGTTGTGTGCTTCTGATCTTGTGTTAACTTCAAACATATTACATAGCTATTAGTTTTTCACTTGATGATACAAAAGTTTCTACAATTATTATTTTGCTCAAGAATTGAGAATTGCCTTACATATGATTTTTTAAAATGTCCTTATAAAGGAACAGTAGTGACTAAAGGTGTAATTGGTCACTGTGAGTGATAGATCTCTTTTCTATCCTGTGTTGATAGATGTGGAGCAACAGAGAGATAAAAATATTAAATCATGTAAAACTTTAGAAGGCAAATTAGGTTTTTTCCCCAGTGCAATTATTATAATATGTGTGTTAACAGTCAATTAACTCTTGGGACTTCCATCTCAGAGAATAGTGGATACTTTGGTGTTTGTTTTCTCCCAGATCAGTATGGGAGTTCAAAATAGTAAAAGCTTATTAGTAAATGCCAGGTTTCAAATACCTTTTATAAAAAACTTAAACACTTGATCTGCTTCTAAAATATGGTATTTAAATGCCTTTCTGCCAGTGGTTTAACACTTTATTCATCTAAATTGCTCAATAATGACACTTTTAATTACATCTAGTATTTTACAAAGTTCGAACACATAAATCTAGATATTGGCATTCACGAAAACAGCGACTTAATAAAACCTGTTGATTTTCTTTGGCCTGTCAGACACATGCATTTAGCAGGATTGCTGCACAGCTCAATGTGCTCATGACACCTTGTCGGTGTTGTTGGATACCCGCCCTACCCCCCCGCCCCGCTTTCATGGCAACCTCTTCTTCAGACGTGCCTGTAAACCTCATTGCTGCTCTCTGCTGGGGCCTTTTGAAGAGCAGTCTTTTCACCATCAGATCTCCTCTCCCGTCTCTCTGGCTGTCCCCCACTGTGGAATGCCCATGAGTACCTGCCCCTCTTACATGACCCTGCTTTACACAGGGGTGGGAAGTATATTCTGAGTATTTGTTCATTCCTAACCTCAATCATTGTAACACTGAGCGAATCAAACCTTGATACATCTTCTCACCTAGTCTTGCTAGAGGAAAGGAGGGAAAAACCAAACTTGCAAATGGCAGATGGTGTGAGACGCATGGTTCCCAAGGAGTGGCACTGATTGGGTTGGCCTGTGTATCATGTTTATACCAATAGGCTGATGCTTTTATGTATTTCTGTGTGTATAATGAATATTAGGCACAATATTAGAGAAATTTCCTACTTGATAACATTTCAGAGCTATGTTCAAAATAAAAGAAAAAGATCCCTGTTTTTCAGGGCTCTAACATCTAAAACAAACACATTGAGAAGTACACTACTTGCATCTGCTTCTTGAATTTCCTCCACACCAGCTGCCAGAGCACACACACTTGTCTGTATCTACCCCAGTGTTGTGACATGGCCTCTCAGCCGCTGAATTGTCTGCCTGCCACTTCCCATGTGGAAATAAATCCTCCTGACCCTTTGTTCCATCTCACCTTCCCTAAGTTCCTGCTCCATGTGAAAGAAAGTACCTGTGTGTGTTAGGCACACTTTGCTGTCAGGGGTACCAGGAAGGACACAACAACTAAAGGAGTGGAAAATTCACTCTTCCAGAAAAAAAAAAATCTGTATAATATGCAGAGTAATCCTCAAGATATAATCTTGCTGATATGAAAATTATTCAATGCAAGTTTTCATAGCCCCTTGCAGTGATTCTAAGGCAGAAGGTAATATAAGAACTGTGGTGATATTTGGCATCCAGGGAAAAAAGCTGAGCTACCTACCAATCAAACTGGATCGAGCAGTCATGAAATTGAGGGATGGCAGCAGGGAAACCTGCAACACCAACAAATATCTCAAAATATTAGCCTTGGAATTCAGCATGCTTTCATCTGGCTACATATTTTTTGAACAGCCACTTCCTATGCTGTAGTTAAATTAGGGTTACTTCTTATATAATACCAAGAAATTATGGGTTTTATTGAAATTAGTGGTAAATTTTCCATGTATGAGATAGGATTTTAGTCATTATCTTTAAAGAAAATTAGCTAGCACCTTCAATTATACATTATATTGCACAAGTGTCAGTTTCTTATATTTAATCCATGGGTAGTTTTCTAGATCAAGCATTCTGTGAAAAGGCAGTTTACGCGGAGATGGTTGAAGCAAGTCAAATTGCTTCACTTAGTCTTGTTTTCTTCATGTATTCAGCGACTAGTACATATTGACAGACTTAATTGCGGTTGCTTCAAAAGCTAGAGGCTACTTATTTTGCCAAAGATTTTCCATATAAACATGACATTAATAATGTGTGTTTTAATTAAGTTGCAGATAGCTTTTTAGTAGGCTATTTGCTAAAACTGACAAGAAGAAAAGCAATAATGGTTGAACTGACAGAAATAGAATTTGTGAAAAGAATGAAGTGTTTACCACTGTGTTTTATTTAACACAAATAATAACAGTGAAGAGCATTTCAGACTTTGATAATAGCAATGTGTCAGTAAAGCACAGTGAAGTAAGTCTTCCAAAAGCAGTTCTTTTTGGTGCCCAAAGTTCATGAATGGCAGATTCCAGATCCTTCCTGGAAAAGGTTTGGGGTTTTTTATGTGTGAAGTGGGCCCATGGTCATGCTTGTTATTATGTGGCTATTGATTTTCCTATCAGGTCACGCAGTGTGCACAGTCATAGTAGTCTTGATGTAATAACGAATTCCATTTCCTAATTCTATCTGGCTCATGCTTGCCACAATCAATGTCAGCCCTTGCCAGGGCACTGCTTGTCCTGCCCCATCTGCTGCCAGAGGATGGCTGGGCTTACTACACTGTGGGTTATTTTCTCCATGGAAAAATATACAATGTTTTTTATGCTGTGGATCTCTCTGCACTCATTGTGACAGGCTATATTTGTGGGTTTTGGCCTCCCCTGTAAGTTCTAAGTTGATTATATCTGTGTTAGAAATGTTTTAAGGAGACATATGGACCTTTCTGATCTAAAAATCTATTGCAAGATTGCTAGTGTGCAGATCCCCTCTCCGGGGACAGGCAGTAGTTGAAGCACACAATGTCTAGGCCTAATGAGTGGTTCCAGGACTAATCACTCTTCACATTAGGTAGATAGAGGAAAAAAATACACCTATATGCCTTTGATACTCAGTAGTATCCTTCAGGCTCTGGCTCAGTGTCCTGCCAGGGTTTGAAGCTCTTTACTTAAGAGTTTTTCCCACAAATCATGACCTACTGAGTCCAATCAGGTTTCTTGAGCTTAATTAATGTAAGCTGAAAAATCAACAGAAAACAGAAGAAAAACACTACATTTAGGAATCATTATATTTATATTTTTAAAGCTCTTTTTAATCTGCTTTAGGATTTGGACCTCACAAAATGAAAAACACTGTGAGAGCCCACCCACAGTCTTTGTTATCAGAAGCATTTGCAAGGTTTTTCTTTCTTTTCTTTCTTTTCCCTTTTTTCTTTCTTTTTTCTTACT
>WEIT01039563.1:13326-28184 GCA_013389985.1 Dryoscopus gambensis
AACAATCAAACAACTCTCCCCGAGTGTATAGAGAAGTATTAATAAACTGTGTATCCCTTCTTTTAATTTTCTTCACTGTTCTCATTCCTTTATTAGTCTCTCTCTTTCCATCCTTGCTGCCTTTTCTGCTTATTTTTTCATCATTCACATTCATGCAGTGCCATTTCAGAAATGTCAGTTTTAGACCTTTCTACAGGTGACCTTGACTGTGGTTCTGTCACTGAAGAGGATGGCAAGGCTTCAGTTGTAGTCTCAGAGTATTGCTTATATGCTGTGACATTTTGTTGAAATGCTAAATTGGTAAAGGTAGTTGTGTGTCTGAATGAAGAAATCTGTTTAAAATAACTGAAAATGAGACAACGACAAAAATGAAAATTTGTGCATGGATTGCTTTGAAAAGCAGGTGCTTATTTCTGTGATTATCAGATGATATTGTTATTTTTTGGTCTTGAGTGAGATATAATAGGTCATCCTTCAGAAACAAAGGTTGAGTAGAGATGGAAATAGGAAAGTCCAAGTGCTCTTCTGACTTTGATGTAAGGATTGACAGGCTGCATTAACCTCTGAGGGACAATCAGTCAACTGACTTTCAATGGTGAGAATTAGTATCACATGCAAAGAAACTGAAAATTTTCCTGCTGTCATTGAAGAGGGTAATTACCTGCTCAAAACCAACAGACGAAATGTTTTGCCATCCTGTGGAAAATCTCCTTACCATGGAGGAGAAAAGGAAATATCTCTGTTACGGTATTTTACTATAACAGATGCTTTACCAAAGCCTCTCACTATGCTGAATTACACAGTAACTTTGTAGGTAAAACTGCAATTTCCTCATTCGAGAACAAAAATTTCCTTATTAGAGGACAGAAAAAGCAGGTATTTAACAGGAAATTTGCCTTCAGTGTACTTTAATATGTGTTCCCCTTGTATTTTCTGACATCAAGATGTAACTCAAAACATTTGAAAGGTTTGGATTTTTCCCATGCTTTATTATATTTTTTGGTCAATATATCTAATATCTTATTTTAAAAACAGTTATTTAAGTTACTTTTAAAAAGATCTGATTTTAACTTTAAATTTCTCTTTTGTCATATCCTTTCTCCAAAGTAGAAAAAAGGCGTGAATAAAATAATAATGCAATAAAAGAAGAAAAGTGCTTTCTCATGATTTTCATGTTTACCTTAGAGAAAAGAGGAACACTATCCAAGTACTAAAACCAGTGTACTCAAGTTATAGACTCATTTTTCTTTTCTTTTTTTTTTAGTAAGAAAACATTAACTTTCCTTAGAAATAGTTGCTTTGTGAGAGAAGGGGAACAAAATCGGAAAGAGGCATATACAATTTCCACAACAAAGTAAGAGTACCAAGCACAACATCAGTATTGAATTGAGAATAGTTTATTTGTTTGAATATTTTTTAAAAGAAGATGTAGAAAGGCTTTTCTACAGAACGATTTTGCACATGAGCACCTGAAATGAGACCCAAACAACTCATACATTACTGTGGGGTTTTTTTTTAAAGTTCCAGTCTAGACTTTATAGATTCTTGCATCAAACCTATTTTTTGAGGTGATTTTTCTCTTTTTTAAACTTTTTAAAGCCTCTTTCAAGATAAAGGTTATTTCCTTGTTAGGACAACTACAGTTTTTGCCCAGATTTGATGTAATCACATTTACAGCTGGTTTTCTTTCTGAGAGAAAGGCATTAAAAATTAATTGTATGTAAAGGTCTCCCAGGTTTGGATCTTTGTATTCAGGTAAATGTAATTAAGAACTGATCCCTTTCTAGTGTTGGTAATGAACAAAATATTTGTATTATAAATAATGTAACAAAATACTTGTTAGAGTATCAAGCACGAAACTGAATTTTCGAAGATAACATTAACAGAGCAGTTACTGTTTTCAGTGCAAGGTAATCTAGTGAAGAGGCTTTTTTCTCTATAGCTTGTGTTTATTTATGTTAGTAAGTAGATTCAGATGTCTATATATGCTCTACTGATATTCCTTTCCCACGTGAAACAAAAAATGGCAGGTCACGGCATTGCTACTGTTTGTCTACACCCACATGGAAATTCCTTTGGTTTTGTTTGAATTAAAATATTACATTACAGTCTGCAGCTGAATATTCTGTGCTCCTTGTTGAAATTTATTTTTCTTACTGATGTTTTTCTTCTACTTTCTGCTTTTCCTTTCATAATGACAAAAAAAAAAAAAAAGAGTATCTTTACTTACGGAAAAGTAAAGATAAAGGAAAAATGTATTAAAAAATTTACTTTATTTATTTATCAGGATAACCTGGAGTGTTGTTCAGACAAACAAAGTAATAAACTTCACAAAGACTGGCAAGATGCTTCTATAGCTTAAGATATACTAGAAAAATAAATGAGAATGTTTGCTTTATTCTGTGTCTCTAGAAGTAAATGGTGAGGGTCAGTTGACTATTCAGTCAAGTTAGTGCTGTTTTATTTGTATTAATAGCAAAAGAACTGCAAACCACAAGAACAGAGAAAGGGTACAGATTGCCACTGATCATAACAAAATAGAATCAAAATGAATGTTTGGATCTGTAAATTCAAAATCGATGTTCCACCTAAAAAGAAAATTAACTGACTTGTGTCAGTTGAAAGGAGAAAATAATTTTTTTTAGTGTTAACTGAGCTAACAGTTCAATTTGGACCTCACTAGAGACAAAAAGATACTACTGTTTCTGTGCAACATATTTTAACACATAAATATAGAAAGCAGGCCCATTGTGAAAGTACTTTGCAATCAACAGAAGCAGGGATGAAATCAAAGAAGCAC
The DNA here is from genome assembly GCA_013389985.1 of Dryoscopus gambensis. Taxonomy (NCBI): domain Eukaryota; kingdom Metazoa; phylum Chordata; class Aves; order Passeriformes; family Malaconotidae; genus Dryoscopus; species Dryoscopus gambensis. The sequence goes on from WEIT01039563.1 coordinate 16,127, forward strand.
ATCTTCAAGTTGCGTCATATACATATGACACAAATGCCAGGCTGTTGTGCTTTGTTAAAATGCTGTGCTCTGCAGAGTACTGTTCGTGGAAGTGTCTTACTGTAGTTAGGGCACTGAAAGCATCCTGAAGACAGACTTAATAAGAAATAGGTGTCAGAGTGGAAATGCTGTTCCTGGTAGGCGAACAGCATGGGAGAAAGCCAGGAAATAGGTCTGTGGGAGGACAACACAAAGGAAACAGGAGGGCAAGCAGAGGTGACTTTTCCCATTGGTTTCCCTGGGAGAAGCATCTGGACCAAGTCCGCCCCGCCCACCCCCTCATAACTCTGGTTTTGTTAGGTGATGGTGGGTTTCTGTGCTTGCAGCTGCAGACCAAGCAGGGTGTGCAGCACCCTACTGCTCTAGGGCAGTGACTGGGTAGCAGGAGGGACTGGGGTGTGTGAAATAACACACAGCTGGCCAGGAAATTTGGTTATCAAATCCCTCTGCTTTCCCAGAAAAAACGTTCCTGCTTTGTGGAGTGAACCTCCAGTGCCTTTGCTACTCCTCAGGGTGTAAAGACATGCTCCTCCTCTGCTCCTGACAGTCCCCCTGGCTTGGTTTTCTTCTGGAAAATTGTCTTGTTAATCACACTTCTACCTCTATTTTTATTCATTAAATGTTTTACCTTACTAACAGTGTAGAATAAATATTGGTTTGATTTATACCATAGCATTTACAGAAGCTTGTGATATGCTCTTGTGAAATAGCACACAAGTCTGAACAAACTGAATTATACTATATATTGACAATCAAGGTAGATTCATCAAAATTAATAAATACCTATTTTTGTATTGTCAACCATCTCGTCTTCTTGAGCCAATAACCCTGAAATCTATCAGCAGTGGTCTGGTATGCACAATGCTGTCAGTGCCTGCAAATGTTCTCACCCCACTGCTGTCCAGGGTCGTTACGGGTTGTGGCATCTCCTGGCATTTCTAGAGAGCACAGAGCAATGCCACTTCCTTAGTTCCTGGGGTAAAACTAGGGGATGACAAATATGAACAACATGAAGCATAAGTTTCAAAGCAAAGGGAGAGGGGTGGTAGAAGAAATAGTTGCAAAAATGTGGGCTGCAGTATTATACAGAAGGGTTAGTGTGGAGAAAAGTAATTCAAGATAAGAAGAGAGAAAGATTTATGTGCACAGTGAGGGTGGTGGTGGGGGAGGGAGAAATCCATTGCTAGCTGTTGGATCCCCACTTTTTTTTTTGTGGATTGTATTTCAGATTAACTGTTGCCTAAGCTGGCTGACAGGAACTGCAATAATGTGGACACTGGTAAGGTTACTTTTTTCGCTGTAGTCCCAGCTGAGATGCTCCTTTATAGCTGAGTTGTTACGTAGTTCTCTGGTAACTCAAAGCAAATGCATCTGTGCTCTTCACACTGTAATGAATGTGTCAGTAGTTCAGTTCTCAGCATGGATACCCCTGCTCAGCCAAACCACTGACAAAAGGAAATAATCGCTGCAGGGGTAGATTTCAGTTTCTCTCTCCCTTTCTCTCTTTCTCTCTCTCTCTCTCCCCACCTCCCTCTTTATTTTCTTTTTTAATATCATAATTATAAAAAACCTTTACCTGTAAGCAGAGAAATAAAAGATAAAAGTATGAAAAATACTTTCATTTGACCATTTTAATGATAGTAGTGTAACAAAACACCTTTATGAGAATGACTTCAAAAGGCAGTCAGTGGTGTGAAAGGGAATTTATATACATATGACAGTTTGGGCTATTTATTTTGTTTGGATTCCTGGGAATTAACTTGTCATGTTCATCTGAAAATGTTTTATATCATCTAATAATAAATCTCCTTCATGACTTTAGGCAGTGTCTGATTTTCTGGCTGCTATGTAAAAGATGGCAACTGTTTCAATTATTTCATATAGTGAGTATTCAAGAGAAAAAGAAAAAGGATGATTTCCATCCTGAAAACTTTCTTTGTCCCTATGTTCTCAAATACATTTTCAAAACAAACTATTTTTAATTTTCACAAGACTCTTGTTATTAATTAAAGACTGATTCTTCAAATATGCAAGCATAAAACTGTTAATTGTGTCAGCATGAATATTTCTTGTTGCAGCGCTGAGCCGAGAGACTAAGTGTAAATGAAGAAAAAAACAAAGAAAATCTAGAGTGAGTTTCACAGGAATTTGAAAGATTTCTGGGATACTTATGTGCAAATGAAGGTATTTAATTGTAAGGTGTCCTCAGTGATAAATGGTAACCAAATGTTTGAATAAATTCCCCATTATAAAATGAGAAATTATGTCATGACTTTGCTTTTTCCACTGATCCTTGAGAAAGGTGAATCTCTCTTAAAAAAAATTTTACCACCCGGCCCTCAGGTCTTTTGCACTGCTAATGGACTGCAACTCTGAGAAAACAGCCCCTTTGGAATTAAAGAAATGCAAAAGCTCAGCTGCCTGGTAAAATAGAGAATAAAGAGGGAACGTTTTTAAATTATTTATCCTAAAGGATTTATTTCCTAAGTCATTCAGTCCTGGAAAGAGGCTATCATCACTGCTTAGAATTATTAAAAAAAAATTATTTGTTTTCTTCGTAGGTATATTTGTATTTAAAATACATGTATGTCCTCCTTTGGTTCAGAAAAAAGCCAAGATAAATAACCAGTCCTTGCTCAAAAAAACCCTTTCCTGATGACAAGATACCAAAAGACGCCACAAGCTATGAGGTGCCAGTGAATGATGGCAAGGCAGCTTGTGTCCAGTGTCTCATCCCCACACAAAGGCAGGAACTTTGTCAGCTGAACAGGCCAAATTCTTCCTCTAAGGGTGTGTTTGCAACTCAGATGGCCTCTGGATACAAGAAGAGTTTGATTTTTGGGACAAAGTGGCATGTTATGTTAGCCCACATGACACAATGTAGTAAGTTACAGGCTCACAGTCCTTTTCACATGTTTGTAAAGACAATAATCCTAGATACAGTACCATGTCCCGAACAGGAGGAAATAGGAGAGCAAAAGAACACAGCATCCTCTCACAGTCTGTCCAAGAGCAAATCCTTGCTCCTCCTATGCCAGGCAGGCCACCTGAGAATGCAGGATCTGTCTGTGGCCAAGAGGCCACCCTTGACATTTCCAACTCCAGCATCACAAGGCAGTATGTTGAAAGCTGTTTACGTTATAGGGAACAAGTGCTTTGTATCTTTGTCGAAGTCCTCTCAACTTTTGTGTACTTTCAATCAGTGATGCAATTCATTCGTGTGGCAAATAGGAGCCATACCAGATCAGAGGACGTTTCTTTGGAAATGTCATTATTTCAAAGACTGCTTGAGTGGAAGTGTGAAATAAGCTTCAGCCAATATTCCCTTGTTCAAAAAGGTTCCCATGACTGTTTTTCTACCTACTGTGGTGCGGGGAGAAGAGAAACTTTGCACTGAGAATACTGTCTCTTTATTCATTCACACAGGTTTCCTTAATTAATGTTCATAGAAAAATAGGTCACTGGAAGGATCATTTTTGTGGCAGACTCTACATCCAAATGAAGATGTTTCTAAAAATAAAAAAGTTTATTTGATTCAGTACTATATCCTGCAGTTATGTGTTTGGAGTAAATGCCCAAACCCCAAAGTAATATTTATCAACTATTTGCCCCACTGTAATTTTTTTGCCTACCTCAGCATATAAAATGCTGTGATGGTCTCTTTAATCTAAGGATATTAAACTGTACGATGCATGTACAGGGGTAGTTTATAAAATTCCTTGTACAACTACAGCAGGTTTATTCCAAGAATACATATTGCAGATAATATTTAAATTTGCTGAAAGTGCTTGCTATGGAATATAATAAAAATCAGTTGTAGAAAAGGAAATCAACTGCAGCATTGCATAAAAATTTTCTTGCTTTAGAAAGCCAAGATTTTATTGTCTTGCTGTCGGCAATGTATAATGTTAGCAATGGTAAATTCTGTGATGCAGTAAGTTATACTTTTCTGCTTAAATAGATCCAAATAATGATGCCTCTGATAGGTGATATTAGTTAAGGTAAATCACAAAAATCTCTTATAAGAAAAAGGTTTGAACAGGCCATGGAAAATTAATATTAAATTTCCTGTTGCCCACCTCATTACCTTGTTAGATGGCTTGTATTAAAAGCAGTGAAGCAAAGAATCAGTAACCTGGGCCCTTGCCATTTCTGCAGTGCAGCAGATACACATATCACACAATTTATACAGAAATTATGTATGTTGAGTATGGTTTCCTGGAATATAAGTGCAGTAGACTAGAAATTATGACTTTATTATGATACTTCAAGGTTCCACTTTTTGAAATTATGCCTGAAAGCCATTGTTATTAAGATGCAGGACTGTTGGGTATCACAAGAGATATTCTTGTTTGTACATTATCCTTAAATAAGGATACATGTTTATATTTATACTCTATGCCCACATAAACCTATGAATGCATAAACTGCTGTTCACAGAGACATGGAAGCTATATGTGACTATATCTGAACAAAGAGAAATGATTACTGGTTTACAGGGTTATTTAGTTTATGAAAAAAGTTTTAAGGAAAAGTCTTTTGACTGCTGCTCTTATTAAAAATGATATTGCTGGAACATGTAGTCTTTCGCTGAGAATATAATTCAAACCCAGCTTTGGCAGCTCATGGTCTTGATGAGAAACCTCATTAGAATTAATGGAGTAACTGGGAAAAAAGGATTTGTAGGCCAGAGGAAGTAAATGCATCATAAGATGGTGGCTTCAGTGGTGAAGCTGCTTTAATGCTCCCNCAGTTCCTCTGAAAATTATACTGCTATGGCAAAGAAAAGTGTAAGATGAGGTCATGCAGGACTCAGAACTTCTACATCCACTTTTGTTAAAAACTCCAGGCTCTTGCAAACCAATATCCTGGGAACAGAACCTAGCCCCCTAATACATTTGATTTTGAAAGCGGTATTGAACTCATTTTCCAAAATGGAGGGAATTTCTTTAGCTGGTGTCTTAAAAAGTTAAAATGTACTTGTAGTGATATTATAGATTGGAAGATGGGGGAAATTACTTCACTATTCAAAAGCAAAAGAAAACTCCCAAATTATGGGCGGATTTTCTTAGAAGAAAATTTTCGAAGAAAACAGATGTAATCTGATCTGCAAAACCAGCAGTTTAAAGTACAAGTATGAATCTTTCTTACCGGAGAGAAAAAGCTGAAACAGTTAACGAAAGTTTGTTGTGAATTTAAAGAGACAGATTTCATGCTTTTCTTATTGCTGAAGGTAGTAAAGAAGACATGGGGAGAGGTGTCTTATTTCTGCTGCGTAATTATGGACACAAGGTATTTTTTTACTATGGTAACCAAATATACCTTATGAAAACCACGTGCACATTTACTTAATTGACAGGATCTTCTGAGCGCTTGTGCTCTATTGATATACACATAGTGGAGTTCCAGCTTTTGCAGAAGTGCATAAATGCATTAGCTGATGGACTGAAAGTACTCAGAAGTGCCACTATTGGCTATCACTTAATAGCTCCAGTTGTCAAATCATATCAACCCTGTTAAAAATATCACAGGACACCTACAAATGCACTGAAGGAGCACATTTTATGTGATTTGTCATTCACGTGAAAATATACCTATTTATAAATATGGTCTTATTGTACTCTTTGTCTTTTTGTGCAAGCCTATGCAAAACTGAACACTGGTCACAGAATACGCTGAAAATCTGATTGTGTTTTTAATCCTTATTCAGATGTGATGTTTTGGCAAATTTAATTCTTTTTCACCTTCTTGTCTTCACTTTTTTCTTCCTTTGCCTGCTTCTATTCCTTGTCCTTTGTTTACATTTTGAAAGTTGTGAAACTTGTGTATAATCTCTTCTCCTACACCAAGTTGTCAGGTTACAAACATCTGTAAATAGAACAGGCAGAGGTCAATCAAAAAAGAAATGCAGAATTATCTGACTCATACTGAAGATGGATCAGCAGTATGACCTTGCAGCGACGAGGAGATATCAGCCTCCTGGTCTGCACTGGGGAAGCATAACCAGCAGGTCAGGAAAGGTCATCATTCCTCCCTACTCAGAATACTTCTTCCATTTTAAGGGAGAAAATGAGAATGAGAGAAAGAGCTTAAAATCATATGCCAGTTTACAGGTGACTCTGAAAGCCAAGCAAGGTTTCTTGGAAGCATTTGGCTCCTCCTCTGGATTTGTGCTTAAATTAAAGTACTTTATGGAATATCCTTTAAAAAAAAATCATTGCTAATGGAAAATTCTCCATTTAAAATATTGTAATCGTTGCTGCTTTAGACTTTTGGTTTTTCCTTTATGAGTTCTGCTAAGAGACTTTCAGGCTTTGGTCTGCAAGCTTTTGGCTGTGCACGCAGTGTTTCCAAGTGACTATAAGGAAAACAAGGTAATAGAAAAAGTTGTGCCTCATCTAACTATATAAAATTTATGAAAATTTCCCCACTTCTAAAGGGGCACAAAAACTGAAAATGGCATTATTCCACTCAGCTTTACAAGTATCCCATGTGATGAAAGACAACTGTCTCTTCTGTGAAAGCAGTGAAAGTTCAGAGAAGGTTGTGGAGCAAAGTTTGCAACAGAGATCACCAGCTGTCACCCGGAGGCTTATCTCAGAGGGCATATTACCCATCACCAGCTGTGCCAGGTGATTTTTTAATTTAGCGTATAAAATGCATAGGCACAAAAGAAAATCATTGTGTTTTTTCTGGAAAGATGCACTGAGATGTTCTTAATCATTCTTATCTATGTGTTACCACCTTAGTAGCTACTGTATTAGAAGAGTAAATAAACCCAAAGTAACAGGAACGTTGGAATAAACAGTAATGGATTTGGCATCAAAGAGAAGTCAACACAATTATATTTTTAAACTGTAGATTCTTAGTTCAGATAAAATGTCTCTGTGAAGTTTTCATAAGTGTAATATACTTTAAACGAAAGCCCTCAGCAGAAATTAGGAAGACAAATAACTAGCACTGAATGTTAAAATAAGACCTGTGCAATCCCTTTCAGTCTTGCACAAGAAGAGAAAAGATACATATTTATTCAATAGTTGCTTAATATTTATTGAACAGAGATATTCAGGGTGGGGAAAGAGATGCAGCCTTCCCATTCTGACAGATAAATGTAGTGTAATTTGAAGGCTGCAATGAGAAATGAATTTTACCCTTACAGGGAATTGCTAGTTGCTATATATATTAAAATTAAAAGCGTTACTTATTTGTCTTAACAAGTCAAAGGCAAAAAGCTTATCTACATGTCATCAGTCTAGTCCATAGATTTCGTAGTTTTCCCAAAAGAACAAATCCCATATATATGATATTGAAAATAAAAATAATGTATTTAAATATATTTTTCTACATTGTTACTAAGCCATGAGTTATCTTGGATCTGTTGAGTCCTTCACAAGGACCTTCACACTTTCAAACTTGTTATTGCATTTTATTTCCATTGTTATAATGTTACATAGGTGGCGAAACTACCTTTCTCCCTTCCCCAAAATTAATACCTCTGCCTTTCCACTTTCCAAATCTACCCTTATTTATCTCACACCCTCTTTCTTTTGATTTTGATTTTTACTTCCAGAAACTGATGCAGAGGAAAGAAGATTAAATGATAAATTTAATGTTTTATTTTTGTGAGAAACATACTGGGGTTTTTTTTAGAGAAATAGAAATCATCATTAAAATCTATACCATAATGGATAAATATGGCCTTTCTCTTTTGACTTTATTTCAGATGCTATGGTTTCACCACTAAATGCAAATACATGATAAAGAATCAAGTCTGGACACACTTCAGATTAAACCTGTTGTTAGGGATGCCCAGAGGAAACATAACTGCATTGTATTTTCTGTCTCATATCAATTATTACAGAATAAATTTTTGCAGAATCACAGTATATGCTGAGTTGGAAAGGACCCACAAATATCACTGAGTCCAACTCCAGGCCCTGCACAGGACACCCCAAGAGTCACACCATATGCCTGAGGGCATTGTCCAAATACTCCTTGGGCTCTGTCACGCTTGGTGCTGTGACCACTTCCCTGGCGGGGGGCAGTTACAGTGCCCAACCACCCTGAGGGTAAAAGACCTTATCCTGATATCCAACCTAAACCTTCCCTGACACAACTTCAGGCCATTTCCTTGGGCCCTGTAACTGTCACCACAGAGAAGAGATCAGTGTCTGTCCTTCCTCTTCCCCTCACAGGGAAGTTGTAACTGTAGTGAGGTCTCCCCTCAGTCTCCTCTCCTCCAGGCTGAACAGACCAAGTGACCTCAGACACTCCTCATAAGGGTCCTCCTTAAGGCCCTTCACCATCCTTGTTTCTTCCCTTTTTCTTGCTCTCCTTTAGAAAATCTTTAATAGCTTTAGACTTTTCTTATATTGTGGCACCCAGAACTGCCCCCAGCACTGGAGGTGAGGCCGCCCCCATGCAGAACAGAGCAGGACAATCCCCTCCCTTGCCCAGCTGGTGATGCTGTGCCTGATGCTCCCCAGGACACGAGTGGCCCTCCTGGCTGCCAGGGCACTGCTGACTCATATCCACCTTGCCATCAACCAGGACTCCCATGTCCCTTTCCATGGCACTGCTCTTCAGCCTCTCATTGCCCAGTCTGTCCATACATGCAGGGTTGCCCCATCCCAGTTACAGAATCCAGCACTTTCCCCTGCNCCTTGCCATCAACCAGGACTCCCATGTCCCTTTCCATGGCACTGCTCTTCAGCCTCTCATTGCCCAGTCTGTCCATACATGCAGGGTTGCCCCATCCCAGTTACAGAATCCAGCACTTTCCCCTGCTGAATTTCATATGGTTGGTAATTGCCCAGCCCTCTAATTTGTCAAGGTCTCTCTAAAGGGCCTCTCTACCTTTGAGGGATCAACAGTTCCTCTCAGGTTTTTTATCAGCTGCAAACTTGCTCAGTATCCCTTCCAGTCCTGCATCCAAATAATTTATGAAGTTGTTGAAGAGCACAGGGCCGAGGATGGAGCCCTGCAGAACCCAACCAGTAACAGGTCCCCAGCCTGATGTCACCCCGTTCACTGTAACCCTTTGTGCCCTACCCATGAGCCAGCTGCTCACCCACCACATGATGTGTTTATCCAGCTGTGAGCTGGGTGTTTTATCCACAAGGATCCTGTGAGAGACACTATTGAAAGCTTTACTGAAATCCAAAAAGATTACATCACCTGGCTTCCCATGATCAGTTAGGCGGGTTATTTACCTTGTCACACAAGAATTTCAGGTTTGATAATCAGGACTTTCCTCTCATGAAGACGTACGAGCTGTGACTTGGATGGGGACAATAAAGTAGGCTTCCCTACTTTTCTCCTGCATCTCAACAGTAACCCAGCAGTTACTGTAGATCGATCAAAAGCAATAAAAATATTTGAATAATCATTTTGCTGGATAATATTTTACTTTATGTCTTTTATATAGGACTATATTTTAGATTTGTCTTTCAAAAATTCCGGAAATTCTCCTGATAGGGGTAAATTTTCATATTAGGAAAAAGAAAAGTTATAGACCCCTTTAAATGTAACTCTACTATTATTACAACACAAGAATTTGCTGTTAGCAAGTCTAAACCAAGTGATTTGAAGAGCCTCCCACATACCTTCTCCCATGCTCGAGGGGTCATTTTTTTTTATGGAAACAGATTTTCCATGCTTGTCATAAGAAACTAAGAAGGTAACTAATATTTAGAGGGTTTTGATAATTTGGCAACATGATGATGCTTTCCATAAAGAGACTGTATGTTTCTAATAAAACTTGAGTCAACTCTGTTACCTTGATAGTGTTCTGAGTTCTGTTAAACAAAAGTGTGGAAAAAGACATTTTTTTGTTTGGTGTAAAGCAATTAGGCCAGCATAATCCTCAAAAATTCACTTTCAATGTTCTTGTGAGAGAGCTATTGTTGAACATCTGCTTTAGTATTTCAGCAGTTATGCTCAAGACAAGCTTTGATAATGGGGAAAATAATTTATCTTTTAAATGAAGGAAAAAGTTACTTAAAATAAGTAAGTATCATTCTCAGCTTGAGCAAAATCTCTGTGCTTACCAAAAGAAATCCTCAGTAAGACTGTGGAATGCTTTTTTCAGTGGCTTCCTCTTTTCTATTTTGTTCTTTACAAATTATATTATTCGAACACATAAAGATTGAGGTGCAAAAGTCCTATTAGATAATTGACACCATCACAGTGCAAGATATAGCCTTGATAGGAAATGTATGAAGTATTACTGCTACTGAATGTAATTGAGTCAAGTAGGCAAGAAGTACTTCAATCATCATTTGCTAAAAGAGGAGAAAATTGTTTTAAAAAATAATGCCCAATGAAGATTTCACCTCTGTTGGAGGCAGCGCTAAATTTTAACAATTTGGTGAGTGATGGGGAGCACTTATTTCTGCATAGGTCTTGATCTATCATCTGCTGTACTTGAGCTGTTATTTCAGACAAATTTTGAGGTGGGTTTTGTATTTGATTCATTCTCCACTGCTTAGCATCAATGCATAGCATTTGTTGTACCATTAAACCACAGAAATAATCTAATTATATGTTTCAGTAATTTCTCCAAGGTACTTACTCCCCATAATTTTAGGTAATAAATTAAAATTTCTTATAATAATGGTAAAAAGATGTGATAATAATTTAAGCATTTTCCCACTCTAAAACATATAACAGAAAGTACATGGAAGTAATTATCAAGGTGTAAGATTTTTTTAATATATTCAATACTTAGTATTTATTATTTGTGTGGTGAAGAGCCATTCAAATTAGAGGATCATTGCTCAGCAATAATTTTGCAACCTTTGAATTCAAATTCCTACTCCAAAGTTTTAAGAAAGGAGTTCTGAAGCTGTTTGATGTCACCATTATAATTGCACCCCCTGTATTTTACAATGTCTTGTGAGGAAATAATCTGAAGGGCTGCTGTAGGCTCATCACTACTAGGAGAGTAAAAAGAAAAAAATAAGAGAAGGATTAGGACCAGTTCTCCCAGATATAAATACTCTGCTCCATTAAGTTTTTCATTTAAATTTTTTATGCGACTTAGAATGACACAGGGAATAAAAGCATATTTGGGAAATACAAAGGAAAGGCATAAGCAAATGACTAAATGGATTGCAGTAAGGATAGTTATGTTAAATCCACACCTATGTGTTGGCCTTCTATTCATCAGAATGAGAAGTTCGGGTTTAGGCTGGATAAACCTAATCCTGCCTTTGATGTGCTTGTGCTGCAGTATTTAGAGATATTAGCGAAGCTATCAGACAAAGGGAGTATGTAGGTCAATCTTGTACTTAAAACTCTTAAAAAAAAAAGAAAAAAAAATCACCTTTTTGTTTTCAGAAGAAAACATTTCATCATATCAGTAGTATCTAATAAACATGTTACAAACAAGGAGCGAGAGAGTGATTTCAGCTTCATTGCAAAAGCTATGAACATTTTAATGCAGTTCCCCTTACACAAGTCTTTGTTGTTGCATTCTCCATTACTGCGGTGTCTTAAACCCAAGCCTATTACCTGTGGGGTACATAACAAAATCGCAAAGTAAACAGTTGCACACAGAACATAATTCTCATGTGTGTCTGTGTAATAACCACAAGAAATTGGCAGACAGAATGAAGTTGTTTGGCATGTGTTTAATGACAAGGTACCCTAATTTGTGGCAAAATAAGTGAAAATGTACTTATTTCTGTTTTGGGGCTGAGATATTTTCTCAAACTTACTGAACTGCCCACAGCTTAGGAGAGTTAGTTGGAACTTTTGTATTTTTTTGAGTTACTTGTATATGGAAAAGTTTTCATCCGAAGTAAAATATTTGTTACTTAACCATAGTCTTCATTCTTTCTAAGGTACTTCCATTATTTTCTTAATGACTTGTACAATAAATGACTAGGTAAGCTTATATCAAGAAGTCTTTGTTGTGTTCATAATTAGAAAATGTTCATGGGGCTGATTTTAGGTTAGAAAGTGATGAATTCTAATTTTTTTTCCCCTCATACTAAATCCTAAAGCCTGTATTTGT
>WEIT01039568.1:2488-26990 GCA_013389985.1 Dryoscopus gambensis
AAAACTCTGTATTCCTAAAAATTGCTTCTCCCTGCACTATATTATTAAATTAGGTATTTTCCAATGATAGTTGCAATTTTTTTCTCTGTAAGTGTTGCTCGACTTCTATCCTTAAATCAGCATGGCTGTGGTGAATGAACTGCAAACATGAATATTCAAATTAATCATTCTGATAATTTGTCTCACCCTCTTCTAGATACACTCTGAAGTATTTTTAATGCTTTTAATTGCCCGTAGGAAAAAAATCACCACAGTACTCAGAGAACCCACAAACTTGTGTAGTGTAGCACAAATACTCAGTGGCTGGGGATTATAATTGCAACTTTTAACTTTAGTAGAGTGATGATCTACATTTGTGAGCAAAACCAGATTGGCCAACTGGAAATTCCCTGTCTTTCCAATGTCTAAGTGTCCAAGTGATTTATTTTTCCAGGAAGGTAAGGATAACTTGAAGAAAACAGATTTACATAGAAATGTAGCTGCAGACTGAGGTGTGCATGCGTGTGTGTGTTTAGCCATATATCTACAAGAAGGATGATTTAAGGACCGATGGAGTGGGTGTAATGGGCAAAGCAACCTGACCCAACCCAAGGGAGTGGCAGAGTGAAATTCATTTCCTACAATCCCATAATAGCACAATGCCTTTGAACAAAATGCCATGGTCTTATAGGAACCTCAGTTGTGGGTGGCTCTCAAAGCCACATTAAAGTGACCTGGTTTCAGTGAGGTGCATAAACCCATGGGTAATTCAGCACTGTCTAGTCCCTTTGGTCTCAGTGAAATGACTCACAAGCTTACAGTTATTGACATGTTTGAATAGATTTCTGAACTGAGCCTCTTACAAGAATCCTTCTGCACAAAAGAAATGTGAGCATGTGAAATCTCCTTTCAGAGGTTGTTGCTCCTCATTTTTAATGGGATGAGTGAACCCTAACATTCAGAGAGAGCCTTCTTCTAGCATGTTCAAGATTTAGGCATTTGGTCTGATTTATATAATTTGGGTCTACTTGTATCTCTGGATACCATATTCTAAATAATTTTGCCTAACAATCATATATAGGAAACAATAACAAACTAATGTAAAGAAAAGACTCAAGGAAGAAGACAGAAGTTCAGGTAGTGGTTTACTATCCTCAGCAGTCCCTGTTCTTTTTGTAAACAGGTATTTTAAATTTATGGGTTTTTATAGCAAAACAAACCAGAAAGATCTTTGAGTCTGATCTCAACTTTTTGGGGAATATAGATGTCTCTGCTTTGCCCTCCCTGCCCCCAAATTCATCTGTGCTAGAGTAGCAAATGGTCTCTCACTGAGTGTATTCTGAGTGGTGGGCAGTAGCAACAACTTAACCTTTGTTGAAATAAGTGTGCAAACCACTGCACGTATTAAGATACTGAATGGCGCAATAAAATCGAGAATGCTCATGGTCAGTGATTTCTGAGAGAAGTAAAATATATTCTGTGGTTATAATGCCATCCTCATGCAGATGATTAAGTTTCTGCTTTTTGAACCTCAGACAAGAGCAAACAGTCTCAGAGAAATTAACTCCTAATACTCTTTAACACCTTTGGGATTTATGCCTTAAATAATGTCTTTACACTTACTTTGCACAGGAATAGTTTCATGGAGACAATGTCAGTGCAAGCAAGGCACCTTGCACCCACTACCCATTCTGAAACCTTGACATCCAGGGAATGAGGTTGGGCAGTCATGTGGCTGAAATTCAAAATGTGCATGAGATCTATGTAATCCAAGATTCAGTATACAAATTTACCTTTTACAGCAGAAGGTTTACAGAGTTAAAAAAAAAAAATCTTTGTACTTTTCATAATTAGTAAAGTGTAAAGTGATGTGACAACAACGATGCATCCATACCCTTGACCTCTCTGGACTTGTTCACTAAATGTTAGCAAACCCTTTACAGAGTTTGGTTTTGTGCCTCAGAAGGTATTAATGGATATCTTTATTGCAGTCACCTGCAGATGTTTGTCTGGTAAATTATGACTTCATTGTGTCTCTTGGTGGAAGCGATATTTGGCTCTCCATCTAGAGGCGATAATGCCCAACATGCAGGGAATCATCAGAGAGGTGATGCCAGTGCTGAATCAGACCCTGTGCATGCAAAGGTGTTATTTCAGGGATGAGCACAGATCAGGATTCTCTACTTTGTAGCTCAAAGAGAAGTTTAAATGAGCATAAACTGTCACCAGAACTGAAAGACGCGGCACTGTCCCTCTCCTTTGTGCTGGCAACCAGGGCAGGGTGGCCTCGATCAGAATGGGTCCAGCTGAGAGCTAACCCAGTTAATAAAAGAAAAAGAAAAAAAAGAGAAGCCAAACAGTATTAATTCCATTCCCAGATTAGTTCCCTCCATATGGCTTTCTATGTACATGTCCAGATTTTTGCACTGACAGAGTGTGGTATGCAACACAGGAAAAAACTAGCACATAGAGGAAGACTGGCTGACTGCTGGTGTCACCATGAACTTGCATGTCCTTGAGAGAGTTTGTCAAACTACAGCCTTACAGGAGCATAAATCAATTCACAGAAAAATATTCTGTGTGCAGCTCCAGGCTCCACGAGTTTAGAAGGTTGTACAGGTCCTTGGATGTGTCCAGAGGAGGGGAAAATAGGGGGCTGGAAGGCATGTCCTCTCAGGAGTGGCTGAGGACTAGTCTAGATTGGAGAAAAGAAGGCTCGGGAGAACCTTGTTGTTCTCTTCAGCTTCCTGGAGAGGGAAAGCAGAAAGGGAGGTGCTGAGCTCTTCTTGCTGGTATCCAATGATAGTGTCAGTGTTTCAAAGATGCACCAGGGGAGGTTCAGACTGGACAGCAGGAAGCAATTTTTTATTTAGAGGGTGGCCAAAGGCCTGGAACAGGCTTCCTAGAGAGGTGGTTGATGCCCCCAGCCTTTCAGTGTTTAAGAGGCATTTGGACAATGTCCTTAACAGCATGCTTTAACTTCTGGTCAGCCCTGAATTGAGCCACAGATGCTTGCTGTAGGTCCCTTCCAACTGAAATAGGTTAGTCTATTCAAAGTGTTTTGAGCCAGCTTTGCCACTGCTATTTCCCGTGTTTGTTACAGAGTAAAAACAGAGAATCTGGTACCTCTTACTTTGCTAGGTGTGTCCAGCTAATTACCTTAGTATTCTAATTTGTTTCTTCTTTTCATTTAAAGGTCAGCTGGAATAACCCACCTGACCAATGTTATGAAGAAGAATCAGGTCCCGAGAACAATGACAGCCGAGAAGAAGGGAAAACATCTGCAGAGAGCAATTTTTATTTGGAAGACTTGGAGAAATATACCTTTTCTGTGTGGTGAGTGCTTTCAGTACCAAATAGTTTTGCAATCCAAAAGTTTGCCTTGCTATACATGTATTACAGCGGTATCTACATTTAGATGGAAGTTATTGGGCTAAAAAAAACCCCAAAACAAAAAAAACCCATGGATTTTCTTTGACTTCTTAGTATTGTTTATGATTGAAGTTGAGTTAAAAAAAATTGGAAGCACTTTTTGTCTGAGAATGCAATTTTGACATTGCTGCGTTGTTTTGAGAAGCTGTGTCAGGGAAATAAAGGCAAGAAGATTTCTAGCATAATCTTTTCAGCATTTTAAGAGCAAGACACTGCCTTTTCTGGATGTTACTTTAAATATTATTCCTGTTTGCTGTTATAAAATACACATATGGGGAATGACTTAAAATGAATAGATAAATTAAAGAGAAATTAAAAAGGCTACATCAAAATGAAATCTTTTCATTTACTTATAATTATATTTCCTGGAATTTCATCTAGGTAATTGCAAAAGTTGGACAGTTATTTGCAATTAGTAAAAAACAATGAAGACCCAATCCTTCTCTAAATGAAATGATCTGATAACATTTCATATAGCTCCCTATTGTGCTTTGAATATTCAAAACCCAGCTGTAATGTACATTTCTGGCACCCATGATCTTCTGCAAATCAGCCCCCAGAGTTTCAAATAAAGCATCCAGAAAACAAGCATCAGAATAGGGTGTATGTCTGTGAAAATTCAGTTTTAAATTACTTCCCTATCAAAACATGAGACACGATTATCTCACAGGCAAGCCAAGCAGCCTTCAACATCACTAGTGCTGTCTAGGCCCTGCTCTCACTTGCCACATCCACTTGGTGCCTTTAAAATTGGCAGGAAGTCAGGTAAAGACCTTGCAGACACAGAGTGCATTTTCACTGTAGCAATCTGAGTTCAGCCCTAGAGGTGATTGACCCTGAGTGCTTGAGAAGGCAGAAATCAGGTAGAAAAATAACATACACTCATATAATTAGGCTTTCATAATTCTGCTGAATTAATTGTGGTTATTTTGTACAATTAAGGATTCCCCCATCCTGGCCATAATAGAAGAATAGATTTTAGAGCAGCAGTGCTCATCCAAATATCCTTGCCAGTTCCCACTGTTTCATTTAACCTACCTCAATTTTCAGATTAAATTAACCAAATTATCATCAATTATCTATCTCAAGGTGCTTGCTTTCTGAAATGGTGAACTTCACTTTCTCTCTTCTGTGTCTTGTAGAGTTACAGTGATACAATTAATATTTAATTGTAGATGCCCCATCCATGGAAGTGCTCAAGGCCAGGTTGGATGGAGCCCTGGACCACCTGGTCTAGTGGAAAGTGTCCCTGCCCATGGCAGAGGGCTTGCAACTAGATGGCTTTTAAGGTCCCTCCTAACCCAAACCATTCTGTGATTCTGTCTACCTTTAAAGTCAGCAGCATTGATCCTGTATTCTTTTCAAAGTTGTCCAGCTTGAAAGTGTTGGGAAAGGGGCCCAACTCCACCCTTATCAGCCTGGGCCCAGGCTTTGAAGCCTGTGGCCTTAGTGATTGCACAAGGTATCTGGAGGAGCAGAGGGGACAGGCTCTTGTCTCAGTAGACGAGAACCTCGCCTTCTGATTTGGAGAATAAGAAAAAAAATGACTGCCCTTTCTTGAATTTCCTTTTCTATTTCTTTTCTTTGTCCCTTTTTGGAGAGCCCAGCTGTCCTTGAGCCCTATGCCTGCAGGGACACTGACTTTGCCAGGGCAGGCAGAGTTATATCTGAGCACAGGAATTTACAGGGCGTGAACCAGATCTTCCTGGTACAAAACAAAGGCAACAAGGCATGTGTCAGGGTGCTGCCTGTCCTAGCTGAGGCCAGTATTTTGTAATTTCAATATGCCATTCTATTTACTGTACCTGTCATCCTATTGGAAATAAGGACCAGTTCTTGCTTTATTTACTTATTTGTTATGTTCAAGTCCCATGAGGTTAGAACAGAACATAATTTAGAGGGAATCTCCTTGCGTGCTGCTTCACTTGTAGTCATCATATTTATCAGAAAGAAAAAAAGAATAGGAAAATCAAATTACTCCACTCTTCGTCAAGTAATATAGGTGTTACACATAGCATGCCATGTAAAGAATGCGTCCTTAATAATATATTTTTTAAATACAGACTTAATTCAGGTAATTTGCCTGGAAATCTGACACCTTGTGAGTTGTTAATTCCGTTTGTTACTATACCAGCATGATGTTTCAATTGTTACTCACTTCTGTCTGTCTCCTCCTTTCCTTCTCTCTTACTTTCTTCATCAAAAGACATAAACTCCTCTTTGTCTGTTTCCAGACCTTCCTCTCTACTACAACTGCTACCTTTTAAAAAATGCAATGCAAGATAATTAGCTACTACAAAAATTTTTAATAGCACTGTAGATCTGGGGGCAGCTTAGATCTCCATAAACTTCAGAGTTTTAGATGCTCCAAGATGCAATCTGAGCAATTTCCTTGATCTTTTATTGCAGCTGGTAAATCATTTATTGGGCTAGGTTATTTTAAAAAATCCTCTTTAAAAACAAAATCCCATAAAATGTATTTATCATAAAATACAGCACGACCAACAGTCTTCAAAGTTGTACATACCCTGCATTAATTAAAAGCCAGTGCTGTACTGCGACAAGTTAAAAGTATCCACTGTCTCAGTCTCTCTCTTTCCCCCTACTCCTTGACACTGCCCATTATTTTTCTCTCTTCTTTCCTTTCTCTCATATTCTCTTCTCTTTTAAGGCTTGCCAAAGGGGAGATTGGTGAGTACAAACAAGATATTCTTTTGTGATCACAAATATTTTTCTGATAATTGTGAATTTTTTTTTTGTTTTGTTTCCATTCCTATAGCATGCTTGTCCTTTTCTATTCATATTAATTTGACAGTGGTGTCTCACTTCTGTAGGCCATAGTCAAACCTCCTTACAGTGGGCATTATACACATATGTAATAAAAAGATCATTTTGGCTGCAGAAGCCCACAGGCTTCAGCTTCGATCTCACAGCCTACACGAGTGACTTTCCCACTGTGCTCACGCACAGCCTTGCTGAGAGCAGCAGGCTTTTGCTTGGGTCCAGTGAATTGAGGCTGAGGGGGATGAGTCCAAAAGATAAGGTGAGGGCAAAGAGGTTAAGAAAATGGACAAATGTGGTCACGTATTGCAGGGCCACCCATGCTGCTGAGGTGGTCAGCTGCAGTCACAGCCTGATACATGCCAGAGTCTCACCAAGTGCTTTGCTGACCTTCCTGGATAGCCCACCCCAGGACCTTGCCTTGCACCACTGCATTGCTGAACTTCAGAGAAGGCACCACAGCGTTCTCTGAAATTTGTGTTCCTGGAGCTAAAAGCTGGTGTAACCTGCAGAGGAACATCGATATTATTTGTGACTATTGTCTGAATATTATGGGTGAGATCTGTAACACTGAGAGAAAAGAAGGAAAATTTGGGGGAATTTTGACCTTGCAGTCCAAAACCTGCTGCCAGAAGCTCTCTAGCTTTCTTTTTCTGTTCCCTGAAACAAGCAAAATTTGAGGAAAAGAATGTTCTTTATGATTATTTGTCACTATAAAGCCAGATTTCCTGAACATGCATAAAAAAACAGATGTGAGAAATAATTTCAACAGTTCAGCGTTTTAACATTGTTTTTTATGTATAATTTTAGAAGAGATGTGAAGAATACCCCAGATTTCAAAAACTTTCATTTGTCTTAATACAAAAACCAGATAATGACATATACACTTTCTGTGACTTTAGGAATCTTCAGGCTTGAGTTTAAATATAAATACTAGCAATTTTAATTGCCAACAACTTATCATCAAACACAGCTCTCAAGGGTTAATATTACACACTAATATAAAAGTAACGATCATCCTTTGTCTCCATGCAATTAGCTTTTTAACAATGTGCCTGTAGCTCATACCCAGGCTGAATGCTGCTTTGAAATATTTTCTCCTCAACTCCAAATGTGTTAAGCTGACTCTGGCCAGCTTCTATAAAACCAATTAATTGTAGGGCACTGCCTTTTTTGGGGGAGTACCCAGTGCCCCATCCAGCAGTGCTATGTGTTGCTCATGGTGGCTCAGTTGCAGGCTGATCAGTGCAGCACCAGTGCAGGACCAGACAGCATCTTGATGCAGGAGATGAGCTGGTGTCCCACTTCACACAGGCATCAATAAGAAATAAATTCTATCTAGAGTCATATTCTTGCATTTCTGGAATCCAGGGCAATGGGCCAGACTTTGGTTCTCACTTGCACCCATCAGGAGCAGATGCAGCCCTTGTTCAAGAGGGGTAACAAGCAGAGGGTGAGGACAAAATAGGCTCTTAGCAGCATGTGACAGCCTGGGTAAGGTGAACAAGGTTGAGTACCCCTTTACAAACCTGCCTCTGCACCTGTAGACTTTATGATTTTTATTAATTTTTTTCTCCCAAATTGAGAAGGATACTGAGGGGCAGGAAGGGTTAACTGTAAAGAGCACAATATAGAAAACTTGTTTTTTATATAAAGACAATAAACTTTCCCTTTATAATACACATGTGATTTGACATTGAAATAAATGCAGATGCTTCTTTGCTTGGTGTATTCCCTGTTGCGCTTTCTAAAACACCTTCACATATGGTTTGCCTCATTCCTGTGAAGCTGCTTGTTGTTTATGTCATGCAAACAGAACAGATTGAATTTATACCAAGTTAGGAGGGTGATGAATCCTACGTTAGAGGAAAATCCTTGTCTGATTGTTTTGAATTCGTTCAAAATTAGTGTTGCCTATTAAAAATTTCCCTGGATCGCCCCTTGAGCTTTCCTAACGATTTCATTAAAAAAAAAAAATTCTGTGGCTGCCTATAAACGCAACCTTTTATTCAAATATGTAACATTTACCTAAAACCAAAGGTCAAATTTTACCAGTTTTTTACAGCTGTCCTAGTAAGATCTGTTTCATGCAGTATATATAAAATACTGCCATTAAGAGCGGACATTCAACTTCCTTTGTGAAAAGCAGAATAACCCTTTATTGCTTGCTTTAAAAAGTGCTAACCTTTTAAAAATTTCTCAGTAACTTCTGATAGTCCACCTAAACCCTGTTTCATTGTTTCTAATTCCATTTTGAAATGTAATTAAAGGCAGGCCATGCTTGAACTCTTAGGAGAAATCAGAAATCCCACTATTTTCTTTGAATGCTTTCAAATCCTTCACACATTATTTAGTTGTGTGAGCACAAGTCCCTGATTCTGGAATCTCGGCGGGACTTTCTTTTGCAGGCAAGTCTCAGCAGGACACAAGTAATGTTTTTGGTTTGGTTTGGTTTTTTTAACATATTCAGGTATTAGGTGGTGTTTACTTTGGTGCATGTTCTCAAATCTTTGAGGATTGAGTTTACAGCAGACCATACATATTTCTGTGGAGTTTTTGCTTTAGTCTTGGTTTCATGGGAGATTTTTCTGTTACAGGAAAAGTTAACTTTTTGGAAAACAATTCTATGGACAAATCATTTAATATGACTATGGCATCTTTCCTATGCACTCTAATTTTTCTGAAGCTGTCAGTTTCTTCTTTTATTATATAATGTAATTCATAATTGGGAAAATTCAAATGAACTGCATACATTCAGAGATTTAATTTCTTTTCTCTCTTGTGCAATGGAAGAATTATTTCCCTGTTCTGGTGCATTGTGGTAAAATTTTGCCAGTGAAAATGGAATGAGAAATAAAGTGTTTGGAAATAAAATTGAAATCAACAAAAAGGATTATTTCAAAATTATCTAAACTGCTGGGAAAAAAGTAGGAAACAAACTTCTAAGGATTGAAAATACATGAAACATGAGTCTTTGCCAAGAACTGTTTTCTCTGGGAGTCTTTTGCAAAGCCCTCCAATATCTATGCACACTCTTAATTTTGCCAGGATTTGATATCCTCATGGTGATGGGAAACATGTACTATTGCAATTACCTATGGACTTCAGTGCAATTAAACATGATTATAATTTTATTTATATGTTCAGGATGATGGAAGGAGTTGGGAGCCAATGCCCTTCCTCCTGCAGCTTCCAGACCTGAAGAACTCCACCAGCTGAGAGAGGGCCTCTAGCAACCTGGAGAAGAGAAATCAGTGATACAAAAAATTAGTTGAGAGTGTCCGTTGAGAGTTGTCAGTGACTGATCAGTCACAATTGTGGAGATGTTTGTCTGTTTGGTTGGCGTTCTTTTTTTTTTCTTTTCTGTCGGCTTTGATGTTCTTGAGCAGAAAGGAGTAGTGAGCTCAGTCATGGAGCAACTTCAGTACAAACCCAAAGTTTTCCTAGAGATCTTGTCAAGGGAATTGTATGGTTGCCATCTGATTATGAGTAATGGAGCTGAAAGAGCAGGTAAAATGCTCCTCAGTGCTGGAGCAGTTCACAGTTTGACCTAGACCTCTCCAGGATTCTGTGTTTATAATTCCCCTCCAAAATGCTCTTTCTGCTCTTTTCCTCCATCATAGAGAATTCTTGTTTGGTAAAAGTAAAAAGAATATGGTTTAAGTTCAGTAAAAGGCAGGGGAAAACTGGGTATGACTACAGTACAGCTCTTTGACAATAAATTGCTAATTTCTTTTCTTAAATATGGGGAATGTTGCGTCTCCAGTTACCAAGCAATGTGGACTCACAAAGTTGTTGGAGCCTTTGCCATGAATGCAGTTAAAATGCCTTCAGGAGAGCACTGCGAGCTTTTCTCCCTCACAGGCATTTCACACAATTCAGCTTGGATTCCTGCTCAGCACAAAAGCACTTTTTGACCTAGTTGAATTGCCCTTTGGTTTGTTCAGACTCATAGGAGAGTAGAAGACTTGGGAAACTGGCTGTGAAACGTCAAGTTGAGAGAGATGTGGTTGTTGTTTATCATTTAGCAAACATTTTGTTTTCATGAGCTAGAAACGATGACATTACTGATGACTAGTGGAGAAAAGTGAAGCTATAAGTGTGCCATACATGGTCATCTCTAATGAATAGAATGAATAAAAATAATAAGTGCATTACATAGCTAACTGTCACATCTTCAGGGCATTACAGTAAATAAGTGGGAGTTATACATGTGCATTAGTAGCAAAATGGGTACCACACTTCGGATCCTATTGAGTACAGTGTGGAGAGAAAAATATGATAGATTGCTGCTTTTTATCTGTCACTGCTGTGGTACAGAAGCATAGACCATATGTATGTAAAATGACTTTGTTATTTCAGTAAATTCTCTAACTCTTTCTGTTGTAGCCTGTAGCAAAATGAATAAGTAGCTGAAGATCCTGGTGGGATAGTTCTGATTTTATCAGAATAAAATACCTCTGCAGAGGCATAATTATTATTACATATACAATGATGTGTGACAAAACAGCCAGAGAAGTTAGCAGGGTCTGTGCTTCCACCGGTTTTCAGTACAAACTGAGATGCTTCACAAAGGGTGGGAACAAGAAGCTGTGATGGTGAAGCTGAAAAGAGCAGGAAAGTTTGGGCAAATGTGGGCCTTGTTAACCGTGACTCTTGTTTCTTATTTCAGAGGTGATGATAAAAGTGTGGATGACAGTCAAAATGTTCCTCCTCAATCACCTAGTGGAACCAATATTTCTTGCCTTCTCTTTTGTCCTTTTCTTGGTAAAAATACAGTATCTCCCTCTCTGACAAAGTCAAATTTGGACAGAGTGGAGATGACGAAGGTGAATAGGAGACAACAGAGAGGATCTGCCATTTTCCTGGCCTTGGATCTGAATATTCAAACCAAACTGCCAGGTTTGGGAGTCTGGTTACAAAATTCTTAATAAAATGCAGTCTGTCTGCCCTTCGATTTAAGAGGAAGTCCAGCCAGTGAGGAATTTACAGTCGTTACGCTTAATTCTTATGATGGTGTGAATCACTGTCTTGAGCTTAGTTTTTAAACGGACTAGGTAACCCTCTGGTGTACTTTGTCTTCATAAGATTTTCAGCCTGGTATCTAGATTTATCCCAGTTTTTTGTTTAGGTATCTGCTGAGGGCTAATGACTGAAAACATGCCAGACTCTTTTATGGAATTAACAGTGGTAAAACTCCTGGTTCAGCTATTCTTTCTTGCAGCTGTACTGAATGCTATGTTTTTCTCACAACGTGAAGAGATGCTCTTCCCGGCTGTTAATTCTCCAGTCTAAACCACTGCAGGGGAAGAGAGTTGGGGATGGAAAAAAAAAATCCCATTCCTTCATCAGTCCCATTACCCAGAAATAGAGGGCAAGCTATTTTACAGAGCTTTTAACTAACTACTAATGTAATTTGTTCTGCATTGTTTGCCCATTAATCCAAAAATTACTTTTCCCTTTGAAGCTTGCTTTATGTAGAGGAAACAATGCCACCCTTAACCATTATGTGTATCATTTTCTGCAGGATAACTGTCTGTTTTTATTTGCCTTGCATTTCAGTTAAATGTAGCACAGGGGCCTTTGAGCATCTTTGGTTGCTTGGTAAGTTATAGTATTTCAAAGTTGGAATAATTTCCATTTCAAAACATTGTATCATGATCCTCATCTTCTAAAAGACACTTGGATGTATGTTCATACCACAAGTATTCAATTTAGCCTTAGATGTGCCAGGAATTTTGAGGAACGAAAGGATTCTCTTGTCTCTTAGAATATGCCTTTCTCTCTCTGGCTTAAAATACGTACATCAGATGTAGAGTTTGACCTACAAAATGTCAGAGGGTGAAAGATATGTATTCAATCCAGTTTATCATGCATTTCACTATCCTGCACAGTGAATCTGGAGAAACACTGCCCTATCTGTACACACCTTATATACATAGACATATAAAAACACTTTCCAGTTTTCCTTGGGATAGTTATAAGAACCCGCATCTCCATGGTGGTAGTGTCTCTTAAGCCTCAGCTTTCAAAAAAACCCCTGATGTGATAAATTAAAGGTTTAAAACCCAGAATGCCTGTATTTTTTTCCTGAAGATTAACACTGAATAAATACCAGATTTCTGGATATGTGGTCCTGGAAGAAAGTCAGTAACTGATCCTGGAAATCAAATGGTCGTCTAGTGGCTTTAGATGGAAATATGATTCCTTGGTACTTTTAATCAGTCCCTAAGACTAATATTATCATCATAGCAGGATTGTCCAAACAGTGGCCCAAGGAATGACTCCACCCAGCATCAGTGCCTTCCAGCAATTCCTTTTGGTTGTGTATCCCCAAGAGCTTAACGCCAGCTGTGTGGCAGTCACAGAGATGTGACACTCTAGTGTACTGCCACCAGTCTGTGGAGTCATGGGAGATTAAAAAGCCTACTCTAGTTCATTTGTAAATTGGCTATTATTTTTAGTTAGTTCCCCAGGTGAATGCATCCATGCTATGCTAATCAGTCTGAATTAATTCTAGGAAACAGTTTTCAAAGCGGCATACAGCAGGCTGGTGTCCCAGTGGTAGGTTCTCTCCTGTGTATTAGTGTGGAAATGTGTTACATTAAAAGCTCTGTTTATTAGACTACCCTGTTTCTCTAAAGCACTGAGTCCATTTAACCTACTGTGCTAGTTATTTTCCTCAAGATTTCCAGACCTGCATTTTTTTAACAAAAATTAACAGCGGAAGAAAAGATGAGTGGATGGCAAATTCAATGAGATGTGACTTGGACAACGTGAGAAATTCTGAACTATGAAATCAAGTGGCAAGGGAAGTAATATTTTAAGCTTGCTCCACACAAAACTGTGGCCATGTGGAATCTTCCCATTTGCCTTCACTGGGCTTTGGATCAGGCCCTGGAGATACCAGCAATATTTCAAGGGTTTATGATCATTGCTAACTTTGGAAACACTGCCAGTCTTCAAGAATAGGGACTGCATTCCACATGCAGCAGGAATAGCCTTTTCCCTACTTTGAGTAATGTTACAGGAACAATAAAAAATTCTTGCTACTGGGAATGCCAGGCTCTGTGGGACTTGGATGGGACCTGACATTTATACAGTTCATCACTACTGTAGATCAAGGAGCGCTACTTTTAGCAAAGAATGCATATTCATTCTTTTTTGTTAACCTTTGCTTCAGTGCATTCATGACAAGATTGTATGGGTATGTAGCTGTGTTTTAACAGTTTTTTAATTTCAGTTGTTGCTTGAAGCGCTACTCTGGAAATTAGACACTTTTAGTAGTTCAATTATTGTTGATTTATTCATCCCTCTTGTAGATACAGTGAATGTAGTTACTATAGTAAGGTTATCTAGTTCTGAATGCCAAATGCCAAGTTTCAGAGCTTACGTCTTGGCAACTACAAGACTTATTGGCTTGGAATTTGTCATGCCAGCAGTACTGCCTTGTAGCATTTATTTCACGGATTTTTATTAAATGGGGGGAGACAAGAGAGAATAGTGCACCAAGTGACATGATGCATCAAACTATTTACTAACGTTACAGAGAAATCAGCTCAAAATAACATAACTCCAGGCTTCATTCTGCCATTTTCCTGGACTTCATTGGAAGAATAGCAACAATACACTAAATGTAAAACACATAAAAGTGCTAATTGGGAAAAATGTTTTATTTAATGTTACCCATTTGGAAAAAATTGGAAAGTGTAGAATAGCAAAAGAAACTAAAAATACTGTATAATGCTTCGAACTTTCAGTAACTTTGTTATAATTTCTCTTTTGAGAGCAATGAGTCAGCAGAAACTTGCTTAAGTTCCATCACCTTTAGAATCCGCTCTGAGTATTTTGCTAGACAGCAAATGCTGCAGTAACACAGAGGGGCAGATCCTCAGCTGAGGTAAGCTGTTCAAGTGCCATTTCCATTGAAGTGATAACAATTTGCTTTGACTGAAGCATAAACTTTCATGTTAACCTGCTGTAACGCTTTCCATCACCCTGTAGACTGTCTGCATGTGAAATATAATGCACCTAATGGCATTTAAATTAGCTATCATTGGAAGCATCTGTCATACTATAATCTTTCCCAGTAATTTGTAAGGTCCTCTACCACTTAGCCTCCCTCCACTTTTCAGTGATATCTCTTCTGCTGATGTTACCCTTCTACCACAGATATCAGCTCTCATCTCCCCTTGCCACTACTTCCATGTGCAGCTTTAACCCATGACTTTTACTCAGCGATAACTCCTCAGGATATCTGTGAAGTTTTTCCTCAAATCCCATCCTCCCCAAAAAGGCAGTTAAAAATCATTAACATCTAGCTGTGCTTGGAGTGATGATAACCTGAATCTGCTGAGACTAACATGTTTCTGCACAAAAACACAGCCCTGTACATGGTTTTCAGTTTAGGTTTGTGTTTAATCCTCCACTGTGCAGTTTCAATGCTATAGTACAATCTCTCTGAAGCATGACTTGACAATTTTATTAGTTTGTCCGGCACCTTAGATGCTTGTAGAATAACAAAACAAGGAATTTGGACTCACCATTTAGCAACCACAGAACTTCAGCTGAAGGACGGTGTAATTGCACAGAGCTGATTCTAATAGTTCAGACAAAATATGCAGCAGGTGTCTGAGTATAGCTGATACAGTCAGTGGAGTGATCCAAAATCAGCTGATAAATAACATTATGTACCATAGCTGTTATTCTGTTTCACTGGCTTTCATCAAGTAATTATTCTGTCTTTGTTTCGGATTAAAATGAAAAATCACAGACCTTTTTCTTAATCCTTAACTCAAAGCTTCTCTCCAGAATGGCGAAATCAAACCTTTCAACTAGAAAAAGGAGTGTATAGGCTTTTTTTCCACTGCGATTCTTTCTTCCTAGAGGTTGAGGACAGTATTTTGCACTCTAAATGGAGATTTTGTACTGAAGTTTTCTTTATATTTGTTCACCAAAATTTGAAGATCTCATCTTTAGAAAAATGACACCATTTTCACTGCCACTGCCACTGCTTTTTTCTTTGGATTTAAAAGAGCCAGTAATATTTTTTTTTAGAAAACACCAAACCTAAAAGATATAAAATTGTAGTATTCTTTTGATCCATACTTGCATTTCTCATTGGTTTTGAATCCCTTATCCACTGATTTAATAACTTTGTCTTCTTTACCTGGCTAATTTTTGTGTTATTTTTGTGTGAAATATTTTTGGTTTCATTGCTGTCCCCTTTCCCTTTTTAGTGGTTCACAGTTTTTCTCAGGCAGTTGGAAAACACATGCTGTTGCAGGATACTTTCTAATCCATATTTGCCACTAACTGAATTATACATGGGTGGCATAGCACATATTCAGTCTTTCATCCTTATCAGTTGCTTCATCATTACTTTCAATCTTCAGTGAAAAATGTGACTAACATGTTGTGTGGTATAAATAGACACTGCAGTTTGAGATCATTTATGCATGGTTTGAATTTTGATGAAATTTTATACTGCCCTCTGGGCTAAACACTTAACCTAAGTGATTGTCCCAATAATTTTGTTGAATCAAACCTTTTCAGATGGAAGTTTTACCTTTCATTATCTTCTAAACTGTTTACTATAAAGCTTTCCAGGAGTGTTAGGAAGCAAATAAAAAGGACACAGTTGCTGTTTATCAGTGATTCTGTGAATCACTATATTGTCATTGTAAATGAACAGAAATAGGAAAATAAAATACTTCAACTCAAAAGACTTTTCTTTAGGTGATCCCAGGTCATCCTCAATATTTTTCTTCTTTTATACCTACAAAATTGGGGGTTATACAAAATGTGAAAGCATAAATGTAGATTGATATATTTATAAGTATTTGCATATAAATATATTTGCTTTTGGTACCACTCAATGTGCTAATTTATGTGATTCTTTATTTTAATTTCTTTAGTTTCTAATTAGTATCTTAAACTTCTAGTTGCCACAGTTTCATGATCTTCCCATATTTATTTTTTTGCTATTAACATGTCTCAGCAATATTTCTGTTATTTTTACAAATGATGCTCCAGCTCTATATTTGGGATAATTTTTATTTCAAGGACAAACATTCTCTCCATGTAGCTTTATTGGTTTAGATGTTTAAAAGTCTGAAATTTATTTTTATAAGCTGAAAGCAATCATTGAACAATGACACTTTAAGTATTACAATAATGCAGAATATCTCCATTCCCTCAGTTAAGATGTTCCTATTTCTTGCGAGAGCAAATTACAATACAGTGCTCTTGTTAACCAGAAAAGGGTCTCCTTTGGTTCTCAGCTGAGTATTTTGTAGAGATTTTCACTGTCCATAAGCATCGTGAGTTGCTGTTCAACCACTTGCTTCTTTCCCTTAGCCATTCTTAACAGTCCTAATTTGGTAATGAAATTTATGGATTTCCCCACCCCCCAGAAAACAGTATCTTTCTGACAAAGCTTAAACATCCAGTCCAGAAGAACTAAGTGGCTTAGTTCATACAAGCTGTCGGTTGCATGCCCACTGTGACAGAGGCAGGTCCTATGACACCCTCTGTGCTCCCTCTCTTCTGGTCCTCTTGACCAAGGTGGGACAAGAGGGAGTCTCCTACCCTCCCTGTCGTCCTGGGTTTCTTTGGCGGAGAACTGAGCACAGCTGGAGTGGGTGTAGGGGACAGCACTCAGGTCTGATCTCCCCCTACTCCTTGGAATCCAAGGCTCCTGAGGCAGGCTGTGTACATGTCCATGTCCACGGTGGTCTGTCAGCCCTTGCATTGCATGTTGGTACATTGGACTCTGGTATATCCAAAAGAGGTGATCTGGCAAGAACGCCTCACACAGCACATGGGCTTGTGCAAATGAACAGCTGGTTACTGATTCTGATGAGAGGGACTGCTGGGGGGAAAAAAGTTATATTTTTCCAGCACAAAAATCTGAACATTTAATCAAGACAAAATTCCCACAGAAAGGCAGTTTTCTGGCAAGCACTACTAGTCAGAAGTCTCAGCTCCCCTTCACACAGGAGTCTCAATGGAAAATTTTATAGCTAGCCCTAGTGCAGAGTCTTTCAGAGGTGTTGAGCACCCACTGTGACCATTAATTTAAATAAGCCCATAATGTGGTTTACATTTAATAAAGTTGCAGCCTCCACATGAACCAGGTTTACTGAGTGTTGCCTTCTTTCCTGCTGGGTCTGAGTCTGCTGGTCTGGATAGTGTAAGAGTCTTGGACTGAGAGCATGCTTTCACCCCATGTGTTCATTAGAAATCTCCAAGAAAAGACTACAGAGTGTGTGTTTTCACCCAGTAGAGATGACTTTTATTCAGGGATAAGAATGCACACAAGAAAAGTGGCAAATAAATAGGTTTGTACTTGGAAGAGCCCTTTTGTTGCTTCCCCTACTACTGACATATCAGAATTGATAATTCTGATAAAAGCAATGTATTGCTTTAGTACTTACACAGCACTAGAAAGACAGAATACTATTAATTCTAAAATCTTCAGAAGAGGTGGTAGAATAAAAAGTGCTTATGAAGAAAATAAGCAAAATGAAAACAGATCAGATACTTCGACAGTGTGAACTAGCTTTCAAGTCTGCTGGCTTCAGCAGGGCAGTAATGTCAGCTGAGAAACTGGAGTTTAGTTGCACTATTTACAAGAAGAACTATGTGCTGTTTACAGAAAGGAAGTGTGAAAAGCAAGGTATGTCTGATTTGTTCATATTTACAGTGAGAGAGCCCACGTAGCTGTAGCTCACAGCAAGCATTCCTTACCTTTGGCATTCTGAATTTAAATAGACTAGTGGTGGATGCTTTTGTAACCGAGCTGGTCTCATAGGCTGGCTGCTTATGTTTCCAACACTGTGTCATTCCACTCTGCTCCTAATGAATCCAACCAGGTTATTGTTCAAGTGTCTGTACCAAGCCCTTGTCTACAACTGAGTCCCAGCTTATTTGCTCATAAGGAGGAAAGGAAGATTTGTGGGAAAAATATTTCCAAAACCCACTGAAGACAGCTGACCGGAGTTTTCAGTACTTCACTGTTTACTGATTAGACACATCCACAATCACCTTTTAGCTACTCTATTTGCAAAGTGAAAACTTGGGTTTGCCTCTCAGTGGCATACCAGCGGTGATTTGCTCAGTGTGGAGCTCTCCTCTTCTCTGTCTTTGCCAGGGATTTGCCAAGCATTTCCTTGTCCTCCCCCATAGCTTCTGGCAGTCCTCTGTCCAAGCGAGAGCACAGCACAGTCCCTCAGCATAAGGTCAATCCCCAGATCCTTTGGATCACACACAATGGAAGATGCATTTTCAATTTGCACTTCTCACTATGAGTGCAATCTCAGTGCCCTGTATGATCTGTTACAACACTTGCCAGAACAGTGCCAGAATGGGTGACACACCAGTATTTTACAGCCTGTCTTGAACTGCCCACTGAAATGAAGGAACCATATGACTCCATCAGAATCAAGAATGTGTGGTATTACTGCTGTGGTTGAGAGGTTTTTTCACAAAGCAAGCACTCTGCACTGGAAAACTGTAACTTTCAAAACTGAAACTGAGGGAAAGGATAATTGGAACAAAGTTTGGAGACTCTTGAAGTATTCCATCTTGATATTTTGAAAAGAACATTTGTTAGAAATTACTTTTTACTCCCCACATTTTAACGTATAAGATAGGTTAATTTTCTATTGAAAAGGTCAAAATAATTCCAAACCACTTTAAATTATCAAAGCAAGTCCTTTCACTAACCAAAATATCAGCACATGAACTATTATGTTTGCAATATTTTCATCTCAATTTTGGGTCTGAGTTGTCTTTTGGAAACCTTCACTTGAAGGGGAAGCTACTTCTCATGCATCTCTATTCTGCAATTAAAAACTTCTAAGTTTTTAAAACTTCATGTATTAGTTAAAGTGAGATCTCATGCAGCACGAAATAAGTAAGGTTTTCTTTGCCTGCACTGGCAGATACCTCATGTAACTCCCACATCTCAGCAAAAAAGAATTAGACTTTGCATGAAAGAAGAACAAATGGACAATAAGGACATTTCACCAGCTTGTTACTGGCTTGCTTTATCCTGGAAAATATTCTTGCTATCTGTGCCTCAGCATCCTTATTGTATTCTTGTTGCGATGGAAAAATATTATAGATACAGACCTTCACGCTCATTCTGCTTAACGTGGATGGTTTTTACATGCTTTTATTTGTGCTTGCAAACTCCCTCTCTGCCATTTCTGCCTATTCTCCTGTATTTTCCCTGCTTTCTTGTTTCAGTTTCTGTCAAAATCAGTAGTGTTCAGGACAATGATAGCTATGATATTCCCTGAATTTTTAGTGCTGATTGGTTGGATAATTCAAAAATTATCACATAATAGAAAGACATTCAGAGAAATGTCACGGAATTTTATGTTCATTTCTCACCCAGCTTCATACAACCTGGCTTTTCCCAGATTCTTCCTTTTGGGCCTGGGTGAAAGCTGAAGACTTGCAACATTTGTTCAAGATGTCTGGATCTCTGACAGCCCATGTGGCAATTCCAGATGCATCCATTCAGCTGTACTGTCTTGCTCTACAGCACACGAGAAGGGACTCCTCTGTGCCTGAGCCATGCTAACTCTTTTGTGTGTGGACTAATAGCCTTCAAATGTGCAAGAAATCTGTTATTCTTGGGCTTACTGCACACTTGTCGCTCTATGGGACAGTACTTCCGTAGTACTTTCTTAACTATTGGATTGAGCGTGTTTATGCTCTGCAGCATGTGCTAATCTGTTCCTTATAAAAAAGCCCAAGTATATGAACACCCCAAGCAGAATGGCAAAGATAATTTATTATAGAATGAAAAATATCTTAATGATTTTTATTAATTATTTTTTTTTACAAAATCATAAAGATCTGATATACTGTTTTGCAGTGATTTTCATTCTGCACAAAGAGCAGCATTTTCCAGTGTGGCTCTGTATTAGGAGATTTATTGCTACGATCTGCTAAGAGGCTAATTTCTGAAATAAATCACTTAATCTAAGTATGAAAAACCAGCCACAAACAAATCCCACTGAAATCAGGATTTCTTCAGTTTCTGGAATTATGGCTTAAAGAATTTGCCAACATGAAGTTCTCAGATGCTGTTTAATTTTGGGAATCCTATGGACTTTTGTCCTGGACTACAAACAGCAGATGCAATATATGATCCATATGCCTTCTCTGTGTTTCCTTTTATTCCTAACTTCACGAAGGACAGAAACACCAAGTGATGAAATAGCAGCAACAATTATAAAGTTCCATTACATGAACTTGGATGTGTTTAATATACACAGTATAACAGTCTTGATCAAAGGATTTGCTGTCAGGCAGAGAGTTGACTAACAGGCAAATGATTGGAAACAGCTTTTTTCCCAGTCTGGATTGGGTGATAATAATGTGAAAAGAATGGAACCTCTAAAAGGAATGCTCTTTCACTGCCTATGTTGGAGCAAGCATGAAAGCCTGTTGCAGGGTGGAAGAGGCTGTCTCTTTTCGAGGATAGACCATTGCTGGGGAAACAGAGGCAGAGAGGATCCTGGCTTGCTGAAAGGAACTCTAACCTGAGTCAAAGGAGTGCACAAGAGTTGCGAGGATATGTAGAAAGGCTGATACATTTAGGCTTTTAAAGCTTGTGGGCTTTTTAACCACTGCACGCCCCAGGAAAGGTGCATCATGGACACAGAGTGATCACAAAGCTGCAGTTCTGTAGTCTGGGAGGTTAGACCTGATCTGGAGAGAACTTAAGGCGGCTGGGCTGCATGCATCTCATTTTTCTGCAGGTCTAACACCCTTGGCCAGAAAGTAGGCTGAGAGAGGCCAAGGAAAGTAATGTTAATTGTCTCTCCTAGTAATGCGACACAAGATCACTGAGACAAAGAAAGAATGCCAGGGGTAATTGGACAATTGACACATCAAGGCTTAGAGGCTATATTAAAAGAACTATTAGACATGTCAATTAATTTTCCTTTGCCTCATTAATGAGCATCTGAGCTATGCATCTTCTGTTTGAAGCAGCAAGTAATCATTTTTCTAGGTTCCTTCATGCTACAACAAGTCACAGCCCTCTCGAGACACACACGAGACAGGGTATAATAGAGTATGATTTTTGTTCCTAATTTCATGAGTGACTGTAAACTTTCAAATTGAAGGGAAATTTAATATTTATTTTGAATGTCTCTGAAAAAAGGAAACCTATGCAATTCAATGTGTTCCAATGCACACACTTGTTCCATTCTTTTAATTTGATTCTTTAGCAGTAACTGAGTTTATCCACTAACTTCAGTCCCAGATTCCAATCAAAGATGCAAAAGAAGAAAGGGAGAAAAAACCCCAACAACCCATGCCCCAAAACCAAAGCCAGAGAACACTCTTTCTTTTGCTATGGGAACTATGAAGTTGCTGACAACCTTCATTAAATGCCACAGCCAACTTCTGACATGCTCAGCAGTGAGTCTCATGACCCACAAACAGAAAGCCAATCTAAATCACGGAGTGGTTGTATTTGTCTTTTGTGTCTAGAAACCCGCTGCTGGAATTTGCTGAGTGCTTCTAAAAATGTAGCAGAAGGTTCACTGTCAAAAAGCATTGTCTTTGTAAATTTTACCTTTAAACCTTGAGCACAGCGAGCAAAAACTCTTTAACAAGCAGACAAAAAAACCCACACAACACAACAACTAAACCACCAAAACCTTCTGTTTCTCTTTCTTTTTTGTGATGATTTGAAGTCTTTAAGCTGAAAGAATAACATCAAATATGACCTGAACCAATATGCCTTCAAGTTAAAACAGAAGCAAGATAAAAAAATAGTAAAGTGTTTAAAAAAAATTTTAAGGCTACACAACTAAAACACCACCATCATGATACTAGATTTGAAAATTAAAATTTTAATGTAAATATAAGTTCTGATGCATTGTGGATCACGTAACTTTTAGGCTGATCCTTAAGGAAATAAAGGTTATTAAAGCTACATACCAAGCATGAAAAAGAGACTATAAAATGCAGAGAACCTGCAAGAGCATTATTGTCTAAGCTGAAGAAAAGGTTTTCAGAGCAGTCTGTGTCCTGTAACCACAGTGTTCTTTCTAGTTGCATTTCATCAGCTAAATTCTGTTGGTATCTTTGGAAATCTCACCCTGACTGCCTCCCTGACTTCTTGAGGCTTTTGCATCCGTATGTTACTACCAAACTTAAGGCCTTGAGTTCATAGGAAGGTGGGCTGAACAAAAATAATGCTGTATAAATGCATGTGGTTATGAGGCTTTGCAATTGAATAAAAAGCTCTAGATAGGAAAGAGCGAGTAATAAGGATCCTGCTACACACATCCTATCAAGAGCTATAGGAGGGGGAAAGAGCATCAGCCCCGTAGCCCTGTTGGTCTGTCACACTGAGTTTTGACAAGGGTAGGTTTCTCCAGCTGAGGAAGATACGACTTTTTTGTAGGTGCTCCTATTTTGAATGACTTATGAATTGCATGGAATCAGAGGAGCACAGTGTACTACAAGCCAGTGAAATCTTGTCTGACTTCAGACCAGTATTGGGAAACCTTATGGGTCAAAGATAATGGGATTTTGTCCCTGAAAAAGGGTTGCAAAATCAACATAAAATTAGAAGCTAATCTTGCCATTCATTAAAGTAGGTCACACTGTCTTCTTTTGCATTTGCTCAGCATATTTTGTAATTACAGCNCTCCACCCAGTAATCCAGCCTTTCAGCAGAGGAAACTAAAGCCTAAATTCAGAATCACCTCTGTGGCGACTCCTGAAGGTTATTTCAGTGTTTCTTGCCTTTACTGTCTGGATGAACCTGGCTCTTCGAAAAACTGCAGTATGTCTTTCAGGTATTTGGAGTTCTTGGATGAAAAATCTAGGGGTTCCAAGAAAAAGAAGAATCATATCTTTGTAAAAAGAGTTAAAAATAGTATTTTCCATGAGTTTTAAAAAAAAGTCTTTCAACAAAGAGTATTATTTACAAACACACTTTCAGACAAATATACACAGGAAAAGAAAACCTAAACCAAACAAATAGGGAAGTTAATTTGCATGGTAAGTTCAATATCTGCCAACCATTGTTTATCAGAGACAGCAAAATAACAAGTCTTTTGTTCTGCCCAAATGCAGTATTCTCCTATTTTGGAAGCTTTGGTCTAATGGCTTCTGAACACTGGAGTTTATTTCTTAGCCAGGTACCTTAGGAAGGCAAGGTATATGCAGTGAGACTGTCTGTCAGTCTTCCCTAGTGACTTCCAAACCGGTTGGCCAAGTGGGGTAGAAGGGAAGTACCTCAGCTGCTGTCCCCACAGAGAGAAATGCTCAGTCCTGACCTACTAGAAACTCAGTTCCCTTGTTACTGAAAACCCTTATTGTACGAGTGAAGTCTTACAACTGAGAGTCTTTTAAATGTTTGCTTTTTAGAAATTGTGTGGGGGGGGATAAGTGGTGTGATACTTTATATTTGAACTGAAGGAACAAGCTTATCGGCGTCTGTAAAGTGCATGCCCCTCCTTTACTCTTGAGCAAAACCTTCTTCTGGTTGGGGGCATCATGTCCAAAATATTCTAGTGCCAGTGAGATTATTTTCATTATAAATGCTTCTCTTGGCTGTTCTTTTTCAGTCTCTTGAATTGATTGAAGTTATCTAGGGGCCATACAAAAACCTCTTTGAAACTGCAAAGATCCACATGGATGTTGATTAGCTATCCATTTCTACAAGTCAGTTTTTATTCTAAAAGGAATATGTCTTTTCTACATCTTAATTTTCTGCTCTCTTGTTAGATAAAGCTTTGTNCACTTAGTCACATCTGGGATAGGAGTTCTGAATGTGTCTGAGAGGAAATGCACCCAAAGGAAAATATAGGCTCAGAGAGCATTGTTATCTAAAGCACACAGAAAACTCACCATGAGCTTATTATATTGCATTTTTGGTATTGAAAAGCAACATTTCTAACCGGAAAAGGATGGCATCTGCCTCATTTGAGCTTGTTTTATTTGTTTCTGGGGTTTTTTTTACACTTTGAGAGATGTGTATTACTATGGTGCCGTGCAGTAATTAGCAGAATGTTTTAGGATTTCTTAGCATCAGGCAGAAAGCTTTGTTTCTCATAGCAAATTTCCCCTTTGGGAAGGAAGTTTCAGATGAAGAGTATTTTACTGGATCAATAGATGACACCAACAGAAGAGGAAGCTGGCATTTGTCTTGCTGTGTCTTACATGCAGCTATGGGCAATAGAAGATAGTATGTTATCTAGAGATTACCTCTGATAAGGGGATATCCCTCAAACTCCTAGTGCAGCTAGCAATCACACATTGATTT
>WEIT01039568.1:27180-43050 GCA_013389985.1 Dryoscopus gambensis
AAGCGGGAAGGAGACCACTGCACAAGGAATTACTCAGTTTTCTTTCTTTCTTTTTCTTTCTTTCTTTTTCTTTCTCTTTCTCTATTTTTTCTTAAAGGCAGAAGACCTGATTTCTGTAAACAACCCCCTAAAGGTACTCCCCCACCAACAGCAGCCCACTGTAAAATGGATAAGGTTCTCATTATGTATCCTCCATGTCTAGATCATAATTTCTATCATGGTTGACATTCTGGTCCAGTTATATCAGGTACATTCTGTGTAAGTCCTTTAGAAGACTGGGATAAAACCCTGCTGAATGCAGGATCATTTTGCCTTGGGCAGAGAGTTAGTCAAAGTGCACATAGTTCAAGGTGGATTTCTAGTCAGATTCTGCAGTACTGGGACATTCTGAAAGAAATATTTTTGAATTGAACATAGCTCAGGAGGANATCAATCACACATTGATTTTTGAGAAACAAGCTGTAGCAATTTTTAAATTTCTGTCTTGTACTGTGGAACCACAGGAATAAAGCTATGTCTTCACACTGCAGGAAAATTTGTGAAATTTCTTTCCAAAGGCAGCCAGGCAGCCTATTATAAAACTACCTGCACACCTTAAACACAGCTAGTATCCATTGTGTCACACAGTATAACAAGCGGGAAGGAGAGCACTGCACAAGGAATTACACAGTTTTCTTTCTTTCTTTTTCTTTCTTTCTTTTTCTTTCTCTTTCTCTATTTTTTCTTAAAGGCAGAAGACCTGATTTCTGTAAACAACCCCCTAAAGGTACTCCCCCACCAACAGCAGCCCACTGTAAAATGGATAAGGTTCTCATTATGTATCCTCCATGTCTTGATCATAATTTCTATCATGGTTGACATTCTGGTCCAGTTATATCAGGTACATTCTGTGTAAGTCCTTTAGAAGACTGGGATAAAACCCTGCTGAATGCAGGATCATTTTGCCTTGGGCAGAGAGTTAGTCAAAGTGCACATAGTTCAAGGTGGATTTCTAGTCAGATTCTGCAGTACTGGGACATTCTGAAAGAAATATTTTTGAATTGAACATAGCTCAGGAGGAATTAAATTAGTTCTTTAATGCTTGGTTTTTCTCCAGAGCCATCAACACAAATTACTTTCTAAAAAGGCAGCAAATATAATAACACAGCATTAAACTGAAAAGAAAAAGTTAATACCTTTATTATGTGATGCATTTTGTTTGACTAAATTGTATGGATAATTTCCACCATAATTTCAGTGGTGTTTACAAAGATCTTTTAAAAATATTTCAGTTTAATATTTCCTATAACTGTGTTTTTCATAATGTAATTGAATTTAAGATATCTGTACAGTATCTCAGTTTTCTGAGATAACTGGTTAATGGTGTTTTAAATATAATAGTGTCCTAGACTATTCTGCACATGCACATAAAAAGTCCTTTCTTTTTTAAGGCTCTTGAAGATTTAATTAAGCTGGCCTAACACAGGTTTACTTCTTTGAGAAAACATGTTGTATTAAAGCAAAAACGTTTTTTTAATATGCAGTGTTAGAGCATCAGTCACCTGCTCAAACTGGAGATTGTTCTTTTTCATTAAACCGTGAAGAAGAATTCTTCCAAAATTGTTATAGCTACCTTTGGAACATGTATGCCGCGTAATTACTCTAAACATTTCAGGCAATTTTCTGTTTGTGAGATTTCTTTTTTAAATATATTATATTTTTGTTGCAGTTTCATAATTGTCTTGTCTGGCCATGTTTAAATCTACAAGGATTTATTTTTAACTGTATTCTAATTGGTGTTACCTGGGTCACGTCATACTTCATTCTCTTCATGCATTGCTATTCCTGAGTCAAACACTTCTGTTCACAGACACGTTGCTGCACAAAGTAATAAAAAATAAAAAAATCAAATTGATATAGAATAAAAAAATTATTTCCAATGTCAAGAGTTCTCTAAATACACGTTTCAGTGTTCTGACAGACTCTAGCCATTTTTTTCTGCCTAGTTCTTCCTTGTAAATTCGCTATGAAAAATAAAAAGTCATTTTTGTCAGGTCAGTACAGAAGCTTCTGGAGATCTGACTGGAATAACACTAATGGTGTTTTAGAAGCATTTTTATCTAAAAGCCCATACCTATAAATTCACTTTTTTTTCTTTCTTTTTATCTTTACACTCACCTATTCCTATGGTGCATAAGTATTACAAATCTTCACGAGAACTGAATGGCGCATTTGGCGCAATTGACGTCCTAACTCCAGCACTTACACACACGTACAATTTAATTGTGGCAAGGGAAGCAATGCAAGCAGTCAGGAATTCAATTTTTGTTTCAGCCTGTTGCTGTGAACACCAGATGGAGGTCAAAGGGCTTTGATTCGTGGCTTGTCTGTGTTTGTATGAGGTTTAATCGATGTATGGCCAGAGAGAAAAAGGTCTTTCTGAAATGGAGGATCATGATGTGCTGTGTGTCTTCTGCCTGATCTGCCCACAGCAGCCATGAGTCTGCTGGCTGTCACTGAAGGAAGGTGGCTGTTTGTCTCCAGCTGTACAGACCCATGCTCCTAGCGTGATGCTGCTGCTAATTAAGTACAGGACGGAAAAGATCAAAACTGTGCCTTTCCCTCCCCCCCACCTTTTTTTAAAATCCACTCCACAAGGCTGTTTCTTATTTTGAAGCTTCATCTCTCTCTGCTACAATGCTTGTTGGTAATCTCACCTGTTTGCTTGGTGGAGTTTCAACTGGTACTGGATTGCCATTTTAACTTGGCAACTTCAGAGTCTTGTTTCCCAATGGCCTGCCAGCTAAATTGGTGTGTTACAGATGAATGCACAGCTCACAGATGGTGTTTGAGCGTTTAGTGGCTCTCAGAAGTAGATATGTATTTGGTCAGGAGGAAGATTGCATTTTTCCTCCAGACAGAGCAAATGTCCTTGGGGATGTTTTCTGTGTCAAGGTAGAAACGGTTCCACACATCAGGTACAGGGGACTCTCCTAGCTTAGGCACAAGTACTACCTACAAAGATATATTTCTTTTCTTCTGGATAGGGTACAATGCTCCTATTAACATAAACAAGAAGTTTTAAATCTTGATTCTCCTGAATGTCTGTAGATGTGTTAAGTCTAACATTTCACTTCCTGTAGTTTTCCATTTCTGTTTTAACTGAGATGAGCTTGTATGTGACCCTGTAAACTACTTCTCCAGGTCCTAAACGCTCTTTTATTGCTCTTGCACCAGGTTGAGCATTCAGCATTACTTACTGGGTGAACAGCTTTACAGATAGTGCTGTGTTTTTTGAGATCTATACCTCCTCTGACATCTTGCATCCTCCCCTGTGTGGTTTGTGCCTTTTTCTCATTCATTCATTGTTGTTTTATTTACTTAAAGCAGTCAGGGGCAATAAGTAGGGGAGGAGTTACATGCTTTCTTTTGCTTCTTGACTGGCTTAGTCATGTCATGAGGATGAATAACAGAGGCTGTCTACTGCCTTTTGTTCCTTTCTAGAATGAAATAAAAACCAGAGCTGCTTAAAACTTCTGAAAGCTGAACTCGAGTTTCCTCACTTCATGTTTGTACCCATCCAGAGCTGGAAGCAACCAGACTGGAATATTTTAACAAAGTCTGTTCCTGTAAGATTTCCAGACTGTTTTGCCAAGCCACTAAGCTCTTGAAAATGCAGTTAAGCATGAAATAGGCAAAGTTTTAGTTGCTTACCTAAACTGCAGCCATGATGATTATAATTTGGTTTTTTGTCATTTTTGCTTTGTCATTGTCAGATGCTGCTCAAAGCTGAAATGTGCAAAGCTTTGCCAGCTCTCTACAAGGAACCACACCGTCCTCCAGCACTATTGCCACTCTGCTTAAATTTTGTGATTCTTTCTTTTTCCAATGCTTTCCTCCCCAGCTGGCTAAGAAATCTCTTCTTGTAAATGTCTCAGTTAATTCCTTTAGGAAATTCTTAGTTATCTAAAGTCAGGAGATGGGCTCCTCTGCCAGCCTAACACTGTTGGGTAAAGGGACTGCTGAGGACATGAATCTGCTGCTCTTTGCCAATTTTCTGTTGTCGTAAACTCTTTTATAGTGAAAGCTGACCACTATCTTCAGGCTAACGCAGTTATATCCAGAGGAATATGAAGCTGTCAGCACTTTCTTCCCTTCTTCTTTAATGAATATTTCTTGGCCCACTGACCCAGAGTTCCCCCCTCCCCCGCCCTCCCCCAGTATGGAAGAACACAGTGGTTCCTCCAAGGCTACAGCTGTGCCAGCACATAACCCCATGAGTGTGTTGTGGGAAAAGTTCAGCTGGTGTGTTTGTTCTGGCTCCTGGCTATGCCTGTAATGCAAACACACCTAAGCTGTTGCTGATCGAGAGTTTACTGCTTGCTGGCCATCTCCCATGAGCTGGCACAGCCTGGACCTTGGAAAGAGTGCAGCCTCCTCCTCCCCAGCTTGGTGAGTGTGTTGGGGTGATGGGGCAGCATGTGAATTTACAGGTGCAGTCATGTACCCGTGTCATGTTCTTTGCAATAAACCAAAACAATTGCAGTTATTGGATTACTCTTTTTCCCTGTTTTGCAAGAATGCTTAATTCCTAAAAGCCCTGCTTTTGGATTTTGCATGCTTCTGGCCGTTTCCTTTTTCCACCACAGCTGCACCTGAAAAATAAACATGCCACGATTTCCAACATTTCTTCTGTACCATGACTTTGGGTTTTTAGTAAGCTGTAAGTCAAATTCTCCTATGAACATCTGCATGTTAAGGAACTACCTGATGTCCCCTCAGGTCTTTTGTCACCTCTCTCACAGCATATAGCCCCTAGGTAGGCCTTGTAACTGTGATATCTACTTTCTTAGTTGTTTGCAAACTGAAGAATATGAAGTATAAGTGTGTCCTGGAAACAGCTAGGAAAAAACAGTGTCTCCATCCTTGGCAAAATGGTCTCCCTGGTTATATTCACTTTGCATACAAATAAACAAAAAAGTAGTATTTTATTAGGAATCCAGTGGATAGAATAATGGACTGTAACTCAGCAGAGCTCGGTTCGCAGCTCTGCCGTTGGCTTATTGGGCAAAGTCATTTGTGCCATCACCACACAGCCTCAAATAAAGGCAATTTCTCTGTAATGCAGTACAAGCTTTGAAAAGGAAAAATATTATGCAGCGGGAGTATTAATAAAATCCTTCTAATCATAATAAAATTATGTGGTTTATATACATGTTTATGTTGTGCACAATGGAATGAACCATATTCCCTTTCTGCCTCATGCTTCATCAGTAGTGCTTTGAACTGGTTTCCATTTGAAGGGTTGCATGTATTAGTGTACTAATTTTACATGTGCCTTCAGATACAGTTGTGATTTTACTCTGAAAGTGGTAACATTTCATTGTAGTAACACTGGGCAGCATTTCCTGCATCTTCATTTCTGTTGGTAAACCATAAAGGACTTAGCACTAAGTTTAAATATTTAGGGTGGTGGGGGGCAGGGGTCTTTTTTATTTGTGAACTGAGTAAACATGTTGCACTGACTCTTGGGCTGTAAGGACTGTGTATGATTCCCTGAAGGTAATTTGCATAAACTAATTCATGTCTACATTTGCTCTTTAAATCTTCTCTGTGTGGATGACAAAGAAACATTTCTTTTGTCTTATTATATGTAATGTAAATAATAGATACATTCAGGATAGATCCTGAATACCTCAGCTGGTGTGTACCAGTCTAGCTCTGAAGTAAGCAGGGTTGCATTGGCTGAGGATCTACCTCCACCATCAGTTTTAAGTGCCAGCCTTGCAGTGCATTATACAAATGCTCACCGTAGTTCGTCAGCAGCAAAGCTGTCACCCAACAGCACACACTGCCTTCTCTCAGCCATTACTTTTCTGTCATCATCATCAAGTGCAGCTTAAGAGAATCTGTGCATCGTTTCTTCCCTTCTGAACAATTTCCATGGAAATAATTGACTTGCTTTTATGGTAATTCGGTCTCTGCTATTTGTTACTGCAGCATTTCCCAAAGAAAAATGCAAAACTAATGCCCTAGAACAAAAACATTCAGCCAAATTACTTACCAGTAATCCAAGGAATCATGGATAAATCCATTGCTCAAGTGGCTTCTCATTTGGAACTTTATATAGTTTTCACCCAAGGGTTAAAGTTTCGTATTTTGTGGGTGGAGGGGTTGTTTTGTTTTTGAAAGGTAATACTCATGCTCTCTGCCCTACAGCAACTTTATATAAATCTCTTCTGAAAACTGTATCTGCCAGCACTGTCACTCCACCCCCAAGCTTTTACTACCAACACCAGCTAAAAATATTTAAAGGGGCTGTTTCCACTTGTTTGGTGCATTTCATTTAATGTTTCTGCCTCTTCCTTTCTTCTTTTTTCAAAAAAGTCAATGAGAGAGGTCATTTAAGCTTAGTGTTTTCAAGTGGCAACCAGTAAACAGCCTTACAGCATGATTAATGAGTACTCAGGAACAGTTTGCTGAAACTCACAAGTAAGTTGGGGCCAGCTGAATTTGTTTTAAAGTAAATGAAGATACTCCAGTTATGGGCTGGGACTTTCACTGAGTCACTGTGTAAGCTACATTTTCCACCAGTTTCTACCACTGGCTGATGGTGCTCATGTTGAGGTATTACACAGTCATAGGGAAGTATAACCTAGCACAGAAGTGACACTCAGAACCGGGACTTCCAACAAGTTAATCAATAAAGTGTTTAATTTCCATTTAAAAGTGGGAAATTATGATCAAAGCATTTGATGAAAATCACAAAGTCTAGAAAAGGATAATTGCTGTTACAAAAATAAAAATGAATGTTGTTTGATTCTACCCAGTGGACATATTTTTCTTGATTTCTTTGACTTCCAGCAAGCTTAGGTTTCTGTGGAGTTTCTGGGCTGCTATTGCTTTTTTCTGAGGAAAGGTGCAGCTAAGGAAAGACATCACAGATGTTGCTCAGCTGGTTTAAGCAGGGTCATTCAGTGGAAGGCTTTTGGGTTTGATAAGTGGGCACATTCTGAATTTCTCTACTTTCATTAACAAGTTTGTTGAGCAGATGGCTG
This sequence comes from Dryoscopus gambensis, assembly GCA_013389985.1. Taxonomy (NCBI): domain Eukaryota; kingdom Metazoa; phylum Chordata; class Aves; order Passeriformes; family Malaconotidae; genus Dryoscopus; species Dryoscopus gambensis. The sequence continues at coordinate 34,218 of WEIT01039568.1, forward strand.
AAAGAGCCAGCATCTCAGGAGAGATGACACACCTCACAGGGGAAGACATCAGCTCTCTTTTTACCTCTTGAAAGTGGAAGTAGTGTGTGGAGCAATGGAGTGATGGAAGCACATGTTGAATATTTTCATTGCTGCCTAAACCTTAGGGAAGTTCCATAGCCACACTTTGTATGGTGTGCTGACACTGTGTACAGAAGCAGCTTCCACACAGTGTGTGACAGAGCTGGAGCAAGTGCATTCATGGAGCTCCTGCGAAAGTACTGACTGCACTGCGAGGTCCTGCTGCAGTGAGCAAGAAGTTTACTCACCTTCCCAACCCAGCTTTCTGGTCACCAAGGATTTTGATTATTTCTGGTGCTCTAGGACTGCCATGAATGAAAGAGGACTGAGTATTTTCAGTGCTCTGAGCAGTGTGCTCTCTTTCTCCATTTGTGTGTTGGGTTAGATGAAGGATTTATGTTCTTGAAATCTTTTAGAGGTGGTCCATTGAATGTTGCACTCTGGTGTTGCTTATTTGGAGGTATCTTCAATTAGAAAATTGAGACTAAATGACCTAGTAGTACATGATTCTTACATGAAATGTTGAGCTAAATAAACTTTTTTTTTTTTTGAAATAGACATAGCTACTCATGCTCTCAGCACAGAGATGAAGATTGGCAGTGATCCCTGTAGGATGTGGATTTCTGACAGGGGTGAGGCTGGGTGGGACATTTTTGTAATTCTGCTTGTTTGATGAAGGATGAGATGAGTATTATGAGCTAAGATAGTATTATTTTTTCTTTTTTTTTATAAACAAACAATTTGGCCTAACTAAAATACAGTGTGGCTAATCCTGCCCTATTAACTTTTCTCAAAGAGTGAACGCTTTAAGAGTAAATTTTGATGGAAGCTATTAAGGATGACAAAAACTTCTTTATATGAAAGGAAGTGTAATGCAATCTATCTGCAGAGTTCAGAACATTTCGAATTCCATGGTTATTGTAGTATAATACCACAGTCAATTATATTTTTTCTTTTACATTTTTCTTTGTCTCCTTCTCACACAAGCCTAGACTATGAATTCATGTTAATGAAATGTGTTGTTATGTTCCTGTAGGCTGCTGTGGGAAAAGAATTACAACATGAGAAAGGTCATTCATGGCGTGGCCCTGTCTCTAAAGTAGGACTTTGTGACTGATAAGGACATAAGCAAAATGGACTACAATAAGTTGAAAAAACCTCCAAAACCCCTGACAGATCAGCCTACAGTCACTACAAGAATCAGCTTTCTCAGTCCAACAGATGTTTCTGTGAGAAGTTTTAGTGATTCGTACTTGAGGCCTTTATTGACCCAATGATGCGGTTTGTAGTTCCTGCGATGACATGGCAAGACGCAAACCTTCCCGGAGACGCAGAGATGCTTGTTCAGGGAGAGCGGCTGTTCCGCTTCCCGCAGCCCTTCCGAGCTGCCCCACATTCATGCTCTGGCTAGCTGTCAGCTCCACAACATGGTGGTGATAAAGGAGGTGAGAAGTCTCCCTGCATGGGGGCCTCAGAGGATCTTTATTGACATAACTCCACAGCAGTTCCCAAAGGCAGAGAGAAAGCACACGGCCTGGAGCCTGGGATTTTATACGGGGATGAGGGGGGTGGAGGGAGCACGTGGACTAATGGTTCCAGAGTGCAGGGGCGGTGCATGGGCGGAGTTGGGGTATTGGGACCAACAGGGAGAACCTGAGGGTGTGGTCAGGACTAGGGGCGGGGAAGAGAGGGCAATGTGGGGAAGGCAGGCATATTCTACGAAAAGGAGTGAGGAAATACAGCCCTACAAGCCAAACCCTATTTTTTTGTGCTGTGTCCTTGACAACTTCTCGTCCTTTCCATTTCCAACCATGTAACTAAAGCCTGAGACTTCTCATGAGCAAAGGGGCTGGCTGACAGCATGCCATCTCTTCCATGTGTGTCCTGCTCAACACTGAGAATCTGGAGGCACATGATGCCAAGGCTGGTCTCAAAATCCAGCCTTATGGCTGGCAAGTCTGGGGGGTTTGTTTTTCCTTCTCATTTAAACCTAGACTAAACGCAGAAACCTTTTAAGTTTCTTCTGTATTGCTATTCGCAGGTCTCTTTGTGACTGCTGGAGAAAGAAATGTACACAGCTACTTAAGAAATATATGTAGACAGGAAAGTTCTTTAGAAGAGTACAAAATACAGTGCAAGTATGTCTGTTGCTTCTTCTTCAGTCACATGCTACACTTTAAAAAGCCAGGATGTTTTCTTGCACAAAAAGACCTTTATATTTCTGAACTTTCAGAAGCCTTAATCAATATAAGTAACAGTTTGAGAATGATGACATCATATTCAGTCCTAGAGTTGTGCATCTCAGCTGCTTAGTCATTTAAATCAGTGGAAATAAGAATAGCAGTTAGAAGTTTCAAAAGGTCAAAGAAGCTACTGTCTTTTCAGCTTTGAATCAGCTGAGAGACTCCAGTTTCTGGGAAACATAATGCCAAGGCTGCATCTCGGCATCTCATTTCCTCCCTCTGCCTCCTTTGAAGCACTACAGTAATTAGCTTAAAGGGAAAATCACACCACTCAGTAGCAGAATCCTTTACAGTGCAAGTTCCTTTCTATTTCCCCATTTACTTGAAATTAAAGAGGAGTTTTAGCCTACATTGTCTATGGAAATATTTCACTGAAGCACTCTTACCCAAATGCCAAAAAGCTGTTCACAGGTTTTCCGTAAAATTAATACTTTTCAGTACAAACATGACAAGTTCTTTTACCATTTTCTCAGAAGGAAAACAAGTGATAAAGTATTCCTCAGAGAACAATTTGTGAGAAAAATTAAAATGAAAGCAAAAGGCTTTTTAAAACTTAGTTTTAAATGTGATTTTTTGTCTTTATAAAAGTGGCAGCCTGATTTTTGGGAGGAAGCCACCTCTCACCTAGACTGCCATGGAAAAAACTTTTCTTTTTTTTTAATGTCAGATGCATTTTTTAATCAAAAGTTGTGATCAGAACCTGTGCAACATTCTCTGTACAGCAGGACTCTGCAGTTTTTCAGCAACTGCTCTTATATGTTTTTACGAATGACTCTCTTTGTTTTGTTTCCATATATTTCTAGCTGCCGTTCTGCTGCTGAAGTGAAACTGTCCAGGCAGATTGTCGAGCGTTTCCATTTTGTGGTGTACACGGCCTTTTCAGAGCTGGGAGCCACACGCTGGCACTCCAGGGACTTCTGGCTGCTCGCACTGCTGGTAGTTTTGCTTTGGTTCCTGAGACTTTATTTGCATTATTTGAGTCAGTGGCTCTTCCTTCAGACCATCTCAGTTCCTGTTGCAAAGTAAGTCCTCTTTTCTCTGTCAGAATATTTCACCAAATAGCTCAAATCGAAGCATGTCCTTTTCACTATGAAGAGAATTGATGCTGAGAGGTCTACATGCAAGCTCTGATGGGAATCCCTGCAGAAATTAAGACAACAAGGAGTGCATCCAGAGTCCAGATGATCTGATATGCAAATGTGCATATCAGGTGAAGGTGTTAGTAATGTAAACTTTAAACTCAGAACATTATGTATCCATTTGTGTATCTTCTGTCACACTTATGTCTCTCCCATTTGAGATACTCAGCAGGTTATGTATCCTCCAGAAGAACAATTTATCATTTTAGGTAAAGTGTTTCAAAATGCCCAAGGAGTGCACAAAACTGAAGAAGCATTTAAATCATAATTCATTTTACGAATGTGATCTATGAGTAAAATACTTATAATTATTTAACTTTGATATATCAGTTTTACTGTGAGTACTCCAATGAGTTGACATACTTTAACTCTATGATACATTGACTTTAGCTCAGGAATTAGACCTCTCTAGAGTGTTGCAGGAAAATCATTGCTTGTCATTATCTGGCACGAAATAACCAAAAGATGGAGTACAAGTCCACTAGGTGATATATACCTGACCATATGCACATTTCTGTGTGGTAGAGAAGGGTTTTACAGAGCAAAAAGGTTCAGTCATGCTTAGGAAAGGTAATATTTCTCCAATAGAAACTTTTTCTTTTCTTTTATTCACCTTAAATCATCACACAAATCTGAATCAGTCAGTATGAGCCAGTAACATGCAATTCTCTGACCCATGCCTAGTGTGGAAGTGGTATTGATTATTGGCTGAAATTTGAACAGGGTGTCTGAGCAGGCTCTGGACAGTGCTGGGTTTTGCTAAGGTGGTCTTCTAGATCTTAATGCAAAGCCAGCCATCTCTCACTTCTGGCCTTGCACAGCCTGTGTCAGCTTGGCCAGCTGGCACTAAAACTTCTGGGAGGCCAAGCATCGAGAGCCTGTGAAAACAAAGGAAACTCAACAGAAGGAAGCAATGCATGAGAGAGTGGTGGTCATGTTCAAAGCCACTAGTCACAGCTGTCCCAGGCAGTCAGCTAGATAAAGGATAATGTTCTCAAGCCAAGATGCCCTGGATCAGCATCCCAGTCTGTAGCTGTGTGTCTGAACGATGAGACTGAGCTGAGCACTCTTTAGTCCTACCAAATGTAGTGGTAGCACTCACAAGTAAGGAACAGAGTGAGAATCAAACCACTTCACCTTTAGTTAGGAACAGAATTTAGGCCGCTTCAATTGGATTGAAATTTTTGCCTTAAGTTTCAGCTTCAGTGTGTAGCTCACAATGCCAAACTGTTCCTGTCTCTTACCATGCCAGCAAACTTGCTCATGGTATGAGCTTTGCAAATCCCACCATCTCATGGTGGCAAGAGAGACGTTTCCAATCACTTTAGGCATGCTAAAAGTTATGTCTTCCATAGCACATTTTCTACTTTGTGTGGTGCCCAAAGGTGCTGCTATGCAGACATGGGTGAGCTCCTGAGGCCTGTGCTCATGCTGGTGCATCTGGGAGGTAATACCTTCCTATAGCCTTTCCTGCACAGTCCCTAGAGCCTGGATGTGCACCCAGTAAACTGAGAGTCAGAGGGGATCCAAGGATGCAGAGACAGGAGGAGGAGAAAGTTTTATTTTTCTGACTAGCTTCATCCAGTTTTTGGCCATAGTATTGTGAGCCAGATAGGGACGCAATTTTACAGTGCAGTGTGCATGATGCTGCCTTCTTTCAGTGGTTTGCTCAGAAGCACAAACGCTCTCCTTTCGCTTGTTTACAGATTCCAGCTCTTCCCTCACACTGTGGAACTGTGCTACCAGAACTCCTTGCTGCACACCAGTGAAGAGTTGGCCATGGTTGTGGTGGGACCCCTAACCTTGAATGCTGGGCTGCTTCTCATGGTCCTGATCAGATGGGGCTGTCAGCAGCTGTTTGACTCATTCCCTTCCTTCTTGTCAAAGTTTATCATAGCTTTGGGACTATGGACAGTGCTGGACCCCTTGGCAGTGTTTGTAGTGGATTCATTCCTGGGGGTGAGTCACTTAAAATAACTTGGACATGAGAACTTGACGTAGAAGTTTGTTTTATTCAGTGAATCACTGAAAGATATGAAATTCCACCCCTGGCAATGGAACATGAAAGTTAAAAAGATATTAAATAATAATGTTATATATTACCTTTTTATTAACAAAATTCCCATCTAATGGAGTCACTGTGTTTCTGCATAAAATTAAGAGCACTGTACAAGCCATGTATGGAGATAAGAAAGTAAATCCACTACTGAAGTGATTGCATCTGCTTTGAAAAGAATTATGGCAGTTTTGGATGTTAATGGGGGTAGGTTAATGAGCAATCCTGATTATTAAGGTTTCAAATTTTTCTAAGCATTGAAACAGACAAAACAAATAAAATAGAGGTTATCATGCACTTCTCTGACATGCAAGGTAATTAATGTAATTTACTGGCACACCTAAAAAGGCTTGTGAGATCAAAAGACAGACATCTTTAGGGAGAGAATTTCATCATATGTAACATCAGGAGAGCAAAGTTCCCAACTCTGTCTGTGCCTATGTATGGGCTGTGTAGCCAAACTGTACCTGGGCTCCTGACTTTTATCACATCTGAGATAATTCCCAGTCTCCCAGAGCACACATTTCAAATTTGGGTCTCACTGTGTCTGTGACACTGGCTCCTTTCAATGGTTCAGGATGCTGAGGGATTTTCTGGGGTTGTAATATTGCTTTTCTGCCCTTGCTGGTCTTTCAAGTCATCTATGTTTCTGTTGCTCACTCCAGTTCAAGCACTAATCCACAGGTCTTGTTGTGGATCAGGTTTTCTTAGGTCTCTTGGTTCTTCATCACCTAACTTGTGCTCCGCAGCTGATTTTTCTCTCTTTACATGTCGTTTTCTATTGCAGTAGTTTTGAAAATTAAAATTCAGCTCTTCAAGAAATTTAGTTGGAGCTCACTTGAGAGCTAATTGCAATAGTTTAAGCATGTGGCAACGTGCTCTAGTTTTCACTTGGGCAGTCTGCATTTATTTATTTATTTATTAAATTTCATGACGTAAAACATGCACAGAATTGAATTTTAATTGTAATTTGGATTAAGTTGTTTTTTTCCTCTAAAACAAAAAAGTTTATTTCCTCAATAACCAGGGCAGAAATATTAAAATGTTTAAATGGATTTTTCTCCCCTCTAATACTGGTGTATTCATAAAAACTGGAAGAGAGAATGAGGTCTGCCTTATCTTTCCTACACTTGCATTGAGAAAATCGTTGCCATTGACTTCAGTGGAATTGTGCTCAGTTCTACAGAGACTGGATTACTTATCAATTTCAAATAGCAGTTGGTCAGGGGGAAACGTGAGATACAAGTAAAGTAACTTAGTTTTTCATTAAAGTGTTAAAAATGTACACACCTCTCTGTACTTCATACTGAAAATTTGGCAGTCTTACCCACCAAGATTATCTTTGGTAGAACCTCATTTGTTCAAATATTACACAATATACTGTATGTGTCCTTTCCAAAATGAAACTATATCTCTTACATGTGTTTTCATTATTGCATTTGTAATTCTTTTTTCTCTTGGCATTCTTTCAGCAGCTATTTCAGATTTGCTTGCCAATCTATTTCAGATCAAGCCTTTTTAAAATATTGTGTTGTGGTAATATGAGTTATTTTAGTGCTAGAATATATTTTAGTATTCTAAATGGCCTTAATACTTACAAGAGATGACAGATAGCCCTGGAGACAAAGGTTTCTGTGTTTACTAACTAATGTTTTTTATTGTTAAGGAAAGGCTAGAGAGCAGTTGCATATTTGGGGGGGGGTTTCAAGTCATAGTCCAAAATGCTGTGTCAGATGCGTTATTTCAGATTTGATTTACTGTCAGCTTGTAGAAGGATGTTCCAGGGATAAGAAACATTCCTATGCAGTTCAAGTTCTAGTTCTGGCAGAGCTTTCCTAGGACCCTACTCACTTTGTCTGTCAGTGGCTTCCAAAATGCAGACAACAATAACACCTCTTTGGCCACATGGATGCGTGTCATCATAAAAACCAGTGGACACTGCACAAGGCTCACATGACCACCACATGTGGTGGTGTGATAAGTACCTGAGAGAGATGTTGACAAATGTTATTTAAGCTATTTAAAATGAAGACACCTTCCTTGGATCATGTCTTGGAGGACCACAGAAGGTAGACAGAATGACAGAGTATGTTTGTTAGAAAAAAAGGATAGAAAAGTACTGTTCTCCCACACCACTTTTGCTTTGCCAGAAAGAACCAGTTGGATAAGAGAGAAATTTATTCTTATTTGCCATTCAGACTTTTGCATCTCTGGAGGAATGTCAGGACGTGACTGCTGTGAAGAGGATTTTCCTTGGTAGACAGTTGCTTCAGTAAGAAAGCAGTGGAAGCAGCCAAATTTTTTTTTTTTTACTTTTTTTTTTCCGAAAAGAGAAGATGGAACAGGAAGATAGAAGAACCAGAGTATTTAATTCTTTTTGTAACAAATATGGATGGATCTGAATTAGTGACTAGTCTGTGTATATCTCCTGGGACCTTCAATTTCCACGACAGAAACCTAGCAGCATTGCAAATGGTGAAGAGAGAACAAAAATACACTCAAGAATCACAGTCCTTCTATAGCTGGACTTGCAGTTGTCATTCCTTTACTATGCACATCACTGCAAAGATTGCCAGAAATGGGCAGAAATTTTTGACACTTCCTAAGGGTTAATCTAGGCAAGTTGCTCAGAAGGGTGCAGGTTTCCTGAAGCCTAAAGGTCACAGGCTCCCTCTCTGAATAACAGACACCGGACGCTTTGGTTGTGCAGTTTCATGTCCTTGCAAAATGTGTCAACATGATCTAATATGGATATGGCTATCACCATGTCACTTGGAAAAGGAAAAAGTGGAGAGAGGAATTTATTTCAGTTCTGAACAGTAGAAGACCTATGATATGTAGTTGAATTCTTCTAAACTGATCCAGCAGAGGGCAATAATATGTCAATACAGTACCTAGTTCTTCAGAACTAGATATGAGGAAAAAAAGAAAAAAAAGGAAAATAATAGATTTTTGGAAAGTAAAACAAATAATTCAACATTATGCCTCCTTGGTCATTGCATTAAGGCACATTTCAGTCTTCTTCCTCTTCCATTTGCCCTGAAATACACTAACAGAGTTTACTTTGAGTATTTTCACTGTGACATGAGCTGTGTTCAATAAGCCACCTCTATAGGGTAGATTTTAATTATACTAAATTAAGCCAGCAAATATTTTATTTCACATCTCGTGGTAATTTCAAATTCTGCCTAGCAGACTCCTAAGCTTCAGACTTTTTGCTCCAAAAACTACATTTAAATTCTTCTTATATAGAAATTCATGTTCTTTTGTCTCTATAGTCTAATCAGGTGTGACATTTTCTTATGTTGATTTTTTCTCCATGACAGCGATTTGGG
>WEIT01039571.1:2425-17651 GCA_013389985.1 Dryoscopus gambensis
ACTTGTTCTCACTATTTTTAAAAATACGTACCTCTGAAACATAGAGATCTGAAGTCAAGAAAAGCCAAATATTCTGGAGTGTAATTGAGTTCAGACACTCCTGAGGCAGAATATGGTAACATCCTAAAAGACGTGTCAGATTTACTGAGTCAACACGCAGAAGCAGTAAGCAGCTCCTACTTGACCCATGTTACACAAATGGTGTTATCCAGAGACAGGTGAAAGTGGCACAGCCCCCTACAACCGCGTCATTGTCATGTTAAATTCAACAGGTTATGACTCCCCACATGCAGAGAGGCACAGCAGCACAACAGCTGGCAAGTGAAGCTCAATAACTTTATCAGGTAGGTTATCAGAGGAGATACATCCTGAGCTGGCACAAGGTCATCAATCCCATGCTCTGGGTGTGGCACACACCACGAGTCCACAGGGGAAGTTCTGTGGGACACCTCGCTGACCAAGGAGGTCTCTCAGACTGCGGGGATACATGAGATGCCTGTGAAAAGCATTCTGGGATGGTACAAGGGTTGTTAGGGGAACTTTAGGAGAGGAATCAAAGGGAGAGATCAAGGAGGTTTGAGAAAGAACTAGTATGAGAAAATAGAGGGATAAGGAGACAAAAGAACCTGGTCACATATAAAGAAGTTGCTGGTTGGTACTGCATGGCTATGCCCTGGACCTCATCACCACAGTCTGTCCTGTCTTATCAGTAAATGCTATTTCTGACTCTTTTTGTGTGTGTGGTTTTAGCTGAGCTTTCTAAATCACAGCAAAGTTACTGTGCTCTACACTGCCCTATGTTTTTTGAAAATGCATTATGAGAAAGCAATTTTTTATGCCACTGTTCTACTTAAAACTCAACTAACGATACTTTACATGACCCTTGAAAATATACCATCTACTGCTGCTTTCTCCAGCCCAGAGATGGCCTGAACAAATGACATAATAATGTTTGTATCCTGCCCTGAATCTTCGTATCTTTTTTCTTCTTTTGGGAAGGCTAAACTAAAGCTGAACTGGCCTGCACTAATACTTTCAATGAATCCAGTTGAAATATCTGGATACATGATTTGCTCTTTTTGGCTGTCATAAGGGAAATAGGCTTAATTGCTGAAGTAAAGAAGTCCTCACACTCAACCACTTAAGTCACTTAAAACACTGGAAAAAGTGAAAGTTGTCTAGATAAACCGCAGTTAGTCAGACTATTTTCCCATAATAAGGAAGTACGGCAGTGGATCATAACTTAAAGTCATTCAGGGACTAAGAAAGTGAAACAAGAGGATGCTTGTGATCTCTTCTATAATTGATTTAATTACTTATTGAGCTGATTTTTTAAAAATCCAAATAGCATTTGCACAATTAGCCTCTTAATTTTGTAAGAGCTTCAGGATTAAAAAAAAATTAGTATTTATTGATTGGAGATGTCCTTTTTTACAACAATCCATGCAGCTACATTAGGTAGCAAGTGCCATGTTGCTCTAGTTACTAATACGGATATAGGGGTGGGAAACTCTTAAACTGCAGTTGTACCTCATCTTCTGAAAAGTAGGAATTTGGTTGTTACCAACCCCATAAAACTCCACATGCTTAAAAATGTCACTGCATAGAAAGCAGCCAGTCCAGGTCAATCCTGTTTACTGCAACATGCCCAAGCAAAAAAAAAAAAATTCACCTGGTGTCCTCAGCAAAATTTGGATCCAGCGAACTTACAAGCAAAAGGCTTTGAAAAGACATTGCTGTCTGCCCTTTAAATTAATTGCTTATCTATGGACTACTAACACCATGTTTTCTTTCTTCAGTTACCAAGTTGAGAGAAATGACCTATTTGTCAAGGTAATCAACAGATTGCCACTTATGTCAACCTACCAATGGAAAATACCAAGGAGATATTTGTAAGGCCCTGGATAAATGTGTTGAATCAAAACTTTGGACCTGAAATTAAAACCTAACATTAGAAAAATAGCCATTTAATATTTTGTCATAAGGCAATACAAGCTAAGATTATATGAATAAAGACTGAAATGGGTGACTATTGACCCCTTACTAAAATTTTGCTTACTTGAATCGGTTGAAATTTGGATATCTTTTGTTGATCCTTGTGTTGACCCATCAACATCATCATCTTCATCTGTAAAAGCAGGAACATTTTAAGAAAGGATTTTTGTTAATTTGAGTGGACAGGAGGGAAGAAGGTGTTTGTCATTTAAGAACAGTTTCCATCAAACAAGCTAACACAAAAGGAACCAGTCAGAAAAGCAAACTTTCTTTTTCTACCTATGTTATGATAATAATTCATAGTATTAAAACAGCATTAAAAAAACAAATCTGCATTGTCATGTAACTACAATGAAGGCATACCTGAGATCCTTATATTATTAACTTCAATATTGCAACTACTGCATTTCATTCTTTTCTAAAGCTGTGACGTTTGCCTGTGACTGAAGTATGGATGGTTTCCATTAAGTTTTAAATTACCAAATCAATCCAGGAATTGCAGTAACAGCCTTCCAGTCAGAAATACTGATGTTACAGAAATAATTTCCACAACTGAAAAACGTTTTTGACACCCAAAGAGAAAGAAATTACTGCTCTCCAGAAGAGGACTTTGACAGTAGGCTCATCACTCTCACTAAAGCTAGGAGCTAGGTATGTCAGAAAATAATTCATCCTTGTAAAACCATACATAAAATACTAAGAAAAGATTAAAATAAATACTATGAACATTTTGCATTTGCTTCTGTGAAGAACATCCTCACTGCGTTCTCACTCCTGACACTCAGGGCCATACAAGGCCAGTGCAAATCCAAACATGATCAATTTTCCTTCTGTGAGGGTAGCAGTAGAGTGCAATCCAAGTGCTCATCACATAATGGTATTCATACTCACACCCACTGAAAATCCCAGTCAGTCTTGACTGGGATGCAGGCAAAGCTCCCAAAAGATATAAGCCAGGCAACATCTTTGTAAAAACTATGCCCTGCAGCTGAGGGAGAAAGCAAGAGATCAAAGCACAAAACAAGAAAGAAAAAATAAAATAAAATCAGTAAAGGCAGACCTTCGGACCAAAAGAGTTACTGGGAAAGTCAAAATCCTAAAGCAGGAGAACCTTCCAAGAAGCAGAATCATAGCATGTCAAGAAGGGTACTAGGCAGTAGTCCTAAACTTGACACCAGGTAACTCATTGAATATTTGGGTAATGCTTCAAGTGTCTACAAGAAAGACCAATAATAATGCTTTTGAGTTGTGACTTTTAAAATATAAAAAGAGAGTTGAGATATTTTCCCTGTTATAGCTGACAGACAAACAGATCAAGTTTCAAACTGGGGAGAAATTTAGACAGTATGGTCTTGAAACACTCTGAAATAAGAGAAAACTGAATGTCTTCCTGAATTTCACTCCAGACAATTAAGTTAAAAAAAAAAAAAAGTAGTAAATATAACAATAGGAAATTACTTCTCCTGATTGCTCCCAACCCTCTTCTTTCTCAGTTTAGATGGAAAGAAGCTGACTTCTTTTATTAGACTTTGTCCTGTGGTCTGAATAGTAGGTAAATCTACACCAACAGCATCTTGAAACTATTCCAGTGAAGTTCACTGACTTCTTTGAAATTCATGATGACAGGAGTCATTTGGAGGAAGGGGCTCCACACTGCTCTACCACTGTATCTCCCGGTAGCAAGAGTTTTAAAGCAGCCTCTTTCAGCACAGAGATGTTTGCTGAATGTTGGTGATGAAGCTCAGCATTTACGCCATGGCAAAAGCTACTTCGGACAAATGGTCCCCAGCAGGTCAGCAACGATGGACGTGTTCATTCACTGCACGGGACAAGTCATCTGGCACTTCCCAAACACCAGCTCAGGAAGAGCGATGCCTGCAGCAGTCAACTCATCCAGGCAACTGTCAGCACCTCTTCGGTACCTCCGACTGGTCTTTTCACAATCTTCTGAGCAATGCCCTTTGTCAGCCATGGCAACAGAGGAGCATCCTCTGTGCATGCCACATCAGGACAACTTCTTAATGAGCCTGCCATCACACAGAAGTGCTAATTATCCTCCAAAAAAGGAGTTCCTGGCTCCCCTAAAACATCCCTAATAGGCACACAATCTTTAACAAGATCTGCCATCCAGAGTCTATGCCTTTCCCCTAGAAAAGCAGCAGCAACTCCTGGGGCAGCCGTCCTGAGCTGCTTCATTGTCAGAGGAGCATCAAACACATCCTAAGAGAGTATCAAGGAGCTGCTGGATCCATGACACATCTTGGTAACTTTCAGCACATGCCAGGAACTAGGGGTGTTTTGTAAGAAAATGAAAGTCTGTTTTGTGAATATGGGTAATAAGAAGGACTAAAAGGCACTGAATTTCCTCAACATAGGATTATGTGAGAATTAGTTCAAGACAATTCTTGGCTCTGCCTTTGAGGAAGAATCTGGGCAAAGAAAAAGAGCATACAGCAATGGTATTTGGTGCTTTTGACAGTGACCTGCAGACACCTGATCTTCAGCAGATGACTGAGAGTGACAAAAGTCGAGCAACGGGTCTCGACACAAGGCTCAACAAGATGTGGATGGTGTAAAAGGAGTCACATGTGAAGACACCAGACTAGTACCTGAACATTGAGGATGTAGGTGCTAAATCAAGGTGCTAAACAGCACTGTTGGCTAAGGAAACACAGAACGAAACACTTCATGCACAGTGGAGTGCAAGGCAGGTACTGCACCACAGATACTACTCACTACACCTTGTGCTGAGCCACAGCTGTGGCCCACTGACCACAAAAAAAAAGGAAGATGTCACTTGCTGGGGCAGCTGTCAAGGTCACAGGTATGCAACAGATCAGCAGCAGGAGGAAAGGGGAGCATCCTTGTGCCTCGGCCCCTGCTCCCCTGGGTATCAGCAGCCTCTCCATTCTGGGAGGCAGCTGCCCACTGGATGACGGGGAGCTGAGCCCAAGGGGCAGAAATTCACATAGGCCACAGAAAAGAGATGCTGTGTTAGAAATGAGATTTTTCAGGGTGTTGCTATATTGTATCGCTTTTATATGCAGGCTAAGGACTATAAACATGCATTCTGGCTTTCCAAAAAAGGTGAGTTTTATTCAATTTGATTTTTGTTTCCCTTCGTATCACAATAAGGCACTGGAAATGGTCTAAATTCAGTTAGTGAATATTTCTCCATCCCTATGTATCTGCTTCTGACCACAAGCTAATGGCTGCATTCTCTCAATTCAAAGTACCAGACATACTTTTTCCTTAAAGAAATGCAAAAAAGCCATTCTTACTTTAAAAACTCTCGACTGTGTCTAACATGAACTCACACATTTGGCATGTAGCATAAGTCCTGAAATAGAAATCCTTCTCTTCCATCACTTAAAATATTGAAGGAAGAGAGTAGAATGTGCAGCTAAAACCTTGGATTCTTTCATTTAAGGTGCTCCATGTTTAATTTTTATTAAGAGGTGGTTTAAAAATTAAAAAAAAGAGAAAGTTTAAGTCTGACATATTAAAAGAACACACCACTGTTGAAGAAAGAAACTTAGTTAACATCAGAAAAGTCAAAGCAAAGACTCTGTTTTAAAGGTTTGTGATTAACTTCTCTTAATTATAAAACTACATCTTTATCTTCACTTAAATCTTTGGGACACTTGTGAAATACCTAACAATAGACCTGAATCAAAGTTCACAATCAATCTTGCAGCAAAATCAAGCTCATCCAGGCTGTTTATTTCTGTTACTTCTTATGTTGGAAGCATTAGGAACTCCATGACTTTCAAGGGAGGGCTATACTACATCTTTGCCCACTAGCAAGCAAACTCACTAACAAGAAAAAAAGCTCTATGAAAAAAAAACAATTCACAGAAGCAACCCAACACTGCCTCTCTGCCTTGACACTCTGACAGGTCACTGGAGTGTGCCTCGGTTATTGAGACCTCAGGTCACACAGTTCATGCAGCAGCAGAACTTCCAGTACAGCTTCTGCACATAGAACACAGGGCTCTTGCTCGTGATCAACTCTCCTCACCAAAACCAAACCTGTGCGTTCAGAGCAGAAAGCTCAAGAGCAATGTGTCAGGTTGAAAAGAGCAGTTGCAAATATTTAACTTTCATGAGCTGTATTTTGCCTACTTTTTATTTCCTTTCCTATTCCATTCAAGCACCAAAAGAAAGGCTTTACAAGAGCATAATAGTCAAAATATAAATTAAAAAATACTTGTGTACTTCAGGCTTAAAAAACATTTCTCATTTTTAAAGACCTGTTAAACACACATTCACTCTAGATGGCAGCAGAACATTGCAGTGGGAAGACACAGGGTGTCGTTTCAGCACAGAAATCTTAAAAAGGACAGATGCTTAATCCAAGAGACAAATAAAAGTACCTGTACACATGACATGACAAGTAAGTGTTTGCAGCAATGATAACAGTAACATCACAAATGTTCTGATTTTAGGTTTTCACTTTCTTTGTTTCAAGAATACTGCACAAATTGCCCTGCACTAGTAAAGAGAAGTTTCTGCATTTTGCACAGCATCCATTTAAAAATCTCTAACCTGTCCCAGAAATAGCAAGAAGTTATAGTATTGCCACAAAAGCCAGTAAAAATTAGCAATAATATAATTAATTGAATTATGACGCTAGGTTAAATATGCTCATCAACTAGTTTCATTCAACTTTGAAATGTTTACCTGATTCTGTTTGCATATTTTCTGATACTCGAAAACAATGCAGTTTGCTGAAGTTGCGAGAAAACAATTGCACACAATTTGGAGGAAGAATCATATTCCTTAATCTTCCAAAGGTACATTCTGGTGTGACAATTACATAGCAAGCAGCATGAGCCTACAAACAACAGCATCAGTTAAGAATTTGTGATACACAAAGAAAGTAAATTTATTTATAACAAACTATGACTGAAATTGTATAACTGATTATATGGACCTTTTGTAAATCACCTTCATTGAAAGAATGGCCCATTTTTCACCCTAGATTTTTATTTGTTTGATTCAGGTTTTGTATAATCAACAATGGGGAGTCTTAATATGTCAAGAAACTTTCAAGGATCACAAACCTGCTCTATTAAAACCAAAAGATTTTTATACAGCTACATGGAGAAGTTGAAAGTTTTGATCTCAAACTCTGATCTTCCATTCTATATGGATATTTACTGGGGGAAATGGAAAAGGTGCACAGGTTATATTGAAGAGCTTGAAAATAGCTCTTACACAGATAGTATACTCTTACACAGCCATATCTGCGTGCAGATTCTGAGGTAAGACTGTTTTCAGTTTTATTCCAAAGGGTGACTGGATAGTTTCTGCCTTTACACTGTTGCAAATCTTCTGCCATTATTGAATACACATACCTTTGTATTTACGGCCACAGAGCATATTGCATTTCTTAGACTGTTCTCAAAATCAGTCCCCCCCACCTTGGAAATTATGTCTCAGACTAAAATACAAACCCCATAATATTAAAAAAAAATAAAATAATTGAAATCATACCTGAAATACTGAATAACCTCTAGAGTTTTTTTTTAAATCATGATTACAGGGAGTACCTCATCTAGCCTTAAGTAGAAAATTCATGATTTCTTACATATACTTTTCAGTTCCCACTTAATCTGGTGCTACTTTGCACTTCCATCATATTTTAATACGACGTGGCATTAAGTGGATGGACTAATTGTTATCTGCACAGCACATGGTATATCAGGGTGTGAAAAGCTGTGGTTTCCATAACAATTATTGAAGGGTACCATCAGCTTGCACAGGAAATAAACATGTGTCATGTGAATGGAAAAACACAGAAACTGATATTGACAGCTTAACAAAACCCCAACCACACAGGTTAACACCTATTCTATACTGAAACAAGAGTAAACATATTAGAAGGGTAAATCTTTAACCTTGCAGAATTCATGATTTGAAAGAAATTCTGACTTAACACAGAAAGTGACTGCAGGCTTCTAACCACAAATCTATAATTACTAGCCCCTGTTAAATTCCACTGGATTTACATGAAGCTTCACTGTGACTTTGAGAGTTGCTCATTAAAATGACTATGAGGAGGATTTAAAAAATCAGATTCCCCATCTAACACATAGATATACATATTTACATAAATAAGAGTATAAATTAGTTGTATTTACAAAGCATATACAAAATATATATTTATACGGTGTATGAATAAATTATATTTATATCAAAAGTTTAAATAAGCACATGCCCATATTTATGTGGTTCCCACAAATATATGCAGCAGCACAACATACCAGGATGCCACACCATTCACATCTCATGCCAGAGAGCACCTCAGAAGACCCACAGGTTTTTTTGCAAAATTCACAACGAGCACTTGAAGAAAGGTTTCCCTCCCTCCAGTGGTGGTGGTAAGTATCCTGAGGGAATACATCACAACTTAGCATTACATGAATCAGATACAGATGCATCTTCAATCCAGCTTTAAAATCAGTAATTCAAACAGCTCTGAGGAAATCGCAACAGAGACTAGGGCATTAAGTTTTTCTCAAGATAAATATGAACCATAGCAATCTTATATTTCACTAAAAGAAGTTTTATCAAACGATCAAAAAATTTATAAGAGTGTTTTTCCTTCACAGTCCACTAAAAAAAAAAATCTTTAAAAAAAATCCTGAAATATCAATATTCTGTATCTACTGTACTGTGAGAAGAAAAGAAAATAGGCAGTCTTGCCTTAGTCAGACTGCAGGAAGCATGAGGACACGAGAATGTTTGCCAGGGCTGCAATGCAGCCAACAGCTGCATTTTTTCATGCAGAAAAAAAAGAGTTCTATGCCAGCTTTTGCAAAGCAAATTTTAGTGTAAGATGCTTGATTTTTTAAAAAAATTTTTAATTTGGATGTGTAAACACATTCCACAGACTTTTCAGCAAGAGTTCAAAGGCGCCGTGACTGTATCAGCATTTAAGTTCATTTCACTCTTTGTAATATATTCCTAAGTCACACATGTCCTTTGCCTTCCAATAAGCAACAAAAGTGCTTTGACAACTGGTAGCATGTGAAAGTAAAGACCAAGACTGCTCCGTCTCTAGTCCACAAAATGCACGACCACCTTCCCCTGCAGAGGCATCTGCACTTACGTGGTCCAGGTGCCCATCCTGGTGACACTGCCGGCAGTCACTGCAAGCAAACAGGATACAGTCTGTGTGCACATGTAGCTCACAAACTAAAAGCACAAAAACAAGAAAACTTTAGGCTGGAAACCCCAGGGTTTTTCTGCATCTCCTTCCTCCCTCCCTTCAATATTCCTCTACTACCCTTTTCACACCATACTTTGTCTCCTTCATGCTCTTTACATTCAGCAAAGGTAGACAATAAAGAAGTTTACCAGCATTGTTCTGTGTGTTCCTCCACTTCCTCTCTGTTAAAAAGATGCAGCAAATATAAAGGAAAGGCTGAGCTAATTTTGCTCATAAGTAGCACTTGTCATATTTCCTCCAATTACAGCAAGTTAAATGTGTTCACTGCTTGGCTTTGTCTTGCAGTTTCACAGGAACTGCTGCCCACTCCAATATACCTGTGCCTGAAGGCTACTTTGATTCAATCACCATATATAAGGTAAACCCCCATTTCATTGTCAAAAAAAGGAAATCACTTTTTCAGAGCACTCTCCTAAGTCAGGTTAACACTGCCTTCCAAAATATTGTAGGTACTGTAGGTGGAAGAAGTTTTGGTGAACCCTGTAAAGGTTTAGGCAAGTTTTGGTTTTAAAGTATCTTCATTATTTAAAAGCTGACTTGAAATACCAGATATGAAAGAAAAGAATCTGCAGTTAGGATGCAAAGGACGAGTTACAAAAAATCCCGCAAAACAATAACTAAAAGATCTCAATACCTAGCTTTGTCATTTCAAGAGTTAGGAGGGTTCTCTATGGGCCCCAGAAACAGAGATGGATGAAAAAGATCCTCCTGTAGCTGCTTTGTAAATACTAGTATTGCTCTGGGAAGGCATCTGATTTTTCATCAAGTAAATGAAAGCAAGAGTCAAGCATCAAATTTTTCAAATATTTTTTCAGTTCTGGTCAAACAGGTTATTTCTCTAAGCATATCACAAAAATATGAGAACTGTAACCTGAAGATTGGAAAGTGGCAGCTGTACACATTAGCACATTATCTGAAAGTATCTTGAAAACAATGTCATTAATTTACATAGAGAATAATACCCAATTTGAAATCTCTCTGGACTCTTCCAGAGGTGAGTGGAATAAACATTGTGTTATTCTAACTCCAAAGAAGACAATCTACCAACACACCAAAGCAAAGACTCATGACTAAGTCAACTACAAACACACAGAGC
This sequence comes from Dryoscopus gambensis, assembly GCA_013389985.1. NCBI lineage: Eukaryota > Metazoa > Chordata > Aves > Passeriformes > Malaconotidae > Dryoscopus > Dryoscopus gambensis. The sequence goes on from WEIT01039571.1 coordinate 12,754, forward strand.
TCCCCATGCTCAGTGTCTTCACTGCCCTCAAGGACTTCTCTCTGAGCCATGGCACAGTTCCTCCTCCACTCACATTTCTCCCTGTTCATAAATGTAACAGGAATATTTTGCAGTTTTTCCAGTTCAACTACCAGGCAAACTAGATGCTTTTAGTCATATTCTTGCTAATGGTGAAAGTGTCTGTAGATGAAGTTCCAACTTCAAGGAATCTACAAATGCATTGGGGGTTTTACTGTCAATTCTGCCAACACAGGCATGCACTGCCCTTTGCTATACTTTGTAATAACACAGAGGGGATTTTACCCTTGGTTTAATTCACATCTGCTGCTTCTAGCACTAACCCTACCCCAGAATTAATAAGAAATATGTTCACATGAATGGCGGGAGTGTCACAGGAGTTAATCCCTTAAGCTAACTACCCTGCTGTAGGAAAGAGGATATTTTTGAATGTAAAGATCAAGTCAAATCAGAGGTCCTACAAAAAGAAATTTCATCTTCATCAGCCATTCCATAATCTGCTTAATTTTAAAAAACATAACAGAATGATGATCTTCTGTTCAAACTAGTTAAGAAAGTTCTTTTGATTGCCAAAGAACCCAAACTGATTAATTTCAGATACATAAACCTGGAAGAAGAATGTTTACAACATTAGCTGCCTCCTTTCTCCAGTAATTCTGCTGCTCCTGGTCAGAGCTTAACAAGAAACTTTTGTAAAGAATTCAGCATCAAAAAAATGTTTGGGTTACTCCAACTTATTTTTTTCACTTTCCATCCCTTCTTCTTGGAAATAAAAAGAAGAACAACTCCCACTATCATGAGTCCAGGTTCAACTGACACCAGTGAAATCTGGTAGCAAAAATAGCTAATCAAAGCAATCAGTAAGTGACAGCAGAATTTGGAGTCCAACTACTGTAATTTTTACCAGTGAAGTGTATATATTTGTTTGACCACGGGTTAATACATATGCATGCTCATTTCTGAGAACAGGCCCCGTACTGTGCACCCACAACATTTATGTGGGTGAAACCTTTTATTTCCTTTCAAGCAAGTTTATTCTATTTTAAGATATAAACAGTCCAAAACAAGTTACTAAAATTGTTTTATAAGTACATTTAATGATGTCAATCACTTGCTTAGAAAAGGTAACTCCATCTTAACCCTCTTTTTATCTTATTACGGTAAAGAGTCTAGGAAAAGTTCTTACTTTTAACATCCGACATGAACATCATAAAGAAGAGTATGTTTGTACTATTAAGCTAAGTCATTAGAAGTAAACAAAAAAATGGAAGAAAGTTCATATCTCTATCTGGATTTAAAAGTTCTACAGCTTAAAACACTAGAGTTCTAAAATAAATTCCAAAAGCATTTTTGAAGAATAAAGGAAGAATCTCGTGCATTTTATGAACTTCAGCTGCCCCTTTTAAGATACATCTTAAAAAATTATCAGAGAAACAAATTGTAAACTTGACTGGTATTCAAAAAAAAGGGCTACCAAACAAATCACACCACACAAAGTAGTAAAACTGTCAAATCCATGTGAGGAAAGCAATTCAGAACCTTCAATGAACCATAAAAAAATTCCTGTGCATCTGTAATACCTAAATACAGCACGTGATTTCACGTGTTTCATGTTTACAAACACTTAAATAGAAACATCTGAAAAAAATATTCCTTTGCACTCGTGTGCTGGTTTTGGCTGGGGTAGAGTTAATTTTCTTCACAGCGGCTAGAATGGGGCTGTGTTTTGGGTTTGTGCTGCACACAGGGATGATAATACAGAGATGTTTTAGTTATTGCTGAGCAGGCTTACACAGAGCCAAGGCCTTTTCTGCTTTTCATACTGCCAGGCTGGTGAGGAAGTTGGGGGTACCTGGGAGGTTGAGAGGAGAAACAGCCAGGGCAGGTGACCCAATCTGACCAAAGGGATATTCCAGACCGTTTGACATCCTGCTCAGTATTTCAAGCTGGGCACAAGAAGGAGGAAGGAGGGGACGTTTGCAGTGATGGCATTTGTGTCCCCAGGTGACCATGAGGCATGAGGGGACCCTGCTGAGCTGGACATGTGAAACACCTGCCTGCCCACAGGAAGCAGGGAATGAATTGTTTGGTTTTCTCTGCTTGTGTGTGTGGCTTTTGCTTTCTGTATCATACTGTCTTTACCACAACCTGTGAGTTTTCCAGGTTTTACCCTTCCAATTCTTTCCCTGATCCCACTGGTGGGGTAGGGAACAAGTGGCTGTGTGTCATGCTCGGCTGCTGGCTGGGGGAAAACCACAACAAATGGATACAATGCTAACAGAGTAGAATTAAGAGAGTAAGAATATGAAGGCAAAATTTAGAAAGCTTTAACTAAATTGGATCACTAAACCAAAGCTATTTGCAACAGTTAAGAGGGCATAACTAGTGATAACTATTTTCTTTTCAAATTTCTGTGTTTACCTCAGGCCACACAGATTATGAGTATTATTAAGAGAGAGCACTAGAAAATTCTCTGTGGTATCTGTAGCTCATTGAACATTCTACCAAACTGTCCAGGTCACATGGTAACTGTATTAAGTGACATATTCCCACTAGTCAGAAGAACAGTTTGGCTCCATTATGCAACTCAACAGACAAAAGCAGAAACAGAAACACTGCACTATTCTAAGTTGAAGTGCCCTGATCAAAGAGAAGTGCTTCCCCTACACATACATATAGAAAAATATATTAAATAAGACATCATCTTTAGCAAAACAGCAATTTTGGAAGTAACTTAATTCCCTGCAAAAATGGTTCTTCATTCATTAGACTTTTTTTTTAACAGTTCAGAGGTAATATTCCTATAAACAGTAAATTCTATTTGACCTCACAACTCAACTGAACAACAGCTAATAGACATTTAAGACACGGGAGAATTAAGCAGCTGTCCTACATCAAAATCAGTAATGTACTCATGCCAACATGTATTTCAAATAAAAAATCTGGTGTTTGGGTGACTTATTTAATTACTGTTTTTTCAGAGAATCCATGTCAGAACACTCAGAGCAGTATTATTTTGATAAATAATATTTTCAAATATCTTTCCATTGAAGGTACCTCATGCTCATTACAAGTAACAGATATATGAGACTAGTAACACGGGAAATTCTACATCCTTTTCTAGAAATATGAATACCTGATGATTCTCTGTATCAAAAGCTTCCACTGGAAACAGAAATAAATTACCTCAACAGGACAAATCTTACTTTCGCCATAATAGCTCCTCATTCTTTGCACATCTCACATGGATTCATCGCACACCACCACCACCCCAGACTTGCTCAAAGTAAATTGGAGGAAAGATGAAAAGAGTGTACAGGTTTGACAAAGCTTGTGGTTTACTGAAGGTGGTTGATTTATTATTCCTTAGTTTGAAGTTCACCTTCCCACAATCAATGGATGGATAATAAACAAACCAAAAATTTGTGAAGCACAATGAGTGGATATGTGTATACACACACACCCTCGAGGTGTGCAGTGTAAGGAAAGTGTAGGTTACTGGGCGACACACAGAGGGCCGTACAAGTAGGGTTTAAGTTACCTTCACATCGAAACGCAGGTGACTCTAGGGACTTCCTGCACACAGTGCAAAACTTCCTTTTGTAATGTCCTGGAGGCCCAAAACAGTGTGCAACTGGAACCTGCCGAAGAAGGCATAAGACATTATCAATTTCAGCTTTCAAAGTCTCAGTTAAAATTCATAGAAGCTTGCACAGAAGCTTTATCTTGCAACAATAGGGCAGTATATACAATGTAAACTTAACTAAGCACAAGAATAAATAGACACGTGAATTGTCCTTTAAAAAATAATCACATTTATAAATATATTTTAAATACTTTAATGTAACTGTTTTTTAAATTCTTGGGAATTAATATGTATTGTATCTATTTTTAAGTGCTGATCAGCTTCTTGATGAGTCACAGCAACATGAATCCAAAGGCTTCCTTTGGGACCTACCTGTAATTGCAGTTGTTCTTCTAAGTGTCCTTAATTGAATCAAGGACAATTAAAGAGTAATAACAGCACAGGTGAACAAAATACCCTAAAGACACATGCAAGACAGTTTTTAAAACCTCAGTGCTGCCACAGTTCAGTGCTCTCCACATGCCTTTCACTTCTTCTCTGAATACAGCCTGGCCAACTGGCTGATCAGGACACTGATTGGTCTCCTCTGCTAAAGCTTCAAAGCCTGAATGGTACAGAGATCCAGCTCCTGAAGTACATCCAGACTGACGTTCCTCTTGACTGTAGGTGGAAAATGAAACACTACCATTTTCTCTTGCAAGAGCTTTCTGTACCAACAGTTTTGGTAAATGTGTTCCTGGGATATTATTCACTTATCTTAAAATGTTTTTTTTTTCTTGCTTAGCTATTAATAATGAAGATGGGAAGTGATAGTACCAAAAGAACAACAGATGAAAGAAGCAAAATGAAGAATAAGAAACATACTTGAGTTTTACACCTGTTCTAGACACTATCCTTCCTACAAGATGCACAGTTTTGCTAAAGTGACATTCACATGAAGGAAGGAACATAATTGCATGTTTAAAGTCTAGAATCCAAATGAATTCCACAGAAGTTTGCCATGATTTAGGTATTTAGTATTATCTATTTCACATGCTCTTCTTGCTGTAATGAATACATCAGATTTATCTTGTGGTTGTATTTCTGGTAAAGTCTGGCAAATTATTATTTAGGTGTGAAATGAAATTAATCATTCCCAGTAAAATGTTGGTAATAATGACTTCAGATACATGTAGTCACAGATAGCAGCTTTTCCTCTCAGATATACTGGTAAAAAAACTTTCAAAGTTAGTCATCAGGATTTGGATTTTTCTCCTTGTATATTGGGGTTCTCCTGAGAACTATCAGCATCACA
>WEIT01039572.1:4388-21712 GCA_013389985.1 Dryoscopus gambensis
CTGGGACTGGGGTCGCGCCGGGGCTGGCACAAAGCGGGGTCTGGCACAAAGCGGGGGCTATCGCCCACCTGGGCTCGTGTCCAGCGCTGCCGCCAGCACCCCCGGGGCGTTTTCCAGCTGCTCGTGCCCAGCCTGGGGCCGCAGGGGTTGATGTGAGCCCAGGGCAGGACCCGGCCCCTGGCCTGGGTGTCCCTCTGCCCCTGGATCCAGCCGGTCCCGAGCTCCCTGCGCTCACGCGGAGCGGACAAGAGGCGTCTCTGTGTGTCCGGTGCCCCTGGGCCGGAGGCGGCCGAGCTGAGGTGACCCCTGTGCAGCCCTGCGCACAAAGCGCGCGGTGCAGCTCGGAATGACCCCAGAGCCCGGCACAGCCACAGCCCAGCCCCGTGCCTGCCAGCCCCCAATTCCCCCTGCAAACACACGTGTCCGGGGGCACCGGGCCCGCACAGAGCTCGTGTCGCTTTATCCTCCGTTTGTGCTTCAAGGATCGAGACTTTATGTAAACTTCTGCCTACAGTTTTTGATAGGAAAGACTGAAATTCTTGCCGTGCCTTGAGATAGCACTGGACAAAGAAGTTAAAATCTGAGTTAGAACGCTGTATTAACCAGAGTTTGTTAATGCAAGGCTTAGAGTGTGCATTTACCAGAGACTGCAGGGTGAAGTAAACTGAAAGAAGGAATAACTGAAATCACTGAAATGAGTTGAACAATAAAGTCTCCTGCAACAGACCTTGTCAGGTGAGGTGTTACAACAGGCAGCACTCAGGCTCCATGGTGTTAAACCCTTCTTCAGATATGCCTGGGGATTTTTCTCTCAGATTTCAGTACAACAGCTTTCTGAAAACCTCCAGCATTTCCCAGGTCCTGAACTTTTGTCACTGATATTGTTGCTCAGAGTATCCTGAACAGATTCGTGTGGACAGAGATAAACTCCTCGGTTTAAAAGGGGAAAGGCAGTAAACATTAGGAGTGTGCTTCCCTCGTAGTCTCCCACTTGTTGTGTTCCTTGCTTGGATTTTTTATCAATTCAAACCTGTCGGGTCGTGCAGCTCCCAGTTTATGAGCAGAACACCCTGGTGGTGATACGGAGTGATACACTCACCTTTGTACTCGAGGTATTAACAGGTGAAATTTGCAGGGGACAGTGTTCATGGGCCGAGCTTTGGAAACATAACAGTTCCTTGATTTGGATACAAATTAAACTCACTTTTTATAAATCCCTTAATAGGGTTACACTGACGAAGCTCGGGGCTGATGAAGGATTTTTGCATCCTTATAGTTCTTAAAGTTCTCTTGATTTGTCCCTAATGTTTCTGCTGTTCAGGTAACACCTTCTGGTCTGGTTTTGGTGTGTAGGAAAGTTGGGTCCTGCAGATCTCTATTTCTGTTTTGGAACATTTTCCACAATTTTTAATTTGCACCGTGTTTTAGAGTCTTTGCAAGGCATATGTCCTTGAATTTTTATTTCAACTGCATGATTCATGTACTAAAAATTATTAAATAATTCTCCTATTTTAGGAAGAAGTTTTCCCTTACCCAGAAATTAGCAATGAAGAACTGGCAGAGATCAACCAGTTTGTGGGGCCTGTTGAAAAATTCTTCAATGAAGAAGGTACATTATTATGTTTTTATTCATGCAGGTGACTTAGTGATTACAAAATTATTTAGCTACAGCGGTGAATAAGATTCTTGTACTTAGAACATTTAGTTTATTTTATTCATTTATTGCTGCTCACATAGTGATGCTGTTTCTGTAGCATGTCCATTTATGGCTTTTTGTGGGGAATATTTGGATGCAGATCAGAAGAATTAAATCTCCAAAACAGGGGAAAAAACCCAAGCATTCTGGGATAGAGATAGGATTTGAATTTTTTTTTGTTTTAACACAGTTGAATTGTTCTTTTTACCACTTCATATATTGTAATTTTTTTTCCCTAGAATTTTTAACTGTCCTACTCTGCTAAAACTGATTGTAGCAAAATGCAGCAGCGATGCTCACAAATGATGGCTCATTGAGGAGTTATGAAAAATCAAAAGCATTTTTGTTTTTTCAGCATTAGGGTAATAATTCTATTTGGGAAAGATCTTATTCCCCATCTGCATTCCAGAGAGCATTGCAGGGTGTTCCTGCTATTAGTGCTGCCATGGATAAGCCAATTCCAGAACAATTGCAGAATATTGGTTTCCATGGACAGCAATTTCTGAGGCAGTTAAAGAGTGTTGTCCCAGACTTCCCACTGACAGAGATACCAGCCCTGGTTTTCCAAACGCTGTAGGAGTTTGGAGAAGCCAGTGATTGTCACACATCACCATTTGTGAGATCCAGGTGGTTTTAACTGTGGAATTGTAGTGCTGCTCACTGACAGGAAATAAAGAATTTATTCAAATTACGTTTCAAAATTCTTTGCTCTGTTGGGGAGCATAATTCAGGGCGTAAACAACCTGATGTTTAGGGGAGGAATAAAAAGGTCAAACCGTGGAGTCTTAACTGCAGGTGGAAATTGCTCATCTCTGAATTCCCAGCTATTTCTGTTTAGTTATTCAGCGTGACTGAGGGGTGTGGTAAAAATAGGTCAGTGGGGCAGCCTCGGGCAGCAGCTTGGTGTGATTGGCACTGGGGAGGGAGGCTCCTCTCAGCAGGGTCGGCTGGGGCCGGGCACTGACCGGGCACCAGGGTGGGTCTGCGTGGGCATCACGGAGCCAGAGGGAAAACCACCTCTGCCCCTGGAGCGGCCGAGAGCACACCTCAGGAGTGGAGCTGGGGCTGCAACGTTAGCTCAGGGAACAAAATCTCTTTCAAAGTGAGGGGTTTGTTTCTGAGTAACTCCCCGGAAGAGTCTGGGTGCCTCCCTGGTGTGCTCCCACTGAGGTTCCAGTGCTCTTTCACTGGGGTGAGGGGAGGTGTCCCCAGGATGCTCCGCTGCTTTTGCAGAGGCACCTCTGGAGTACTTTTTGGAAGGATGGCTGTGCTCCCTCTGCTGCAGCTTACAGCTTGCCTGAGCTGCTTAATTCCTGTTTGTTTTCACTGCCACGGTACAGAGCAGCTCTTTTAATTCCCCAAGAATCTGAAAAACTCCTAAGAACGAGATTTTCTAATTACATCATTTATGTACTTTTTCTTTCTTGTATTCACGACCTAGACTTGGTTCGGATAGAAAATCATGGAAATACTTTGCTTATTCCAGTCTTGGAATCTGTTGACCTGTACAACCTGTACACATAGAAGCGTTTGAGAAAATGAAATAAACCCTGGACTTTTCCCACTTCCAAGTCCTTTTCCTGAATATGTCACGAGGACAAACAGGACAGTCAGGCTGAAGCTAGAAAGGAGTAATTCTTGTGAAGCTGGGGATGAGAAGTCTGTCTCTGTCTGGTGCCATGAGCTTCATGGCTTCTCTAAAGCTGATTCAGAAGATCGGGGGGAAAATTCCAGCAGGGAATTCGCATCCCTGGGTCTGGGGCCTCACCCAGGTTGGAGATCCCACTGCTGCTGGCTTGGGGCACTCAGTGAGCCTGGGGCTGGGGAGGGGACCCTGCAGTCTCACAGCTGCTCTGGGCACTAAGGAACACAGTGCTAAATGGTGAAACCCTCTGTGCTTGTAGTGGACTCGAAGAAAATCGATCAAGATGCAAAAATCCCACCTGAAACCTTACAAGGGCTGAAGGACTTGGGTCTCTTTGGCATGCAGATTCCAGAGGAGTATGGTGAGTACATGTCACAGGGGAATAACCCAGTGTATTTAGGGGGCCATTTTGGGGTCTGGCAAAATGTGTCTGGACTGTTGCACGAGTGGTCATTTGGCCAGGTGAGGAGCTGAGGCTTTGTCCCTGGTTACTGAAGGGACACAGCAGCAGGAGTGTGGCTGTGGGGGAGCTCTGCCTGCTCCAGCAAGCTGCACTGTAATTAATATACTTCTAATGAGGTTATTCCCCGTTGTCTGGGTGTTTGGTGGTGCTGGTCATGTTTCAAAGCCAGACCTGACCAGTGCCTCGTGCACTGCAGGGTGCTTTCCCCTGAGGTTTGTAGCAGTGGCCTCTTTGATGGAAGTGCAGAGCTTCCGTGGGGACGGTGAAGCTCACGCAGATCCCGGGAGGCTGCCTCTGACAGGGCACCCCCGGAATTCCTGTGCACAGCATCTGCACTGTCCAGGCTGGGTCCTGAGCCCAGCCCTGCTGGGAAAGGGGAGGAGAAGGAAGAGTTTGGAAAGGTGTGAGTTTGAATCCACGTGCTCTGAAGAGGAAGGGTGCACGAGGCCCTGGTGTGAGTCAGTGGTGTCAGGGGAGACTCTCCTTTTGTTTATTCAGTGTACACACAATAGTGGGGCTGCAGAATGAGGTGTGGCTTATCCTGGCTTGCACCACTGTCCCAAGGAGAAAATTGTTAACCTGGACAAAAGATTATCTTGATTAGATTAAATTTTTTATTCACCAGTATTGCGTAAAATAGTCTTAAATTACATGGAGCAAGACTTCTGGTGCTGACAGCATAAAATTCTTCAACATTAAACTGATACTAGCTTTGATTCATCCTACTTCCTCCAGAAAGCATGTGCTGGTGCAAGTTTGTTTCTTGGTATATTCACATTTTTTTATTAAAGACATTTTGGAAGGGTTGTGTTTTATCCCTCTCCAGCCCCGGTTTGGAGCTGTTTTGTGTCACTCTTGTAGCTCTCCAATTAAAGGTGTTACATTCCTGCATTTCTGTACTTGAAATGGATTTTTTTAGGGGAAGGGGCACGTTCTGTGTACTAAAAGAAAACCTGGTGCGTGTTGCAGGCGGGCTGGGTCTGTCAAACACCATGTATGCACGTCTGGGAGAAATCACATCCCTGGATGGCTCCATCGCAGTGACCCTGGCAGCTCACCAGGCCATCGGGCTGAAGGTAATGCTGCTGCTTTAGGGGCAGTGCTGCTGCTTCTGCACGGACTGCATGGGAAAGGTGAAGAGAAAAATGTGGGCCCTGGGTGGAACAAGTCAGAATTACTGGGGAAGCATAAATCAGGTTGTTGGTGTCCCCAGCAGCCCCTGGCACTGGTTCGGTGTAAGACTGTCGTGCAGCAGAAAGGCTGGATATGAAGTACATGAGAAAGTTACTATTATGATAATTATTCTTAGAAAAACTACTTTAAATGATCCCAAGTTGTTTTTTAATGGAGCAAACTTGTTTAAAGTAGCTAGAATAAATAGAATTGAAATAAATAGAATATCAGGGGGGGTTCAGGTGATGAGAAGGGGGAGAATTCAGAAGAGGGCAACTTTGTCTGGCTGGATGAGGCTGCGTGTTGGGGAGCTTAGAGGAGAAAACTCATCCAAGAGCCAGTGTGTGAGTTTTGAACTTTAATACAACCAGAGGTATTTGCCTTTTAGTGGTGGATGGATGGTAGAACGAAGCTTGAAACCACAGTAGGTTCGTTATAGCAAGAGAAAATTCCTCATGGAACTGAGCAGACAATGCTAATGAAAAATATTTTAACGTCTGATAAATAATACACTCCGTCGTTTATTAAACTCTCTCTTGCTGTGCCATCCAATTTGCAGACGGAGCTTTCTGAAGCTCGTCAGCCCCATCTCCCTTTCCAGGGGGTGATGCTGCAGAGCTGTGTGTTGCTTGTTCCTGCAGGGGATCCTCATTGCCGGCACGGAGGAGCAGAAGGCCAAGTACCTGCCGCGCCTGGCCTCGGGGGAGCACCTCGCCGCCTTCTGCCTCACCGAGCCCGGCAGGTGAGCGGCCCCACAGCCCCGCGGGGGCCTCCGTAAAAATCTGCAGTGCTCACAGCTTCAGTCTCCACTGTCTGGGGCCTGTGGCTGCACTGTGTACAGCAAGGCTTTATTTCTAAAGGACCTCTCCAGACTGTGTAATCACTCTTTCCCCAGTGTGCTGCTTGTGGCAGTTTCCACAAAAGCCCTGACTCTTGCTGTTCCCATCCCAGGGACTCGTTTACTTAATTTCTTCAGTGAATTGAAAGGATGCTTTGTGCTGTGTCAGAAACAATGTGCTGTGACTGCTCTAGGATGCTTTCAGTTCTTATTCAGAATATAAATGTTACATTTCCCTGGGGAATGGTATGATCCTCCCAAGAGACCCCCACAAGCTGTAACTATGTTAGCCTGACCCTTCCTTCCTTTCTGTATCCCACTGGCCCAGGGCCAAGAACCCACACCTACCGAACCCCAGACAAAACCCTGCCCCGCCATTGTTCTTCCTCTTTTTCCTCCTTCATCCCTGAGGATAAACATAAGGAAACTGAGCCTCTGTGGATCTCTCGCCTGGTTTCTGAAACATCTCCCCTCTGAAGCCCCCCAGGACTGGGCTGGCCTGACGAGCTTGGGGCGGCCAGGGGGGAGAGAGTTTCATATAAAAGCCTATATTGAAGGAGCTGTCAAAAGTAAAAGCAAGAATTTTGGTGTTACTTAGAGTTTTGTAGAGGCATCTTTGTAGCAGCAGCTTCATTTCAAAGATAGATGTATTTATGAGTTATTCATGGATTGGTGCTAGTGCTGCAGGCTGTGTAAGTGCAGAGGAGGGACAGTTCTCTGCAAAGCACATGGGAGGTGGTTTGCTGTGTGCCTGTGGAGGGAACTGAGACCAGCTGAGTGCTTGAGTCTTGCTTGTCCATGCAGACAAGAGTTTCAGACTGCAGTTTGAGCTTGTGCCTGCTCAAGTGGCTTGCAGTCAGCCTTTGATTTACTTGCTGATTTTCGTGCTGCTGCGCTGCAGGTACACTGACAGCTTGTTTGTTCTCTAGTGGGAGTGATGCTGCATCCATCCAGACGAGAGCAACCCTGAGTGAAGATGGGAAATACTTCCTGTTAAATGGCTCCAAGGTACCCACCCCAGCCTGGGAATAGGAAGGGGTTTTGTTACAAGTGTGTAGAGTCTGGAGATGGGAGGTTTCCCAGCCAGAGGAGAATGACCATGTCCAAAAGATAACCCTTGTGGGGTTAGGGACACAGAGAACAGAAAATCACTCTTAGGGAATTACTGCATTAAACTCCTGGTAAGAAAAACAGAAAACCACCCCAGGTTCCTTCTCTGTCACCCACTTGTGAGTTCAGCTTCGGGGAGAGTTGGGTAATTAGTTAATGAGCCCTCTCCATGACAGCTTTGGTAAAAAGAAACCTAAATCTGTATTTTGCCATCTCTGCATTCTTCAGGCTAGTTTTTAAAAGAAAACTTGATAATTAATTAGAAACAGGGCTGCTTGGAAGCTTTCTGCTAAAAAAACAGTGGCAAAAGCCAGTCTTGAGGAAATGTGGAGATGTCCTGGGTTCAGCAGAATCTGATGCATTGCAGACTTGATCTGTAGTTGTTGATCCATTTGTGGTGTGAAGAGACCCACCCTGGGGGAGAGGCTGATCAGAGGCTTTCTCCTGAGAGTTGAACCATTTTTGGGCACGGGGTTTGTCCAGTCTGCATTGCCCCTGTACCCCTCACGTGCCATCAGCAGCAGGAGGTACCACCTTTTGTGGAAATGCCCTGTGGGTTTTAATTTCATTCATATTGATATTACATTCTGCTTTAAAAGTTGCTCTAAACTTGCCATGTGTGGTCAGGTCCCCTCAGAAATGTGCTCACACTGGAGCAGACTCTCACTAGAACTGAAAGGCAGGAGCAGCAAGTTTTCAGCACTCTGTTCTTTGCCCAATCTCTTACAAAACCCTTGGGAACTGCGCTCCCAAAATCAGCACAGTTACATTTCTTACACGTCCTCCCTCTCTCAAAACAGGTCTGGATCTCCAACGGTGGCCTTGCAAGTATTTTCACAGTGTTTGCCAGGACAGAGGTTGTGGATAAAAACGGGCAGGTGAAGGATAAGATCACTGCCTTCATCGTGGAGCGGGACTTTGGGGGCGTCACCCACGGGAAGCCCGAGGACAAATTGGGCATTCGAGGCTCCAACAGTAAGGATCACTTCAAATTGTTAGCAGAAATTGTTTTAATAGTTTAGTGTTTTGTTTTGGTTAGGCCATCTGCGTTCAGAGGTAATTCAGTATCTGTTCCATGTTACAGTGTAAGTTTCATGTTTCTTTAGCTGGCTTTTCCTAGGAGTCCTTCCTGAGGCGGGGTCTGAAATAAGAAATCCGTGTTGTGGAGTTCATTCACTGGGCAGTGAAAGAAATCACTCAGGAGATTCAGTGGCCAATAGGTTTAATCTAGAAGTCCACTTTCATCAGCTCTTAAGCTTATTAATGATTGCACCTTTTCACCATCTGTCTTTTGGGCTTGACTCTCAATCAGTTCCTTGGAACTAAAACAAAATTAAGACAAAACTGTAGTTCTCTGTTTGCACAATGTACATTCATTGCATTTTTAATACTTAACATCAGTAATTGATGTCAACTACATCCTTTTCCCAAATTCTCACTTCCTTGGCAAAGCATGTGTGATTCTGCCATAAACAGTGCATTAGGAAGGTTTCATTTCCTGTCACAAATAGTGACTTATGTTCCTGAATGTCTTTTAAATATTTCTACGTCGTACTTGAACAAGTGTTCATTCTGTTTCAGCCTGTGAAGTACATTTTGAAAACACCAAAGTGCCTGTAGAGAATGTAATTGGAGAAGTTGGAGGGGGATTTAAGGTAAGCAGTGGAGAATAACTACAGGTGATTTTTAAAAGCCCGAAGGAGGCTGTGTTCCCCCCTGTACTGAAGTTTCCCCATGGGTGGTGTGAGCACTGCCACACTGCAGGGGGAGGACAGACCCCTCCCCTGGTGTGTGAATTGGTGGCACTGGACAGGGCACCGTGCTCCATCACCTCACATTTCTGTGGGTTTCTTCTCAGTGCAGTCACAGAGCTGGTTCTGCTCTTTGCTGGGCTCTGGCTTGTTTTCTGTGGTGGCCCTTCAGCAAGGGGAGTGACTTCAGCTGCCCTTGTGACCTGAACGGGGCTGTGCCCTCTGCTGGTTCCCCCAGCAGAGTGTGGGGACAGGGAGGGGTGAGTGTCCCAGGGAGTGGCTGCAGCACAGCCCAGGCCCAAGGTGCCCTGGCTGCCAGGGGGTTCCCCAGGGCTGGGTTGTTGCTCAAGGAAATTCTGGCAGGACCCCAGGAAAGAGGCCACGGGTGGCTTTGCTGTGTAACCTTTCTCTGACAGTGTGACCTGGGGATTTGCAAAACTGCTCTTACTCCTCCATTTCATATCCTGCTGGCAAGCCCAGGCCTTTTTAAATGCTAAATAAAATAGTTTTCTTTAATGTTTTCTTTAATTAAAAGAAGATTTTTATGGTGTCTTCCTGAGATAGATACCACGAGTTAAAATGTAGGACAGTGACTTCTCTCCTAACAGGCTTTGACCTGAGTCACCCATGTTGAGAAACAACACCAGCAGATTCCAGAATCTATTTTTGTCCACTATTGACGTGTATTTCATTTCTACACCTTCCTTTTTGTTCCCTTCTGTGGTGTGCTGCTGAAAGGAGTCTGAGGCAGAGAGCAGCCATCACAGGGCAGCTGCAGGAAGAAATATTGTGTTTTTCTTCTTCATCTCATAAAGTGCAGCAGTGCTGTCTAGCTGGAATGTTGTTCACCAGTGCAGATAAATACATTTTTATCTACATTTTACCTTCATGTAGTTAGAACAGAGATTACTTCCAAGTCACTGGATCATCTGTTTCAGATATAGAAGTGGTGGTGGTGGGTGACAGGAAAAGCCCAGTTATGAGGCATTTTCCTTGTGGTGCTGAGTGCTGTGTGGCTGATGTGAGGGCAGGTGTCCCAGGGCTGGGAGTGAGCCCCAGTGAGGAGTGAGATCCAGGGCAGCACTGAGGCAGGAAGCAGTGACCAGCGTGGCCTAAACCCCATCCATTTCTTCACAGGTTGCCATGAATATCCTCAACAGTGGAAGATTTAGCATGGGCAGTGCATCTGCTGGAATGATTAAAAAATTGATAGGTGGGTGGACTGGGTGCTCTGGAGTGCTGGGTGCCTGCAGAAACTGATCTGCCTGAGGCAGACAGTGCAGGACATTCAGAATGGGAGCCTTGATCTTGTCATAACATGCTTTGACATCCTTAAAACAGTAAAATTTATTTTTGTAAAATAGTTACTAAAAGCCTGTTTGCAGAGGTTTTGAAATAAAGATTTTTTTCCTTTCATGCAGTGTAGGTTCAGTTCATAGAGTGGGAGGTTATTGCCTCTGTTGATTTCCCTGAGGTGAAATGTTCTTATTGAGAAAAAAAACCTCTGTACTATTGCTTTTAGAAGGTGTGATCTCCCCAAGAACCTCCCACCTGAACAACTGGCTCAAAGCTACACACAGTAATTAGGGATAAAACTGGTTAGCCAGAACAGTAACAGAAACCTCTCTAATCAATTAGCCCCAAAATTGATTACTTCTCTGAAAGTACAGGTCACACCTCTGGTTCCAAACCCTTCGGCAGGCTGGTCCCAGACTTTATCAGCACCATCATTGTGAGGGGGATTTTCACAAAAGTGCTGCCTCTGGAGCAGCCAGGGGGTTTCTGGAGTGTCACCATCCAGGGAAGGACACCAGCAGCAGGAATGCTCTGTCACAGCCCTTCTGAGATGGATTTGTTTTTCTTTCTTTAAAGAGATGACATCAGAGTATGCTTGTACCCGGAAACAATTCAATAAGAAACTCAGCCAATTTGGATTGATTCAGGTAACAGAAAATGAAACGCCTAAATCTCTGTGCTAAGTGCCAGATTGCATTGGGGGTATTTTGGCTGTACTGGTTTAAAGGATTTGTTAGAAATTTGTGTGAACCTGGTGCTGACTTCTGTACACTGATCTTTTAAATGTCTAGAATGATAAATGTATAAAAATATCTTTCATTTCATGATTGTTTTGAAGTGGTGCTTTTTATTAAGTAGCCTTTGTTAAACTTGTGAAAACTGCAATTGTTTTTAAGTTTGAGGGTGGACTGTTTTGCATCTGAATTTCTGTGTGCTTCCTCCCGTTGCCCTCTGCCAGGAGAAGTTCTGTCTGATGGCTGTGAAAGCCTACGTGATGGAGAGCATGGCTTACCTGACTGCAGGGATGATGGACAGGCCGGGCTTCCCAGACTGCTCCGTGGAGGCTGCCATGGTCAAGGTGAGCAGAGCTGGGGCAGGGCTCTGTGCTGAGGCTGCACTGCCCAGGGCTGAGGGCCCAGGGGCTGGGTTTAGGCAGGTGATAGAAGCACTTGAGCCAGAAGAAATAATGGGTTTTGTTCTGTCTGTATCCCACAACCTCAGACTCGGGATTTTGTCGCCATGAGAAATAAAACCTGCGGGGAGCAGGTTGGGAATATGACAGCTCTCCTGAGCTGGGGTCTGAGGAGGCCTCACACGAGCAAAGGGATGCTCAGTCACAGCTCCAGCTGCCAGCCTGGCCAAGCTGCTGCTGTCCCAGCTCTCCCAGGGAGCTGGTGGCAGAACAAACCCTGTGGAATATCTGGGCCGTGGCTGCCAGGGTGTCCCTCACGCAGTGCAGAAAACTGCTCTGGGCTCCAACCAAGCAGCTGCAGCTGCTCTGCCAGTGTGGGGCTGCCCCTTTCCCTGGCATGTGCCCCTTTGGAGGCTGCCTTGTGCACTGCAAGGGCACTGCTGGAGTTTGACCAAACGCCCTGAGCCACGGGGACACTGCTGCAGGTGAGTTAGCAGGACTGCTGGAACTCGGTAGAAAATGCTGCAGCAGTGTGCTGTCGGTACCACCCCGGAGCAGTGTTCACTGCTGGTTTATTATCTGCTCACTGGTGGTTACCCTGTGCCGGGGCAGGTGTTCAGCTCGGAAGGTGCCTGGACGTGCGTGAGTGAGGCGCTGCAGGTCCTCGGAGGCCTTGGCTACATGAAGGATTATCCCTATGAGCGCTACCTCAGGGACACCCGCATCCTGCTCATTTTTGAGGCAAGTACCAGGATCCCATTTTTACTGTGAACTGCACAGTCTGTGAAGGTGAGCAGAAACCTGAGGGTTTGGTTGACCAGGGCTTCGTTCCCTAAGCTGCAAAGTCTGAGACAGAGTGAGACTGCAGAACTAACCTTGTTTTCTTTGTAGTATCAGTAGTAGTGCCCTATAATAAAATAAGCTGTGATGGCTTTTATAGACTGACCACAGTGTGAGTTACAGCAGTAACCTTTCCTCTTGTGTGCGTCTCACAAGTGCAGTAGGGAAACTCATAAAAGATCAACTGAGAAGTTTAATTAACTTATTGATGGGCATTTATATTAAAAAAAAGGTTGGTTCTGAAGTTCGTTCTCTTTCCAGGCTGGATTGTCAGTGACCATTGTGTGCATGTGGGAGTCACTGCCAGACTTGATTTTAACTCAGCTCATTTTGAGCAGTTCCATAGCTATTTAAATATTCCTTCACTGGAACAGTGCAGAACTTTTTTCACTCCAAGTGCATTTAGTCTGGTTTCTTTTTCATTGGGATACATTTGTGTGTTTAATAATGAGGAGCCCAACTTCTGCACAGCCACATGAAATCAGAATTAAAATTGAGATAAATCAAAAGGCAGCAATTTATGGGTGGGGAGGGTCATCCTGTGATACTGGAACAGTGGGAAGGGCACGGGGGCACAGCAGACCTGCTTGGGAAACACTGAGGATTGTAAACTTTGTAGTTACCCACCTGTCTCACTTTCTCTTCTGCTTTTTCCAGGGAACCAATGAAATCCTGAGAATGTACATTGCACTGACAGGGATGCAGCATGCAGGCAAGATCTTAACTGACAAAATTAAGTATGTCCTTATTTATTGTTAATAGTTTTTAATAAACTAAAAAAACCCTGATAATAGAGAAGAGGGGAAACTGTAGGGAAACCTGCAGTATTTTCAGTGTCTTGCCTGTAAAAGTTCAGTGTTGCAGGGTCTTTTTAATGGGATGGTTCATAGATTTAGGAATCTTAGCATTCAATGCATTTTATCTTAGACTTTCACACAAGCTGTAATTATTTCTTTCAAGACCATTAATGAAAGTTTTGTATCTGAATGAAGTTGTATTGGCACAACAGCTGCATTGTGCATGTTGAGTCCTGGTCTCTGGAATTCCTTGTGGGTGTCTTGGAGAGGAGCTGGTGGCTTGGTAATTCATGGACAAACTGCAGGCGTTTTGCGAAAGCATTCAGAATTTCAACTGGTTATGTCTGAACCTCGTGGAATTCCCTTAACAGCTGCTCTTTCCCCACCATTTCAGAGCAATCAAGAAAGGAAACATGGGAGTGGCCCTGGGGGAGTTCCTGACCAGGGTACAGGACACCCTGGGCAGGAAGGTGGATTTGGGGCTTGTCGGTGACCGTGGGGTGGTGCATCCCAGCCTCCAGGTAAGGCCCTCAGTGCCGAGCTTTCGTGTTTGCTCCCTTTGCTGCTTGTCACAGCTGGAGCTCCTGCTTTTGCACAGCACACTGTGTGCTCAGGAGCAGTGCGAGTTTCCAGTGTAGGCAGATGCTGGCACCATCTCAGGGTGTAAGAGCTTACAGTTATTGTACAGGTATCGAGGGAGAATGAAGGCTGGGCTACATCTGTAATTATATCAAATCCAGGTTTATATCCATTTGGGTAGTTTGTATAAATTGAGCTTTCACCATATTAAAGTCTCTGTAATGGTCTGTGGCTGCCCTTTGGGGTAAAATCAGTGACAAAACACAGGAGCTCTTCCTGTTTAATTGTAACAGAGTTTCAGGTAAGAATTTCTGTGAATTACACATACACGTACTTGCTTAATCTCTTAGGAAAGGGTTTTTATGACCAAAAATTAATGTTCTGTTAATCCCAAAAAGATAAGGTATATTTTTCATGGGATGTTCTGTTAGTTACTTCTGTCAGCATAAGCCTGTAATTAAAGTTATCAAGAGTAAACTAGAAAATTTTAATGCATGTTTTAGAGTAAGACTAGTGCCTGTCTGGCTTTCAGCAGCAAGCTGGATGAATGTTAAAAAAACACCAGTGCTCACCAAGAGAAAATCCCGTGTCCTGTTTAAAGGGGGTGGGGGTGTGCTGCTTTTCCTGTCATAAAACTACTCAAATTGTTGTATTTTCTGTTTTGTTTTATAGGAGAGTGCCAAGAAACTTGAAGAAAACGTTTATTATTTTGGAACTACAGTCAGGGGCCTGCTAAGTAGGTTTGGCAAGGTAACTATTTATTTTGTCTGTTGTCCTTGTTCCTGAGTAGTTTATCCTCGGGGCCCCACTGGAACCTGCAGGGGGCTGTGTGTGGCAGGAGCCAGCACTTCCTTCACACCTTCTCACTGAATGTGAGAAAACACACTGCTGCACTCCGAGTAATGGACGAGTTACATTTTTAAAGCCAAAACCAAAGCCCCAGCACCCTCGGTGAATTAGTTGTTCTCTTCTCCTTGTGTAAGCACAAATCCTGCTGCTGCAGGCATTTAGCAAAGTGCTTTAAGGCACGGAGCAATTTTACAATTTTACCAGAAGACTGTTGAAAGGTGAGGCTTAGTTAATCCAAAACTAACTATGATCATTTCTGACCTGGGGTAGAAGCTGCTTATGCGAAATAAAGCTGGAACTAAACACAAAGTATGAACGCTGATATTCAGTTACGGTTTTAAAGCTGCTAATGTTTTTTACTCTCCCAGACGATCGTGGAGGAGCAGCTGGTGCTGAAGAGAGTGGCGGATGTGGTGATTAATCTGTACGCAATGACTGCGGCCATCTCCCGGGCGAGCCGCTCCATCAGCATCGGGCTCAGGAACCACGACCACGAGGTGGGCGTCCTTCAGGCCAGCCGTGCCCGCTGAGCCCGTGCTCCGGGGAGCAGGCACAACGCTGCCCTGGTGGGGAATTTACAGCCAGCTCTGCCACAGGAGTGCAGCAGAGCACGGCTGAACCTGCCGGAGTGCGGGAGCCTCTCAGGGGCTCTGCTCGTTGAGTTGCACGCTCGCACCGGGTTTAAAATACTTCTGTAACGCATACAGAGACATTGAGAACCTCATCACAGCTCTGCACATTCTCTCAAATCTGCAAACACCGTGCACTCCTTCCCAAGCTCTTCCCATATAATCATTCATTTTGTAACACACAATCACAACAGTGTTTGGGCAATGCAGCTCAGGACAGGAAAGTGGTTATTTAGTAGCTCAGGTAAAGTTCCCTGGTAACAATTCTGTTACAGGACAAGCAAATTTGCTACAATTCAGTGTCAACTCAAATCCAACCTGATGGAGCTTTGGCTTTGGCCTTGAGGCTTTGCTCTGTGCCTGTGAGCCGGGTTCTGGATTGATTCCCAATCAGTCTTGGAGCCACTTTTGGGGAAGGCTCAGCCCAGCCCTGACCCTTGGCAGCTCTGGGCCCAAAGGCACAGCTGAGGCTGCACTGCACCTGACTGGGCTGCAGGGCTCCATTATGAAAGGGCTTTGAGCAGTTTAAATTACTGTATTTTTACGACATTGTTTTCTTTATGGAATTCATTCACTGTTTGTTAACTCAGTTTTACTCCTTTCCCAGGTGCTTCTTACAAATATCTTCTGCACAGAAGCCTATTTCAAGAATAATTATGCCATGACTCAATTAGAAAAATGTAAGTACTATAAAATAATTTTTATACTCTTCTGTGATTGTGATACAAAGTAGGTGGGTTTGATGTGACCAGCAGAAGAGTTTTGCTCTGCTTTTAATTAAAGCAGGGAGCAGAGCTGGAACCTGTTGAAAAGAGTCTCTTCATTTCATAGCTAAAGCAAACTGCCAGGGCTCTTTTCTTGAGCAATATAAAATCTATCAGTAGCAAATACTCCTGTAAATTAACTGATCAAAATTAGGGATTTGGACTCTTTGGGAAGTACTGACCAGTTGGGCAGTGGCTCCCTGAAACTCAGTCTGTAATAATCAGTCTTTTTCAGAAGAGAATGTTCTATTTCTTCCTGGCACTCACATACTTGCATTTGTATTTAAAAACACTTTTTGAAAGAAATTTAGAACAGCTCTTTCTGGTACCTTAGTGGTCTTTTCTCTGTTTCTCCATAGATGCCGAGGAAAACCTGGATGATTCCATTAAAAAAGCTGCAAAGCAGATCCTGGAGAAGAGGGCATACATCTGCTCCCACCCCCTGGACAGGACCTTCTGAGCCCTCCCTGACTGGGAGGCAGGTACTGATGAATGGAAATCAGGGAGGAATTCGCTGCAGTTCAAGGATTTGACACCTTAAAAGTATCTGTTATTTAATGGCTTTACTAAATGTAACTGTATAAAATAAAACTTCTTTCTAACTACAACTTCAGAGAAAAAGGATAAATAAAGAGATTTAATTTAAAGTGCTGGTTACTTTATTAGATGTATATAGGTCTGTTCCCCTTGGAGCTGGATAAAGACAGGTGAGGTTTGGATGTGGAGATGTCTTCCCAGACATTATCATTTGCACTTCCATCAGCTGCTTATTCACTGAGCAAGCGCTGAAAGACTTGGGGATTTGGGAGGCACCTGCAGCTCCAGCCTTGTCCAGCAGCACCATCAGGACACTGAGTTCCCAGAGTCCAGGGATGGTTTTGCTGTCGCCCTGAGGGACACACTGGTTACTGATGGCCCTTGGGACTCTGAGCCATTGACCAAAACCCTCTGGATGTGACCACCCAGCCAATTCCTCAGCTTCCACACTGTGCCTCCATCAGATCCATAGCTCTCCAAGCGAGGGAGAACGATGCTGGGTGGGGAACTGTGTCCAGGGCATTACAGAAGTCCAGAGGGGTGGCAGCTGTAGCTCTTCCCTTGTCCACTGAGGCAGTCACTCCCACCCTGGAGGGCCCAGGGTGTGCTCCTCAGGGGCTCCTTCTGCATATGAAAGCATTTAGGAGATTGGGGGATTTTTCCTCTGTTTTATTAATTGACTGTATTCTTTGAGGACCACAAGAGAAATAAGTCCTTTAAGTTTCACACGAAGAGCAAAGCGGGAAGTAAAGGCTTCACCTTTCCCATGAAACAAAAGGGCTGCGTTTGCCTTGGCCCCGGCAAAGTGCCAAAGTGGGCTCAAGCCAGGAAGCTGCCGACAGGAGGGAATCTTGCACTTGTCTCCAGCCAGAGATCACTCGCTCCTCAGCCTCGTGGGCTGTGGCTGACAGGGCCTGAGGAGGTCAGAAATCCTTGGCTGTGATCTCCTGTGGTTCTGAGGGCATGGGAGCTCTCCCTGCCCCTGTGCCAGTGCCCAGAACACAGGGCAAACCTGTGAGCTTGACCTGGGCGGTGCAGTGCAGGATGAGCTCCCTCCCCAAGAAGGAAAATTCCAGCCTTGGGGTCCATCCCTGCCCAGGCCCTGAGGTTACAGAAGGGCTCTGAAGTCACAGCAGGACTCTGAGGCCACAGAGCCCCGTGGTTCCACAACATCACAATGACCAAACCCTGAGTCTCGCACCAGAACTGTTGCGGCAGCAGCGGC
>WEIT01039574.1:1000-14805 GCA_013389985.1 Dryoscopus gambensis
TTAAGAAGCACATTTATTTCTACTTTTTAGTATCTGAACATAATCAGTCTTCAGTTTAGACTAAGGACAAGACTCTTACTCAGATTTTCAGATATTCAGCAAATAGACAGTGCTCACCTTATTGTGACCTTTCCTAGTCTTTTGCTCCTGATAATAACCAAGAGAAAGCAAGGTGCACTTATACCTTTTCTACCTATCCTCTTTTTGTATTTTTCAATAAAACTACTTCTTTTTTAGGTAGGAACTTATACTGAATGAAGCAGATGGAGGGACTTTTTCTGGTATCAGTGTGGCACTTAAGCACCTCAGCTCTTTGTGACCTATAGCTGAAAAAAGCTCTAACCTTCAAAGGAATTTTCGAGAAGTGCTTTTTCTTCTGCAGAGATAACACCTCACAGAGTTGCACTCTGAGATCAACTTCAAGACTCCCTATTGCTTTTAGGGGCTTTAAAGTCATAATAGAATAGTTTTATTTTATTAGACACATCAGAACCTTCTCACCCATCCCAACTAGCTGGATTTAAATTTGGGTTATACTGTCAAGCTTTTATAGCATTTTTATATGGACTTGGACATTTCACCTTCTGTTTGTATCAACAAGGAAACTTGTGCACTTGACTGAGAATTGACAACTACGCACATTTCTACCAGGTCAAACTTGCCTTGTAAGTTTTATGTTAATATCTATTTTAGCAAAATTATTCTTGTTTTGTAGTGTAAAAGAATTGAATTTGAATAAGAAACTCAATACTTTTAATTTATACCTTTTGAATATGGTTGTCTCTTTTCCATGTCCATTCAAGTAAGACCCCAAAATATCCAATTGTCTTAAATGTTCTTCTTCACTCTATATGTGTTTGAAATTTGTGCAGCCAGTATTAATTTATTTGATAAAGCAAACTCCACATCTTTTGGGAGAGTTTTTATGAACATAGCTTTTACAATAAGGATGTTAGCAAAAAGGTGGAAGTGTAGTAATAAGTAGGAAAAAGTGTAGAAAGTGTAGTTATAAGTAGAAAAAAAAAAAAGAGAAAGCAAATATTGTATGTTCCCTTTTTTGTGGATCATCCCACTTTTACCATAGACTTTTAGGACTTGAAAAAATGGCTAATAAGTCACCTCCTTTTTTGCATGTTTTTGGACTTTGGTTGCACTACATGCTACCACTTGAGCAGCATGACAATATCCCAGGGCATGTCTCTGCTGGGGCAAGTAAATTTTCTAGTTCCTCACTGAGTGGAGGCTCAGGGGCATGACTGGCATGAGAGGTCAGTGTCCATTCCTGGGTTTTTTCAATTAGGCAGTAGAACAGTGTTTCTTTTTTTAAAAATTGACAGCAACAGAGAATGCATCATGGTATACTTCTTGTTTTAATATATATCCACAGAAAACCAGGAAACCAGATTTTGAAAAACTCCATTCAGGGACCAGAATCCATACCTATGGGAACCCATCCTAAGATAAATCATTCTGTTTTCAGCACTGCTGAGAAGTCTAAAGATGTGCTGTGGCTGCATGCACGTACTGCTCTGGGTAAGAAGAAATTTCAAATGGTGTAAAGAAAATCAACATGCGTATATGTGGTACTCTGCTTGTTCAGTAATAGTATTCTTTTCAAATGTTACACGCTGCTCTTCAAATGACTGGGATAGACCTTGCCTAAAATATCCAATTTTCTTGCATTGAGAGTAAGAGCAGCCTTGAGCAGAGCACTATCCAATGTAGAACACCCAGAGTGATGATGTGTCCTGATGGGAACATACCA
Organism: Dryoscopus gambensis; assembly: GCA_013389985.1. Classification (NCBI taxonomy): domain Eukaryota; kingdom Metazoa; phylum Chordata; class Aves; order Passeriformes; family Malaconotidae; genus Dryoscopus; species Dryoscopus gambensis. The sequence continues at coordinate 2,766 of WEIT01039574.1, forward strand.
ATGGTGAGTTTCTATTGAGAATGTTTAAACTGATAAAGTATGCAACTATGTTAAATTTTAAGTCACCATTAAAGATGGCATAAGGGTCATATTTAACACAAAAAGTAATACCTGCAAAATGTGAAGTTCCAAAAAGTGAAATGTATAGGGCATTTCAATGTATTGTGGCACTTCTCTGCGTCTCAAGCAGTATTTAAGATGAAGAAATTTACTTTCTTCTCTGGCTTCTTGATCATAACTATACTTTTATGGCTGAAATTTTTCGGAAACATTCGGGAAGATGTTTACTATAATAATTTTCAAGTAAAACAGGAAAGTTTGGCAAAGCTCATATAATAGAGATAGCTTTGCACAGCAGGGAGTATCAGGCAGCTCTAAAAATAGAGATTGCTCCTAGTTCTGCCTAGAATAACATGCCTGAAAGAAGAATACACATTTACACAGCTGGCTTTACATGACCCTTGTTTATGCAATAAAACAAAAGGAAATTACCTCTTCTGAGGTTTTATTTTTTTTTTATCAGGCACTGATTAAATAATAATTAGTTCAAAGTGTAAATGTGTATCATGAGTCATTTCTACGTATGCATACTTACCCTTTTTGAAAGGGCAGTCGTCTCCCTGAGGTCATATAGAACATCACTGATCTGTGCTCTGCTCTAACAACCCTTCAGTTCAGTAGACCCATTTTCAGCAGTTGCCTAAGCTTTTTTTTTGTCTTAAACAAATGCCAGAGTAATGGATCCTTCCTATGTGGAGAGGATCAAAGCTGAATTTGGTCAGAAGTTGTAAGCTGAACACCTAAATTCTGTTTAGATCAATGAGAAACTTGCCATTTCTTTCACAGTGTTTCGTTATGACTCCAGTCCTTCAGCACTTTATTTCTTCTTGAAAGCTGTCTCTCTGACTCTCATATTTAAATTTTTTTTCCCCCAAATAATTTACATTGATACGTCCATGGATGTCCCGTTATTCTATTTTTTTTTTTCTTCACAAATGCTATCCAGGAAGTCTCACAGACAGTGCATTTCATTTAATTCTTCCCTAGCAAGTTTATAATGGAATTTAATTGTGTTTCCCTTATCTGTAACCTTTCTGCTCCTTTCGGGAGTTTGCTCCTTCCTTCAATATATTATAATACTCCCTAGTATTGTTAAGATGTTAATCTCATTTATGTCCTCTTTTCTAATTCTTCCATACCTGAAAAGATGACAAGCAATCTTTTACCAACAGCATTACATAAAGACAAGACCTTTTTTAAAAAATATAGAATAAAAACAGCAGTCAATCAAATATTGTTTTCCTGAGAAATTTTTCTTTATATTTCTACAATCCTTTATAACATTGTAAAGGAGAAAAATGAGAAAATCTGTAAAGATTTTAATTTAAAAAATAATAATAAAAAAATCATGCAGTCTGAAACCTTAGACTGCTTTACAATTATTTTTATTTAGGCAATTTAGCTTTTCTTAGTTGCTGGCTTGCTCAGTGTAAAAAAACCCTTATTACTATGGGAAACTGCAAAACAGGGGAAAAGATTGGAATATATATTTTGCCCCAAAAGCTGAAAGAAAGTGAACTTCCTTTCAGTTTATCTGTGACTACATCTATGGGGGTTTTACATGGTTGTTCTGATCCTATTTATTTTTATAGATTCATCTCAGGTTCTACCACATCTCCAAAAATAAATTAGAAAGAAAACAAAGATTTGTACATGTGAGGCTTTTTCAGCCAACGTGTCAGACTAGCAAAATGCCCTCTTTGAAGACAGAATAGAGCTGACATATAATTGTTGCCCTTACCTTTGTTGCTACTGACACTACAGTGTGAACCCTCCTTGGAGACCTGAAAACAATTTTGGTGTGACAATCTGAGAAGTTACTACTGGTACTTTACAAATACTTTAAGGTTACAGATTTTGACCTATACAGAGCCAAGTAAACCTCTGGAGAGCATTGTGTTTTATGGGAAAAATGTTTCCATTGATTTTTAGATTAGCATTTTACTGCAGCATAGAACAGATCAGTAGCCATGAAAGACAAAATTCACATTATGGGAGCAAGAAAAGTAACATAGCCCAAGATGTGTTTAAAATCTAAGCTTTTTTGGGCTTTTTTAATATTCTTTAACTCACGATTTTCCAGAGTCACAGCAGGAATATAAAGAATGAGGACTAATACCGTGTAATTATACCAAATAAAAAATATACCATGTTTCTTCTATGTGTCATTCAGTATTTCTTAAAGGTCTGAAAGGGTTAAAACTAATCCTTTAGCATAAATCCTGCTTTAGTGTTTAATAATATTGTGATATGTACAACCTTTTCTTCTGTTTTCTGAATTTCTGTAAACACAATATTTAAAACAATTTTGCAAGAGTAAGCACCAAAGTTATGTTTCTGATTAAATTTTAAAACATTGTCCAGTTATCATGCAAGTTTATTTCATCAGATAACCAATAGCAGAATTTTTAAAGGTAATTACCTCATAAAAAGAGCTTGTTCTGTAATACGTTCATTCTGAGACTGCCATTTGTCATCAAAATAAGTCATTGTATTTGCAGACATATCCGGGGAAGTAAACTCATATTTTTGTAAACTACTTTTAGTAATTTGACAGAAATTGAGGTGAAAAAGGCATGAGTGGTTGGTGCCTCACACCCATAGAGCATCTTGTGTTATCAGCTGTTCTTTTAGGCAGGGACTGAGCACTGTGTCACAGAAAAAGTGTCCATCTCTTGACCTCCTTTCTTATGATGAAGGGATGCACAACACTTGTTAGAGAATAGATAACAGATGACATATAAAAGTGGTTCATTTTATAAGCTACTTTAGATGTATGTGGAAAGATTTAAATATAATCAGGGTATTCAAATCCACATATAAGACTTCCGAAGGAATTCCCCATTATTAGATTATTGCTATTATTTTCCTGTTAATTCAATAAAAGCCTTTCTTTTTTACTGCTGTGACAGATTTTCCTTGTTGAAGAAGGATTAAGAGTTCTCAGTCTGGGCACTAATGTGATACATTTTCAAAAAATCACAAGCATTTAATATTTGAAAAGTTGCCTTTCTCATGGTTTATTTATTTTAACATGACACCGTGTCAAAATAAGAACTTTTATATTTATCATCTTCAGCATGCATCAAGAAGAATTGCAACATAATAGATGTATTGACACAATCTGGTAAGATAACTGTGAAGAGTATTTTATGAAACAAAATTACTGCCACTAAGTTATATCTTTTAACAAGAGAGACTTGAAGAGTGACGACTTGCAAAAAAGGTAAAATTCAAAATGTATTTTGAGATATATTGGGAAACCTTTCTTTACAAGAAAATTTTTAAGTAAAGTTACTCCTTTTGCTGCCTTTTATTTGTTTCATCTCTCATTTGGGCATTGAAAAAGAGAAGAGGAAAAATTAGCACACAACTAACAAAACTTTATGGTTTTACTGATAATTATTACTAGATCTTTTACATAATTCAAATATTGCATATTACCAGATGTTTTTCATTGCAGAGGAAACTTGATTTTTTAACATAAGCTTTTTCCATGGAAAGAAGTTCACCTTCCAACTAAAGAAATAATGTAGATGAGATTCGTGAATGAAAAAAAAATGTGGTTTTTTCCAATGTTTATGAATTCATTACAGCATGCTATTCCCTCAGATATAAGAAATTCCAAGAAATCAAGTATTATCGAAATTAACCACTAAAACATTAGACCTAAGGTATAGGGAATATTTTTACATACTCAGTACCATGGTGGTAGTAGTTTCACAGACAAAACAAAGAAGAAGGAAGGTCAAGGAAAATTCTGCAATGTATTTGTCAAAACCTGGGAAAGGACTAAAGAACTTGGGAATCCTGGCCCATAGCCCAATACTTATGACCACAAAATAAATACTGAACTCTAATATATCCAATCTAGCCAAAGTGTTTTAGTCTACATGACAGGGCTACCCAGAGTTGACAGGATATTAATTCTAAAATTGATCCCATTGGTCTTTCAGGCAAGTTTATATTAATCCTCCTGCAAACCACGCAATGCACAATTTCCATCTTACTTTTCATCATGGTCACATTTTTTCCTATTAAAACAGTTATGGTGCTATCTGATCCATTTTGGGAGGTTTCTGTAGTTCAGCACAGCTGCCGATAGTGAGGACCCTTCTCTAAATAATCATCCTTAATCTCCTTAAATGAGAGGAGAGGGAAAAGGTGGTAATGGCAAGTGTGGGCCAGACTGTGAGCACAGAGGGTGGGCAGAGGCTGTCAGTGCTGGGCTTTCAGTATCTCCCCGCTAGGCAGCAAAGTCAACCCACTCCCACAGCCGTGCTGGCTTCACTGCTTACTGACCCCTTGCTGAAAGCCCACCCCCTAGGGAAAATCAGTAATAAAAAATTGTGATGCTAATGTGTATTCGGCTCATCCTTAACCCTCCATAATAAAATTAGAGGTGCACCTAGTGTTACGCACATTGTAAAATTATTACTCATGTGTTTACCTTTTTTTTAGCTGAAGTGAGATGAGGAATCAAATCCAAATTAATTAAGCTTCATGTAAGACTGGCATTGGTAGATACAGTTAATTTTCATCTTCCACCAAAGAGATTAGAGTTCATATCTCAAAGGTAATTGAAAGCCCATATTTGAAAGGAAATAATTCCCTTCGGTTCAGAAGCAGGATTTACTTAACCTACAGTGAATGAAGGAGTGGTACAGTGAGTTTAGCTAATATAACAGCTTCATGCTTTTTAGATATTTTTCCACTGAAATTTCCCTCCTGCTTCCTGTGTTTGACATTTTAAGGAGTACATTTAGTTGAGTTTCTCAATGAGTCTCTATGGTAACAGCAGAAACGCCCAATCAAAATACTTTACCTCCTCTGCTTTTTTGCCTGTTCACTCAGCAGAAGCTGCAAAGCAGAGAAGTGAGAACCACTGGTCCTTTCAAGTGTAATGGGAGCGTGTTATAAAGTAAGAAGAAATGATATTTCAAGACTACTAATGATCACACTAAATAGAGAAAGAAGTAATCATTTGTCAAGTAGCAGTTTCAGCATCAAATAACTTTAGTTTCAAAATTAAATATTTTCTTTTGTATAAAACTGAATAATTGATGTTTTGTTTTACATTAAATGGAAGAATTGTTATTTCAGTTTTTCAGCCAACACTGGGCTCTACTGGAGTACAGCAGCAGGTGCAATATATTCATAGTCTTTTTACTATAAGTAACCACAAAATGCCTCTTTTCTGGCGATGTATATTTTTCTGGAAAATTAATAATCAGCATCACCATTTTTGCACTTGTAAAATAAAGGCATTTGTTAATAGACTGCCTAAATTAAAAAGAAAAAAAAAAGGGAGGAAGGCAGAAAAAATACACGAGATTAAACATTGTTGTCAGGAAACCATGGTAGCCTACTGAAATCTTTTGAAGGGACATTAGTGAACTGATATTTTTGTAGCAAGAATAGCTTTTCCATCTATTACTGCTTCTTTCAGGGGATACCAGAGACTCAGCTGAGATGCCCTAAAATGTAACTGAGTCAGGCTATTGCCTTTTCCCCTAGAAACTGTTTAGTTGTATAAGATACATTTTAGAAAGCTATTCAGCGTGCCGTGGGACACCTCCCTCACCATTGTCAGAGCAGTGGTGCCAGGCTAGAGGTTGCCAGCGTTTGCCCGCCAAGAAAGCCCTCAGGGGCCACATCCTTGCCAGCCCAGCATGGCAGGCGGGGAGCTGGACCACACCACAGGGCTGCTGCAAGGCCCTGTTTGTGCCGCCTGGTCACGGCAGCCTGCTCTGCACAAAGAGCCAGGCAGCACAGAAGCAGATCTATTTTGCTGTTCTAATCAACCTAGTGCAAACTCCAACGTGGTTATTCATAGCTTAACCTTTTGAAGATCATCCATCATTAATAAAAAGTCATATGTTCATAAAAAGCACTCATAATTAATAGTCTTTTCAGCAATGCAGGAACAAACTGCAATTTTTTAGTGTGATTAAGAAAACTTTTCTCTGCCATTTGGTACTCAGTGGACAGCTTCTCGGTAACCTGACAGTTTGGTTTCTAATGAACCCTGACCATTATGTTTAAATCAGCTGAGGATCTCCTTAGAAGTGGATAACTACAGTTTCTTAGGGGGTAAATAAATGAATTAACCATGAACAGATGCATTGTGCCCAAAACAGATTTAAGTCACTCATTTTGACTTTCTAATGGTTGCCCCTTTCCGGGAACAGCTGAGTTGGACAAAGGCAGAGTTGGAAAGCCAAAAGAACTGCACAAAAGATGAAATCTCAACTGCAATGTTTGTGCCAGATTTCTATTACCAAATAATTAATGTTTGTCCAACTTTTAACCAGCAAGTTGGCTTGATCAAGTTTTCTTTAAAGGTAATGGTAAATGTAGCAACAGAGGAATCACGCAGAGTATATTGCAAGTCCCAAGTAATTCCAATTCACAAATGAAGCATCAAAAACGGATAGAACACGTACAAAAGTAAAACATATTCAATTATTTATGTGTGAAAAACTGGAATTCTGCAAGCATTTAAAACAAACCTTGAGATTTGCATAACATCATGACTTTTAGAAAAGCTCTGAGATGGCTAAAACCAAAACTCAGCTGGAAAAGAAAATATAAATTAGTGTTGTATATCTATTAGCATATGCTATTAAGCAAACTTCCCTGTCCAACCATCCCGGCACCCCTCTGGCAGGCACAATCACCTGAGCTTGGACCAAGGCCCCTTTGCCACACACCCCACATCCACACAGTCATACCATGTTCCCTCGCCAGCTCGAACCCAGGCTTCCCACAGCAGAGTCTTAGACGTCCAGATGCTTAAAACAATTTAATCCTACTGCAATAACAATAACAAAATAGAAGCTCTAGCTGGGTGCCTCCAAGGAGGGACCCCAAGCAAAGGAACCCCTGGGCTTTTATACTCTCACAGTCTAAACAAGCAGAAGTCTAGGGTCATCAGCTCCTGCCGTGTGCATTCATCTGGCTGGGGCCACAGGTCCCCGTGGCCTTTCTTAGGCAAAGGGTCGGCAGTTCACAGCCTCTTGCCTGGATCTTTCTCCACCCAGAGCTCACCCTGCAGCTGGCACTGCATCTTGCAAACCGAGCTGCCTGCCCTGAATGTACTCCTTAACAACGAACAGCATCAAAGCTGATGAAAATTACAAGCAGTGCAGTTTCATTGAAGAGAAGCTGTAGAATAATAGCTACACTTGTTTTTCAGAATTTTTATTAAAAAGGACGCAAGTGAAGTCAAGCAGATAAGTGAAACATTTCCAAATACAGAATCAGTAACTATTGATAAAAGGTATCAGAACTGAAAAAGATTTCTAAATTCCAGTGAACTAGATCTATGGTCAGAGCAGATGTTATTCATGGGTTGTTACTACTGTACTGAATTTGTGACAAAAAATGCTGTTGCAAACTCAAGATCTAAAAAATGGCTAATATATATAGATCAAGACATAATGTAGTATGAGGAGGTAATGAAGGAGATAATCAAAGGCATGGTTATACTACAGAACTACAAAGAATTGATGATTCTCATTAGCTTTCAGAAGTAAATTAACATGCAAATTATTATTAAAACTTTCCAATGAAACCATGAATGTTTTTTGCTGTCTTACTTTAATTACTTCATGAAAGGATGTGTAATTCACAGTCAAAATCAGCATAGTACATTTGTTATATAAACAATTCTCCACACTGTAGCTATTCGGATACAGGGAAGAGTGATGTAAAGGCCTTTTTCCTTCCTTTCTAGTCTGTCTTATTGTTGTATTTTAACCCCAGCCAGCAGCTCAGCCCCATGCATCCCCTGCTCACTCTTCTTCAGAGGGATGGGAAGAGAATCAGAAGAGTGAAAATGAGAAAACTCAGTGCGTTGAGATAAAGACAGTCTAATAGATAAAGCAAAAGGTGCAGTAACAAGTAAAGCAAAACAAGGGATTCATTCACCACTTCTCATGGGCTGATCATAGTCAACCAGGGAAGACAAACAGCATGACTCCAAATGACCTTCCTCTTCCTATTTCTTAGTCCAGCTTTTGTTGCTGAAACATCATACAGTCTGGGACATCCCTTCAGTCAGTTGGGATCAGCTGTCCCAGCTGTGTCCCCTCCCAACTCCTTGTGTACCCCCAGCCTCCTCCCTGCTGAGGTAGGGTAGAGGCAGAAAAGGCCTTGACTCTGTATGAGTGCTGCTCAGCAACAGCTAAAACTTCCTTGTATTAACAACACTGTTTCTCTCTCAAATCCAAAACACAGCCCCATACTAGCTACTATGAAGAAAAAAACTCTATCCCAGACAAAACAGCACAGTCTCCACCCCTTATGCCATATCATTTAAGCCATACTCAAATTCCACACTATCCAACTGGAAAACCCTTCCTGCCCATCTTTTCCCACACACCTTGCCACCCATGACCACACTACATTGGGGCATATCCCTGTGTGATTCTCCTGAAATACTGTGAAAACTTTCGGAAAAGCCAGGAACAGATTTTTGAGACACATCAGTAGGAGCATTCGGATTACTCAAATATGTTCAAGGTGCTGGAGTGTGATTCTGACAAGGCAGAAAACATCTACTTCACAGAACACAGGGAAGGTACCATTCTTTGTTTTCTCCACAAACTGGCTCTTGGAGGAGAAGAGGGGAAAAGTGTAATTGTTAATCGTTTCCCACAGCACTTGGACAACAGCACTGCAGATAACAAATTTTGGATATGATAGAGACCTAAAGATTCCCAAAAATGCTTTAAGATGTTCTTTCTATCTAAACAAAGGAAATATACATAGAGGCTACATACGGCTACCCATTTTTACCTGAAAGAAAAAAAAATATTAACCCCAAGACATCTATTCCAGAACCTCTACAACTATTCTGTCCCATGACAAGAAAATAGCAAAAACAAGTGAGATACTCCTCACAAAGAGTGATTCTGAAGGCATACATCTACTTTGTATAATACTGATGACAACCAATCTGAGAATCAATATCATGCCATTTAAAATTAAAAATTTTGTTAGTCATGTGCCATTGGCTAAGCTGTGTATCTGTCATAGATACACAACATCTTAAGAACCTACCTGAACAATGAAATATGTTTGTTCTCATAAATGAAGATTAAAGATTAAAAATTCTTTTAGTCACTTTAATTCAAGGTTAAATATGCTTTGTAATACAAGACAATGGATCACTCAACTTTCATGTCGGTAGAGTACTACTCCCATGGTCTTAATAAAGGAAAAAATGAACAAAGACTTGTTTCGACAATTTTTGGCAAAAACAGAGACATTGCATGAAGTTTGGGGGTTTGTTGTTGTTGCTTTTAAATTGCCAGTGTTCACAGCCTTCCAAAGTCAATCTGTCCCTTAAATTCTCAGTTTGTGCCATAGATGAGGTCAAGCACCAAGTGGAGGCATCCATAATCTTCTAAATTAAATTATCATCTCGGCAAGAGATCCCACTGCTTTAGCAGCATGAGGTTTAAGGGATTTAACTGCAGTAGACAAGGAAAGTCTAGGTATCAACTCCAATAGCAGAATCCTATGGAAATGGCAATTTCAGCAATAAGCCACGTGAGTCACAAATGAGGTAAGTATACTCAGAAAATCCTTTCAAGGCAAGTATTTCCCTCAGCACTCTCCTACGGATTCTGAAACTGAGATTAGTGAAATGGTGTATTTTACTGAATACCTAGAGTGTCATAATTTAATAGTATTTCACAGCTACAGTACATCATCACATTACATTACACTCTCCCCGTCACCATACAAACTACAATACCATGAAGTGATAACACAGTCTAATGAGACATACAATACAGTGTAATGTGATATACAAGAAAGTCAATGCAGCATATCTCAAAAATTACCCCCATTTAAAGGGAAACCTAATACATATTTCATATAAATGTACAGGTCATTCATTTTCTCCATTTTTTGGATGTGTTTAATCATTGTGCATCTTGATACTTCCACAGAGAACTTTAATATTATAGTCAGAAGGAATCATATTTTACTAAGAAAGCTGAAATCATGAAATGGAAACCATTTTCTAAGCAACCTTCTGAAAGGACTTTAAAAGTCTTTGAAAAAAAATATGCTTTTACAAGAAAAGAGCTCAAGCAATCTTATAGGAGCCTCATGTCTCTGAGAGGTGGCATTCATGGCAATTAACACTGTCCACAGAACTGAAAATCAGATTGGCTGGTGCTGGGTTCCTTCACACACGTGCTCACTAATATCCTTATGCCTTCTCTGTTCCATGAGTACATTCACAGATAGATAGCTAATCTTTCCTAACTGCCGTTGAGATGTGAGTTAGGAAATCTCTGTCTTTGCAACGGGAAGAAATGGTCATAAACTAGTAATAAAACCTCTTAAGAAAAAGCTGCTAAGGACAAACTTAGTTGTAGATGGGTCTCAGTACACATTATGAGTCTCTCCAAAGAAAAAACATTCATGTATAAACTAATTAGAGGAACATTATACTAACATTACATTTATATGGAAGAACAGTTACCCCTTAAAAGGAAACCTAGATGAGAATTCACACAAACCACACTTATCAGATCTCCCCACTAGATGGGTAAAGAAGCTAATTTTTTTTTGTATCAAAATTAATACTTCGTATTGCCAGTTCTTAAAATCTGTAGTAAGATTGCCCAGCTAGCCTAAAGAAGCTCATTTTCCCTCACATCCCTCTGCATTTATCTGGAGCTGTGTCAGTCTACAGCATACCCTTTTCCAGTATACAAAGCTAGGTGTTTTTCACTTTCTGTCAGCTGAGAAAGGAAGATATAAATAGCAAAGAGGAGAGAAAACTATGTACTGATGAACCCCACACCCATCTCCCACTTTAGTACATGAGAAAAGCTTTCCTTCAGTATGTTTCAGTGAGAATCATAGGGTCAGTGGTAGGACAGCAGGAAATGGAACTTAGCCTAGGGAAACTGTTCTTCTGTTTCTGTCAAAAAATCATTTAACATTGATATTATAATACAGAATAAGTTAGAATATATTTCAGAAAAAAAAATAACAAACGTATACCCAGTCTTCAACCTCTGCAAAATAAATATTCAGTGTCCTTGAACACACAAAGTAATCTTTTCATAACATTTTCATATTTTAACTCATTCTTTTAACTGGTCCTAAATATATGTTTTACTAATTTGAAATCATGACATGATTTTCTAATCCTTACTGTTCTACAAAACTAGCATAAGTAGCACTAAATTTGAACCACATTTTCTGAATCTTGCTGAGATGTATTAATTTAGGATTATTACTGTCAAGAGTGAAATATTCTCCTAAACATACTGCTTCACATCACAAAACTTCACAATTGAACTAGCATTCCATCATATCAGACTAGCAAAGTTATCTGCCATTTAAAATAATCAGTAATAATGGCTCTTTTTATGGAATGTAAAGATGCCTGTTCTCAGTCAGAACAACCTCAAAACATTTGTCTCAACCCAATGTTTATGAATGGCATTCTCTTTCTTTACTAATAACTTTTCAAAAGCCAGATAGATAATACTTTTTCAAAAAATCAATATGCAGAAAAAGTTAAAAAAAGTGTATTGTTAATTGATTAGCAGAGCTAAAGAGGGAATGATATTTATGAATGAATCATTTTAAAATTTTGCTACCGTGGTCTAGAAGAGTCCCTCTCCAGAACTTGAAATTCATTGCCTAAGTCTTCTTAGTTAACCTAGATGAAAAGGCTGTACATTTTTCCCTATACTGGCAAGACCTCTAACACTCTCTTGAAACAGAAAAAGGGGTTTTTTAGCTTTAGCTGTCCTTTATATCTCACATAGGATTAATCCTCAGAGATGAGTGTGGCCAAAGGCACAAGATAGAAAGCATAGTTATTACTTTGGCAGGTAGTTAAAGTCTTTTATTTGGCATCTAACATTGTCTTTGTTGTTACAAGGAAAACTGTTCAGCATTCTTGTAGTATTTGTTCCATTCCAGTTTCCTGGCATATAGC
>WEIT01039576.1:3734-15477 GCA_013389985.1 Dryoscopus gambensis
CAGCGGCGCCGGAGGCTCCGGCGGTGTGGGGCGGCTGGCACTCGGGCTAGCGCAGCAGCGGGAGCCCCCGAGCTGCAGCCGTCTCTCTCAGGGGCTGCTGCAGGTGGTGTGGGCGGAGTCGGACGAGCGTCTTCAGAGTGGGTTTCGCCGCGTATTCGGCGTTGCGCTCGTGCAAGCGGATAGCGCTGGGATATCGCTGCAATTACGCGATGGCTGACCGCGTTTGTACCCGTGACTCTTTCTTAAATGAAAACAGATTGACCGATACTGGCAAGTAAACGTATAGATGGTGAGGAGAATGGCAAGCCCGAGGGGCATGCAGGCTATGTCCTTCTGATCGCACAGGTGCGATCTGCAAAGTCAGTCTCTTCTGCCGCTCCCCTCCCGGCCCCCAAGTAAAGTGCTTTCTAGTGTCGAACTTGTAAAAGACAAAACTTGTGATTTGACGCTAGAATCCTAAAACCACGTAGATTTAGATTAGCAAATACGTTTAATCGTGCCCTGTTGTTCAGCTTTCAGGACTGTTCTGTAGGAGCTTCTGTTGAAATGGGAGGAAGCTAGTCCTCTCTCCTCTTTATCATCACTGTTCATTTATATGACTGCACCTCTGTTTCCAGAAAAATGGGAAATGCGGGTGGCGTATACTGTAGATGCCGTACAAATGAACGTAAACTGGTCGGTCTTATTGGTGTGAATAAAGGTGCATCTGCATTTAAGTACTTCGCAATGCAAGTGAATTTTAAATTATTAAGTCCAGCTAATCTGAGGTGCCGATGAGCTAACCTCTTTGGTGCTGGCAGTTCATCTTAACAGGATGAAAACTACTCTAAAAGTGTCATAACTGGAGCAGCCATTTTTCTTATATAGATCGTGACTGAGGAAGGATGTACTTCAATGAAGAAAGTTATTTTGAACAGTTGATTTTAATCACAGAATATTTTTTAAATGAGCAGATGCAATATGTCAGAGAGTTGAGTACAAATCTCGGCGGTAACCGAGAACAGAGAGCCAAAGAGGTACGCGGGCAATAATTCATTAGGGAGTATATGCACTCGCACAAATAGCGTGTTAACGTGTATCTTACCCGTGCCTAAGTTGAAGATAAGATGCCTAATTTTCATGACGTTGTCTCTGTAGCGTTTATGTTGGTGCGAGATTCTGCTTTAATTATTAGATACGAAGCAGATGATGCGCGATACGAAGCGGTTAGGTCGAGAAGCAGAGATTAGCTCTCGCGTATAATTCTGACTTTTAAAAGGACTGCTAGCGTGTCCGAAGATTAGGTATGTTTTAGGTAATTTGAATTGGGACACGAATGAGGATATTAATATTAAAGCAGTCTTGTTTTAATTGATAGCTCAGATATACTCCTGGTTTTTTAATTAACGAGAGCGGTGTCAGAAAAACGTTTTTGGTACCAAAACATGTGGTTTGTGGCAAGACAGTACGTGTCTTCAGATTACTGGAATGTAGTTTGCGGAGAGGCGGCACTTAATGCGATACGATGGTAGGAGGTTACAGGTGGTAGTGCAGGTGGATTTTGATCTTCATGTTGCTTTTGTTTGCTATCTTTGTTAAGGTGGTGGAGGGAAACCTCTGAAATGCTGTTGTTTCCTAATGCTCTTAAATTAAAGCACTGGTTAGTTTCTCGTTGTGTGTAGGCTGAAAAAAGCCCGAAAAAATCGGTAGCAACATACTAAGTGTGGTCTTACTGAGTTGTATAGTGCAGTTGTCCTATTTGAGGCATTAAGTTTACACGTCGAACACAGCTACGAGTCACCACCGGCTTTGGAACTCTCATTGTGTCATGCGTAAGTATTTAATTTAATCATAGCTTTTGCTTCCAGTCGAGACACGGATGTTTCCTTTGGGAGTAACCTGAAAGCCGGACTGCCATGGCCGCTAGAGACTGTGTGTGCCATAAGAAGCGTTCCCTACGGCAATGAGTTTACACGCTATGAACGTTCATATGTTTTATTGTCAGGGTACAACATCGCAGGAAATGCGAGGCTAGTTGACTTGTGTACGCTAATGAAGCGTTTCTATTCCAGCTCTGTCTCTGAAGATCTGGGTTGCAGACGCGGAGAGTTTAGCAGAAAGCATTATGGATCCGTGGAGCTCGTAAGTTTACGTAGCCTGTTGTTCATTTATCGGTTTATAACGCAAAGCTCTAATCCTTTTCGTTTCCAAGTAAAAGAATTGGATCCTGTTTGGAAAATGTGCTTTCTAAGCTGGACTTGAAAGCTATAAGCTAATATATAGCGGCTTCTGAATAGATATGTATCAGACCTGTGGCAGGGGATCTTTTTACTACCTCACTTATTAATATTTCACTGTAACAGTTCAGAAGGTGTTATATAAATACTATGTTTACCTCCAGATGGAAATTGAGCCTTTTTTCCTCTTAGAAACTGAAGATGGCAAAATATTAGAGTAGTATTTAATGAGGTATTTGTAATTATATTTGTTAGAGACTGTATGCATGCTCACGTGTGCGTACATGCGTACGTAATTTTATACGTATGTGACTCATAATAGTGGGAGAGGGCATAAAACTAAATGAACTAGTCGGAATTAAGATTTCAAAAGCAGTACTCTAGAATCTGTCAGTTATTCTGCATTTTCTTGAAATTCAAAGATTAAGTTGGCACTTCATTTTTCTCGCATATAAATTTCTTTTCCACAGTGAAAATACGTCAGCAGTTAAAACTGCCATTCTGATTACAAGGTTGTGATGAAATTACACAAATTTACTGTAGGAAAGCAGAAGCGGGGAGGAGTTAGGAAAATGAACTCCAGCTCTCTTACTGTGGGAACGCCGGGTTTCTTTCCGTGCATTCCATGTAATGGATGTGGTATTTTAATCCAAAAATGCAAGTAAACTGTTTTCCAGTAAAAGGCTCTTTCATTCCTTGTACCTAGAATCTATTGCTCAGGAAAAAAAAGTTACTTGTAATAAATTCACAGTGAGCTCACGCAAATGGTCTCGGGTTTTGGTTGTTTTTGTTAAAATGCTGCTAGCGTTTTATGAAAGTGTCTTTCTTGGAGTACAGATATTTAAAGGTTCCTGTTGCCCTTTCAAATTTCTAAATGTTCGATACTTAAGTTTTCTTGCGTCGTGTTTTCCATGGTAGCCTCTCATTTGTGCCTCGTTAGAGTTCTTACTGGGTCATTCAAAGTCTTTAGTCAAATTGGTAATAGCTAGACCGATCCCTTTCCTGTGGGGAGTCACGATGCCTGGAACAAAAAGAAATGACGGTAAGCTTTGATTGCTGTTCATATGCCTATTTTTGGAAATAGAACCTCTATCTCAAACTCTCTTATAGCTTATATCTAGTGATGCTGATGGAGCCATTCAAAGAGCTGGACGGTTCCGTGTGGAAAATGGCTCCTCTGGTGAGGTAAGTGGCCAGAAATACTCATAGAAAGCTGATAAAGTTGTTCATCTTCAGTTATTTTTCGCCTACAAAAGATGGATTTGCAGTCAATTACTAGGGAAGAGGACTTCGAAAATTTGGGCATTTTATTTCATTTTGGTAACGTTTTAGCTCGCTTGATCGTGGTAGGAGAAAAATACCTCTGAATGACGCTTCACGGTCTCTAGTTCATCATTCTGTATACGTGCCATCCCGGCGATACCGTGATGTTCAAGCTGACCTCTGTGCTTTAAAGTTTGCTCCTTGGTGTGATGAGGTTATAGCTTCATTTTTTTGGACCCTTAGTTGTCTTTTGGCAGCTGTGCTTATCTTTAAATAAGAGATGAAGAAGTTGAGTGGAGCCTCAGAGAGTCATTCCCTTCACCTTTCTTGCCGCTCAAGTTGCAGCGTGTCCCTGCAACTGCTCTGGTGACGCTTAGGTTTCCGCTTACCTTCGATTTTTATCTTCCTTTGCGAAACTTTTTCATCTGTAAATACCGTCTCAATATTGAAAGAAGTAAGACCTCGTATTCTGGAAATACTTGTAAGACCTTGGTAAAGTGTGTATTGAACTAATAGTAACAGCAAACTGTTACTGATCATCTGTTTGCATCAGCACTGGCTGCAGAGTTGAAAGCAATCTAACTATTCTGCATTGATTCTTTGGGGGGTCATGTTTGGCACTGTCTTTTTAGCTCAGTTTCGTGCAGTTCAAAAGCCGATTTGCTGGTATCGCGAGAAGACTGGTAGAGCGGATGACGAATGGCCACACGGTGAAGGAATATGAAGAATGGCTTTTCCTTTGCATGTAATTTGTAGTGGGAAAGGACTTGAGGGATGCTTGGGAATTTACCTTAATTCATGAGAAACAACACTAAAGAACATCCAGTGCATACTTTGGTCAAGTGAGGAGACTTTGAGGATTAATTTGGGAAGGACTGAGAAAATGAAACCCGAGGACATTAATTTATTTAAGTTTTAAAAATATTTGTCTTCAAATTCCACATTGAAAGACTTTCTTTTTGCTGACATTCTAAGACATTACCTATAATAGTGGTACAGTAGGATAACGCTTAGCTACTTAGAAATTAGAAAAAAGGGTAAATGAGAGAGAAAATTTTATTTCAGCTACACACCAACTGACTTGAGAAAAATCCTCGCTTTTTAAAATGCATTATGCAGCTAAAATTTCAGGTAGTCGGCCAGTCTTTATTTGCTTTTGCCTATATTTTCTCCTTTTTTTTTTCACTTGGCATTCAATGTAACTGTCTCCCAATTCTATTTCAGAATACAGACTACACTCCGGGTACATGGCACAGAACGGATGTGCATTTGGAAAACCCAGAGTATCATACTAGGTGGTACTTCAAATATTTTTTAGGGAAAGGTAATATTTTTTTTTGCAAATGGATTGGAATTTGGTTCAATGAAAATGTAATGTAGTTTTGGATTGTTGTTATTTCAAACATTTTCTGTCCTGTACAGAAAACAAGTCTTTGTTTCATGTGTTTTTAACCTGAAAACAGAGGATGAGTTTCTGTAAGGAGGGAAACCCCTGCTACCAAAAATGATGTTTTGAAACCCTTCTTGGCTTTGAAGGCTGCACCTATCTCTTGGGGTGGCTTTTTTACACATCTGTATACGAGTACATAGTTATTTATGCAGACAATGATATATTTTTACGTATAAATGCGTATATTTACAGATGTCTCTCTGATTCTGGACACGAGTGGGTGGCTGTGTCTTCTTTACAATTGATAGTGCTGCTTGTTTTTCTCCCAACAGTTCATCAGAATTATATAGGTACAGATGCAGAGAAGAACCCTTTCTTTCTGTCTGTTGTACTGTCTGACCAAAATAAACGGCGCATTCCTCAGTACCATTCAATACTTTGGAGAAAAACAGTAAGAAACAAATACTTAACTGCTGTTCTGACTTTTGCTTGTTTGTTTTGGGTATGTTTATCGTATGCTTTTTCTCTTGCTCCAGAATTCCAGTATTTATTATGTATTTTTGTTTTGTGTAGTAAGAACATACACTTCTACCATCGTAGAGAAAATGAAACTAAATTCGCAGATAACATCATATTAAACTTTTTGACGGAAATCTGTAATGTCAGATATTTTCTAATTGTTCTAACAACTGGATTTTTTTTAGAAATTATGCCTAAATTGTCCTTGATTACGTCCCGTGATCGGTTTAGGCAGTGACTTTATACTGCTTTTAGGATTTTCTTGTACAATGATAAGAAAATAGGCAGGTGTGATACTGGTTTCACTTTTTTTCCACTTAATGTTCCACGAGAGTCTTTTATCCGAGCAATTGCTTTAAAACTCTCCCATAGGCATGCGTGGTTCACTTTTTTTCTTTGCGACATCCACATCTCTCCCTCTAAATCAGCAGTAAATATAACTAAAATTACCTTGGTTTTCTTCCTTGTTTTTTTTACTTAATTGTTTTTATTAATATTCCTGTTTGAATATGCAGAAAAAGTTGGTGTGTCCTATAATATAGCTTAGCTTTTCTTGTTTACAGGGTACTCAGAAAATATGTCTCCCTTACAGTCCCACAAAAACATTATCGGTGAAATCTATATTGAGGTACGCATTTACAAATAAGTTACCAGTTTAGATATTTGCCTGTATATATTTTCCTGTAATTCAGAGCTTATGTTCCATGGTTTTCATGATAAATTTTTAAAAACCGTAAAAATAGTTTTACAAATCTTAATCGTCAAAGTTGGCAAAAAGTGGTTTTAAAGCCCATTCTGGAACGGGCAGAGTGAAAATTTAAAATTGAGAGAAATTCTTAGCACTTTTTCTTCAGCAGAGGGACAATTTTCAAGTTAATTGGAGAACAGGTACTAAGCGGAACTGCAGTGATGGAGAAGAAATATCTTTTAAAATTAGACGATAAAAAGAGCAGATTTTGACTGGCGGTTATTATGTGGCCCTAACAGGAGGAAGCAAGCAGTCAAGATGCCAAAAATTATTTCTTCAGCTTGTTGTCTTCATCTAGGTCTTGCTACGGGTATATTATGCATGGTGAAGCCGAGAAAATTCCTACTCTCAGATAGAGTTTGTATGAGCATGCTTGTATTCTGCCCTGCCTCTTTTGAGGTAGACGAGAATATAAAGTGAGGAAACCCAGCACTGTTTCTATTTCTTTGAAGATTTTAATTGGCTGAAATGTCAGAGCGCTGGTTTTCAAAGGATTCATTCAAATTTAATCTGCACTTTTAGAATCTCGTCACGTGGTGTGTTTTCTCAAATCCCTCGCTGACAATGTCATCAAATGGATCTTCTGTAAGGGTTTTAGCTTCCCTAGAAGCCCATTAAAAGGGCCTTTTACTAAACAGCATGTACCAGATAAATCGAGTGGTTTGCAGGTTTCTAAAACCTTTAATCCGTATAGAGTGGGAACGAATGTTCGATTGAAGCCGGGCCACCGGTTAACACTGCCGGTGCCTATGTGGAAGGAGAATTCTGGAAGCAGAGCACGTGTTTTGGTGTGAAGTCACTACCAGCAGATCTGGATGTTCCTGCTATGGCATAAGATTGGAGAGAGGTCCCAGACCACTGAATGTGCCTGAGAGGCTGTCAGGCCGTTGAGCCTCGCTTCTTAAATCTGGTTTCCTGGGCTGGGGCTCTGTTTTGGAGTGTCAAGATGGTGAGTCGAAAACGCTTCAGATATCTTTCCTCTTCTTCATCAAGTTGAACTAAGTGCCCTCTTTGAACTCCTACCACGTTGGCTCAAATAGTGTTCCCAGTTGTTTGTACTGCATTCTCGACCTGCGTAAGTACCTGATTTTCCATGTCTGCCCACCAGTCGCTGAAGTACCTCTTCCTAACATCCCTTTCCAACCCAGCCTCTCTCTTCACTCCACCCACAAGTGTGTATTTCGTCAGGTAGCCCAGAGTGGAGAAAGTCAGTCATCTGTTAGCTAGGGTCATAACTGTCTGCCTAAAACACCCTGACGTTTTCCATCCTGTGATGCTCCGTATTCTGCAGAGGAAAATGGTAGGCTTGTTTCAGACCTTGTTTCTCCCAGGGTCTGTGCCACGTGCGGTCAGTCGCATAAGCATCATCTCCTTTTGCCTGCTTCAGCTTGGACCGAAAACTCTTCCCGGACTATTTTTCTTGGTTTTGCGGTCCTTGAGCCGTGCCTCAGACCCGATGGACAGTCCTGACATTTCAACCTGTTCACACCCGGTGGGAATCTAGGTACAGGCTGTCTCAAAGAATTGTGGCTGCATTAATAAATGTCCTTTTTCTAAATTCTACGGAATGTTTTAGTACATTTCAAAAGGAACCAAAGAAAATTATGTCTGTGCTGTGATCTAACATGAGCAGCGGTGGAAAGATTTGACCTCTGTGTTAGTTCGCTGTGCCCCAGGCAGACTGCATTTGGCGCTCCGTGACGTGCCGCACAGTTCTATAATGCTCAGGGGTGGGGGGGAAGAACATAAAAATAATAGTAAATGCAGAAGTATGAGTTAAGAAAAAAATGCTATGAATTAGATATTTTTGTTTATTGAGGCAGTTGATCTTGCTTTTTATGTAAATACCTTTTCTGTTCCACCTGTGAATCATTGCTGTGTGAATTTGATGCTGAACTTCTCATTTTTCATTTGACTTGCCTTGAATTGTTTAAGAAGAGAGAGAAGAAAAGCTGAAAAAATAGGATCAGTTGAGCCCTCCTGAAGTGCTCACGACGATTATGTTTAAAGCCAAAGTGAAGGGTGATGTAGTAGAGCTCTGTGCTTTATAACTAAATAAATTTAAACTGAATCTCTGGACGGGGTCTTACTAATTTCTGTTTTTAAATTGCAAAAGAAGTTTAGAAAGTGTTGTAAGTTAGTATTTTGGGAAAGAAATGGCAGTTCCATGAAACATTCCATTTAACAGAGGCTCTTCGAACAATTCATTTTGTAACCTGTTGTAACTGTAGTCGGTTGGTGGTTCAACGTTGAGATGTGTGCTTGCCCTTCTGTAAAGCAGTATTTCGTTTGCATTTCAGTGCTATGAGTCTCGATAAATTTGAGAAGAGCCCCAGGGAAATTTTTCATCCTGAGATACAAAAGGTAGGAAGTGACTTTTTTTGTTTGCTTCTTTTTCTTTATTATTTTCTGGAAATACAAGTAATTAAGTATAAATGCTGCTAGTTTGTTTCTTCCAGTAGCAGCTAATAATGATGATTATACGTAATACTACTTAAACTGTCTTTATCCATTGAACTGGCCATTTCAAATCAAAACTTAAAAATACAAATAAAACTATCACCCTTGTAGAATCTTTAATACGAGTGTGCTAAAGGTACCGTTTTTGTTTACAGGATTTATTGGTTCTTGAAGAGCAAGAGGTAAGTGTAAACTTACCACTTCTAGCTCACAGATCTGTTCAGTGAATACAGCTTAGTATTTTGATGCACTTACGTTGCCTTTGAAATCAATTGCTTATTACAATAAAAAATGTAATGAAACTGGAACACGACATCAAAAATAATTTTAAGCACCAACTGAATATCTCATATTAATAGATCACCAATTTGGATTAATAATTTTATGCTCTACTATAAAAGTTTAAAGGTAAATTATTATATACTGGGAGATGGTATAAAATGCGTGTTCTGGTGTGTAGGCCGTATACAAAGATGCATACATAAACGTCCTTAGAGGAAACATGTTTTTAGATCTTCTGTTTGATTCTCTGTTTATCATATAACATTTGGTTTTATTTCTCAGGGATCTGTGAATTTTAAATTTGGAGTCCTTTATGCGAAGGATGGTCAGCTTACGGATGATGAAATGTTCAGTAATGGTGAGTTTTTCACCTTTTCCCTAGTTGTTTTATTCCTGTGAATTAAAAAAAAGGAAGACAGTGCCTACAGCTGGGAGCAAGACGGGAGGTGATGGTTAAGTGAACAGTCATTTTGTTGTGTTTTGTGTGTTGGGTGAAAAATGGTAGCATAGGGCCTTCTAATGCTATAAAAAGTTTCTGTAGGAAGCCTACTATTACTACTTGAAAGACAGTGAAATCTTGACATAACGTTTAGAAAAAAGAAGCCGTTGAAGGAGGCGACTCATTAACTCGCTCCTTGTAGTTCTTTCACTCTTTTACAGCATGATCACGTTCTGCTATGCACTTGAGCAGCATGGGTGTCAGCAAAAGAGGTCACTGTTTAATGTCACGTGATGATGCCTGTTTTGAAAGGCAGTAGGCTTGGAAGACATGAAAGGAAACTGAGTTAGCTGAAACTTGTGTCCTGGAAGCGGGACCCATTTCCTTACTTCAGTTGTTTTTAAGACATGTTCTATTACTACACGTGCCCTTTTTTGGTAACGTTTCTCCTTCCCACACGTAGAAACTGGAAGTGAAAGCTTTCAACGATTTTTGCATCTCTTGGGTGACACAATTACCTTGAAAGGCTGGTCAGGCTACAGAGGAGGACTGGACACTAAAAGTAAGAACTCACCCGAAGCAATAAAGGGGGGGTGGAGCTGCAGTATAAATGTTTCATCGCTTTGCGTATTGCATGTATTGTATATATTGTAGTTGTAAAACAATCCCAAAATGAATTTCCTCATGCGCATACTAAGTGCTCTGCTTCACCAGGAAAGAGTCAGGTTGGCTTAAGTCACTGGTGTGGCATGCAGTTGAAGAAAAGTATTTATGACGTGTATTACCGAGGTGAACAGTTTAATTTTAAGTTGGAATGAGGTGAACGATAACCTGACGTGTTACTTGCTTCGTGATAGTAGGATGTTATGGCTTGGAGACCTGTGTGATTTCAGGAGGGGGGGTGAAAGATGTCACAGGTTTTAAGCATGAATATGCGGATTAGTTGCAAACTTGAGTTTGGACTCACATAAAGCATGCAGTGTGGACATTTTCTGAAAGGGGTTGGACAAAAAAGGATAACTAAGGAAGTTTTGGTAGAAGGACTTGAAATATCTTTCGATCTTCAGAAAACTTAAAGGACATGCTCCTCCTTAAAGTGTTGTCTTCCCCTGCAGATGATACAACGGGAACCTGTTCCATCTACACAGTTTTTCAAGGGCATGAGATTATGTTCCATGTTTCAACTATGCTACCGTATTCTAGAGAGAACAAGCAGCAGGTACATGGTTCTCTCTTTTTTATGTCCCTGTTTATTTGTTAAATTGCAAAGTCCGAAACTTTAAAAGAAATAAATGATTTCTTGTCTGTTAAAATTTTAGAAATGTAAGCCTCGAGACTTTCGCTACTTTTTCCTCAATATTCCACCTAATGCTGAGAAATTCATGCTGTTTATTAGAAATAATGCATCCTATCGTCTCTGTTAAGGTACAAAAGATACTTGTGAAGAAGATCTAAATTGCTTCACTGACAAGCGATTGAGTAGTGTGGTGTTTGGATGACTTGAAGAGCTTCACTGCTGTAATTATTACCCCAAATACTTTAGGAAAACTGGCAATTAGCCTTGTGTGTGAATTGTAGGGATATTCACATGCGTAACGCACGACTCCTACTTGGGTAGCAATTAGTGTAGCTCGAAAGAAATTCCCATTGTGAGCACGTTAACGTTGGTAAGCGTAGAGAAGTGCCGTCACGCTCTCATTGATTAACTAGGTGGGTTCTTGGGTACTTGTTCAAACGTGCTGTCCTTCATCGCTCAAGCCTTTCTTTTTATTTATGATGAAAAAAATACTTTATAAGCACGTGCGTTTACTATACGTCGTGCATACATAATGATTTACCTAAATTGCTTACAAATTACTTGGTTTACTATTTGTTATACATTCTTGCTGTAATCTAGTTAGACGATATAATTAAAATGTACGTTTTCTATTTCTGTGTCAGTTTTCTCATGCTTTTTCCTTGGACTGATGACGAGATCACAGGAGGAAATGGAGGCCAATCAGGATTTTTTTTTTAAAGAATAACTCAGCGCCTGAGTTTTTTGTTCTTTTATTTCGAGCGGTAGATTCGCTTTTTTGGAGTGCTAGTGGTTCCGTGCCCGTTTTGTGAATATGAGTTATGGAAATTATGAGTGTCTTTCTAAACATATGCTACATGTGTTCTTCTAGAACCTGCCTTGTGGTGTGCACCATGTCGTTGCTAAGTTTACTTGCTTATAGTTAAGTAATGGTTTTATATTGTCCTCAGTCTTACTGACTGTAATTTTTCTGTTTGCGGTTTAGGAATATTGTTTTATTATTCTGTCACAGAATTGCCGAGATGCTTATTTATGTCTTGTAAGTCACTGTGTCGGTCGCTTCTTTCTTTGCCTTTCTTTTTTTCTTTTTTTTTTTTCCTTTTTTTTTCCAGGTAGAAAGGAAGCGACA
>WEIT01039577.1:13741-39584 GCA_013389985.1 Dryoscopus gambensis
CTTATTGATAAATGTTTCAATTTCTAATTATTTTAAGCTTCATCATGCAGGCTTGTCTCATAGGTGTCCTGAGCTGATACAGTGTTATATCAAATGATTTTGTGGTGGTGGTTTTAATCTGAGGAATTCTAGGAGTTGCTGTCAGAAGACTATTTGTGGTGTTATGTCGAGGGACTGAAAAAGAATTTATATAACCATAGTCTCAAATCGTGTGTATGTATGTACTTTAAATTCTTATCTTAATTTCTTTCTTCTTGAGTTCAGACAGGAAAACATTTTTACTTGTGTTCTTTGTTTTTTTTGCATGACAAGGGACTGAAATTGCTCAGATTTTCAGCATGGTGAGGATCTGGGCAGGTTCTCTAATACAGATACTGCAGCATGGAAATCTCTTGGTTGTGTATAATAGGAAATATCTGTTCCCCCAAGTGAGTGTGCATGTAGCTGTTTCAGCTTAAAGAACTCTGCTTGTTTGGAAATTACCTGTTTAAAATATAGACACCCACAAACCACAGTTATAGGATCAGTGGAGTTACCTTTTTTTGATACTGTCATCAGCTGACAAACTCAAGATTTCCTCATTGTAAATTTTCATATAACTGAAGGAAAAAAACCATATGTAATAAATCTAAAATCTTGTTCAAACAATCTCATAATAACATTACTTAACCTATAGTATCACTATGGTGATAACCATCCTTCCATCAATACTGATATTTACTTCTTGGCCTATCTACTAAGGTTGCTAGAACTTAGATCTTTTGCTTCATGTAATAGCCACCAGGTAACTGACATGTATAAGACTTCAGTGATAAGATGTAATTAAATTAAATAAATATCGGCAAATGGTGCTTTCTTGTGTTGTTCCCAATGCTGCCTGGAGTCCTACACCAAATAAAAGCCCAGCCTCCTTCAACACCTTTTACTCCAGTCACAGAAGAAATCAGAAGTTTACACACACAGGAGATGACATCGTCCTTGCTTGTTTTTCACAGTAGGATCGCCACAAAGTCTTGCTGCCTAGTAAATCCATCATCTCTGTGATGAGATATGAGTATAGAAGTAAGACTTTTCTCCCTGCTAGAAATCTTTTATAATATTGAATAATATATAATTTTCTCTGACTGTTTCTTGTGTGCCTCGCCTTGTTCCTCTCTTCTCTCTTAACTAGATTCATCTGGTTTTTTTTCTACTAATACTCTCAGAATTTAAACATCTGTGTTTTTAAACACATTTTCTGATCTTTTGTACATGGTGATGAGACACTGACCTATTCAGTTACACAGCTTGTCAGCAATTGAACAGGGGATTGAATTTGGAAGGTGGGACAGTAACCTTTTATTATGGACTGGTAAATTTTGCTGTTTCATACTATAAAATGTGCCACAGAGATGAAAATGCAAAATGCTGTTGGAAACAGCACTGGAATGAAAAGCATGTCTCTGAAGACTGCTTTGGGTTAATGGATGAGTTTGGCCTGAGGAAAGAGGAGCTTGCTTAATATTTCAATGGATTTCACNACATTTTGGGTAAAGCTTTGCTGAGTCCCATGGAACTAGAATTTGTTCTGTGAATTTCTGAAAATGGTACTGTGTAATTGGGAAGTCCACCATGGATTTTTCTCATCAGCTTTGTGCAGAAGAGAATTACTGTAGCAGCCTCATTTGTCTCAGACAAGACTAAGCAGCATTGTTCTTTTGGAACAAGTCATGAAGTCATGTATATCTTCAGCTGCCAAGTGCTTGCTCATGATGTCGCAACAGATGAGCTCACACCAGTGTGGCAGTCTGCTGTGCTGCTGTAAAATCATGGTAAAGTAAAATCCAGCTGCAATGATAAATGGTTATTTACCTGAGTAAGGTGCCCGGTAGCATTCCTATGCAAACAGTCATCCCCATTACCCGTAGAGGAATTAAATTCTGAATTAAACTCTGCAGTCTTTTTATTGCTCCTTTTGATTTTGCTGATTATCACATTGTTTGCACCTGGTATTAATGCATCAAGCTCTCTGGGCTTGCTGACAGCCTCAAAACATTACAAACCATGTGAAATTAGGTCTGTTGGCTGACTTGCATTGAAAGTGAATGCAAGGAGTTCCCCCCGCAGTGAAGAGATACAAGGATTATAATGTGGAGAAGGATGACAGCAGCCCAGTTTGGCCTGAGGCAGTTAAAAGGTGGTTTGGGGCCTTTGTGAGGTTTAGTGGCGGTGGTATTTGTTCTGTAAGCTCTATCAGGGCCATGGCAAGCTATCTCCTGGCACACTGCCCCATCATTCGTTGACTTGCCAGGGACTGGCCCTACACTTATCAGCCTTCTGTTGGAGGACTGGACCTCTTCCCAGCCCATTCTTCCTGCACCATGGCAGGAGTCTGCAGAGCATTTTGGCTGTTAAGCCATATGTTCCTCCTCCTACTAATATACACAAACTGTCAGACTTTGCTCCCTGTTCAGGGAGTTATTCCAACCCAGCAGCGGTTTACTAATAGGCCAAGTTACCTCAATACGTTTAGGTGAATTCTTCTGACTAGGCACAGGCAGGCCATTAAAACAGTTACAAGAAATAGGATATTCTGACATGGTATAAAAGGCAAAAATCAGTTTTTATATATTTTATAAGTAATACCAATTATGCTTTCTAGTGAGGTGAAGATGTAAACATTTGGTTTTGTATTCAGCTTCTCTGGCTTGTAACAAGAAAGACAAATGACAGATATCAAAGATGTTTTCCAGTAGAGACAGCTGTTTAGGTCTCAAAACCTTCCAATTTGCTGTTTCATAACTTTAAAATATTTGATGAACTTACACAGTTTTAAGATAGATCCATGGGTTATACCAAATAATTACAAAATTATATCAAATAATTATAAAATAATTATTACCAAATAATTACAGGACATTCTACTACCTAACATTACTTTTACATTACTTTTGTTATGATTACATGTTGCCCAAAGGTTAATTTTTGCAAATTACATGAAAAGCATACTCTGACTTCATTCAGAAACTGTGAAAGCATCTGATATGCTATGCTATGTTTACATTCATGTTGATATTAGTTGATATTACTCAGAACTGTTCTGTTATGGATATAGGCTATTATGCATGCATGTCAAATGACTTTATTTCTTCTACACTCAATACTCTTAGGCATGAAGTCTGACTGGGTTTTGTTTGTACATAATCATGAGCACAGCTTTGTAAACTCTAACAAAACAAGCAAGTACGTGGAGGTAGACAACACGGAATTTTAAGCATATGGCTAGACATTCAAGAGAACTATAATGCTTCAAGTATTATGTCATTCTGGATAGAAAATTCTGGAAGTTATGTGAAAGCTGGTTTCTAGGTCCACATTTAAGTGTACTATCTATGTTTATGGATCAGTGAAAATAGAAACCCAAAATGTCACTGATGTTCAAAATGATGGTCCTGCATGTACTGTCTTTGGTTCCCACTTGTGAACATTTCTATCTAATCTTAAGAAACCTCTAGAAGGAATAAATATTATTCTTTATAAAGTATTTGGCAATAACCCTAACAATATAAGACTCAGCATGGCAAGCAGGCATCTCTGGATAGAAGGCTCACATCCTAGTTGAAACCCTCAGGAAACAGTCTTCACCATGGCAGAGGGCTGACTTGAGCCCTGCTGTGACATCCTAGAGAAGAATAGATAGGAGTTAGCTGATGGTATTACATGAATAACCTCCTGCAAACTATCCCACCACTGTTTTGCCGTGGAGAAGGTGACTTTATGATACTTTGACAGAGGTGAGTTCTGGTCTGTTGATTGGTCTGCCGCCAGAGCATTTTCTGCTTTTTAGCCAGGGATGATCTGAAGTAAAATGCAGGCACTTCATAGGACTCTGAGTTTTGTGAGGCTGAATGTGGCTGAGACAACCAGTGCTGCTGCATTTTCTGTAAAAATAGTAGCTTCCAACAGCACCACAACAGCATACAGTAAAACAATGAAGAAAGACATAAAGGAGTACTGGATTCCAAACATTTCTAGTGGTTTTTGGTGAAACATGATGATTGTTTTCATCTTTTGGACAGTACAGAATTATTATCTCTATCAAGATACATTTCTGAAGCTAAAAAACCCCCCTTCTTTTGATTGCATGGGCTATGTGGACCCACAGCACAACCATCTCTGCTGACTCAGGAAAAGATCATAAAGAGCAAATGCCCTCAAATGCAGGCAGGAACAGAGTTTGTAGAACTCATCCCATTTCTGACAAAGCATTTGATTTTGCGTGAGATCCTCAAGGGAGTCCCCCATCGTCCCATGCCAGGTAGAGCAGCTCCAAAAAGAAAGTTTATCAGCTACCACCTTTCTGACTGTGTGCTGGAGCTGTCACAACCAAAGAGAAGTGGATGAAATTAACAAAGCTGCGTGAGGAGTCATGCAGCTTATCGAGGCCACAGGACATGGCAGGAATTGCCCTTTAAGTTTTATGATTGCCAGGGAATGAAAAGCCTGTATTAGATCAGAATGAGAAAGCAGAACCTCTTGTCATAGAGCACTGCATGTGTTGGGATAAAGGCTTTTAGACATCAGGTGTTAACCACTGAAAATGAGAGGCTGAGAGGCTGATGCAGTTAGGCATGAACCAAGTTCCTCTGTCATTCCTGAAGCAGTTGTCTTTAAAACAGATTTTTCTCTCACATCTTGCAAAGTCTTGATCCTCGCTAGTTGTTTGCTTACCCCTGAAATCTTCCAAGCCTTGACATCTGAACAGCAAGTCCATGATGCTGCAGAAAAAATTTGAGCTGCGAGGGGCATTTATGAAAGCAGAGATGAGCTTGATGAAATGGAAAGAAAAGCTGAGAAAATGGCTGAGCTGAGCCAGACTTTTGTTTACAATTATTAACTCAGAACAAATGGGTTTGAAAACTATCATATTCAAAGCTAGGTAGTGTCACCAAAACACAGGAAGTGACCACAGTGCCTCAAGACACGCCTAAATGAGACCTCACTGTAAAGTTAGAACTGAAAAAGGAAAACAAAGATTCTAATGCAGAAGGTAAATGTGCGACCCATGAGAAATATTAATGCGCACGCAGTGGTGAAGAGTCTCTGCACCCCCAAAAGACCTGTGTCCCTATATATCTCCACTCCCCGTGAAGCACTGGGAGGTTTTTACAGAGCAGTGTGAAGCAGGCAGTTGTGTGGACTCTGCACTGTCAGACGGCACAGGGACTCAGCTCTGTCTCAAGTTTTCATTCACAGGGATTTGGTAGAAATGGGAAGGAGGGCAGGGAGGGGTTCCTCATGGTAGGAAGGGTGCCAGGGAAACCAAGGACTGAAACGACTCTTGTTCTGCAAAACCTTGTCCCTGTACTTGCAGAGCCTGATCACTGCTGAAACCCCTGCCTGGGTGCAACTTGGAAGGCAGCCTCCTCAAGGGTGCCATCGGCCCTTTCTGAGCCTGCTGTGCTGAGCGGCTGCGTGTTCCTCGGCTGACACAAAGATGAATGCGTGAATTTTCATCCATGAGTTTTTAGAACTACACGTTACACTGTTCTCCCGAACAGAGCTCACGAAGCGTGTGATATACATGGTAGCCCAGACACCAGCCGCATCCATTCCCTGCGGAGGGCTGGGAGTCCTGCAGCCAGCAGGGCTCTGCGGTGCTGCCTGCGCTGCCCGCGTCCTGCCACGGCGGGGAGCTGGGACAGCGGCCACGGCGCAGCGAGAAGGCACGGAGCCGGGAAAGCACCTCCGCTCCGAGTGACAGAAGGGGCGGGGAAAGGAGGAGGAGAAGGTGGAGGAGGAAAGTGGCGACTGTGCTGGGGCACTGCGGCAGAGATGAGGGCGGTGGAATGTGGTGCGGCTCCTGTCGGAAAAGGGCGTGTGGAGGAGGAGGGGAAAACGGCAGTCAGGAAGAGACTGAATGGGGTTTGCTTGGTGAGGCCTGTAAACAAGCCAAGGGAGGGAAGGAGGGCTTTTGGGGGGACAGGAAGCTGGAGGAGATTAGACCGGATGTATCGACAGGTGGATGGCTGGCTCCTAACTGTTCCCTCTGGCACATGGAAATGCCAGTGCTGCAAAAGTTGCTGGTGAGCTGGCTAAAAACAGCTCTGGTCTTGCCCAGTGAAAATGCATGTTTTGAGAAGCTGCTGATGAGGAGAGGTGTCTGCTGCTAGCCAGAACTGAGATCAGAAAGGCCCTGGGAAGTGTCAGGGCAAAGATGAGATTCCAGGAGTTCTGCTCTTTCCCACTCCATTTTTCCTCCAGAAACTGTCCCTCACCCCCTAAGGGCAGGTTTTCATCTGCTGGCTTCCTGTGTCATGCCAGATGGTATGAGATGAATTCAGTCCTCCCTTGGGAGCTTGGGGGAGCCTGGCTCCATCACAAGTCCTGGCACTGCAGGTGGGCCTTCCTTGGCTTCTGGCATATCACCTGCAGGGACCAGGGAAGCTGAGATGGGTTTGGGAGGGAGAAGGCACGTCCACCTGACAAGTGTCTCTTATTCTATAGTGTTGCCTTACCTCTCTTTTCTCCTTCCAGCAGCTGACAAACCTAGAGGTGCAGCAAACTCTACTTTGGTTCTTGGTTTTGGAAACAAAGCATCACAGTTCTGATTCAGAGCATCTCCCATCTATGTCCTTCCTCTTCACCATCCTTCTCACCTTAGTCCAGGTTTCCTGCCCTCTGATTTGCTATCTCAGGGTGGGTGCTCCTCATGCTTCATGGCCCATCTAACAAAATGGAGTATTCATGCATACCTTCCTTTTCAAAACGTTGGAGTGCATGACTGAATAAAGACTTGTGAACAGAAAACAACAGGCAAACAGAATTTCTTTCTCTAATACCCTCCTTTGGCTGTCTGGTAAATCTGGAAGCCAATGACCAGGCAAACCTGGTCCTTACCTCTTGTCACAGTCTAGGCAGTGGGTGCGGGCAATGGTAATGCAGCCATACTTCATAGCTCCCTCCAAGCAACTGTCATGTAGTAGCAAAAAGCCTACTCCTATAGGAAGATAATAAATGAACTCAATTGCCACAAGGCAGCATGTTAAAGCCCCGTGAAAAACAAGTGTCTCTCATATTGTCTAACAGAGCAATGCTTGAATGCAGTTTCAGGCAGTAACTACAATCAGAGGTGTCAATGAGCAAAGGCTGGGGCTTGCAGTCTTGAAGCAAAATGATGGATGACATCTGAGGGTGCTGAGTCCTGTACAGGACCACAAATATGATGGAAAACATGGGCTAGTCTGCAGAGAACATTTTAAAGAGGTAACCTTGTTGCAGAAAAATTTGCATCAGGCAGAATAATTGTGTTTAGTCCCCATTCAGCTTTAAGGCAGGCTGTGATGTTGTCTGTCCACACCACTCTAGCCAAATGACTGCTGTTTTCTTGATGCCAGCATGAAAAAAAGGAGCTTTCCTGTGTACCTCAAGAAGTTGTTTTCTTGTGCCTGGTCTCAATCTAATAGGGAAACTGAGAAGTGACAGCAGCTGGTGTTGCCAGTACGCTTCATTGAAGATGGCCTTTTGGTAGCACTCTTGGTTTTCCATGGCTTTCTGCATCTGAGATGAGGAAAGGTGCAGAGGAAGCCAGCTGCTCCTCTAGCCCTGCTGGGTGACCACTGGCAGAACTAAGGAGCTATCAAGGGCTCTTGCAGGTTTCTTGTGTGTCATACAGTAGTGGAAAAAGCAAACTCACTGAGTTGCTGCCGGTGGCCTGCCTGAGAGCTATGGATGAGACAGGCTGCAAGCCCACAGAACCATGAATAAGTTGATAGGACACTACAAGAATGTTACTTGCAGCAGCAATGTGACTTTGACCCACACTTAAATGGCAACTTTTTCATTACAGGAAGCTGAATAATCTGATAAGATCACAGCTGCCAGTTATGAGTCTTCTGTGAGGACCTTAGATAAGGCAAATCTGAATCAGAAAACTTGTGACTGTACCAAAATCTGTGCCGCTGCATGAAGTGGACCCAGTGTTGCTGAAAAAGACCCAGGCTTCCCATATAGAAGTCAGCAAGCAATTAAATAGCCAGCAAGAAATAATCAAAGCAGGAAGAGTTTTGGGTCTGGGGACAAGCTAAAAGAATTTTGCATACCTCTTCCTTGAACTTGAGAAGTTCAGGGAAAACCTCCTTTTTGGAGAAGTATCACAAAGTGACTCTCATTTGAGAAGAAAACAGAGAAGATCGTGATATCCTTTCGCAGAGGAGTGGCAGGGGAATGGGAAGAGAGGAACCTGCATCCCTTTTGATTATCAGCAATTTTTGGTTGTTTCTGAAAGGAGCCTTTTCTGAGGTGTCACTGGGGAGGACTGACAGAGGACTGACTACAGAGAAGCTTGCTAAATAATCCTCACTTTCTCAACACAAGACCCCTGGGCAACATTCTCTGTTAAGCTGTGCCAGTGGATAGTACTGTGCAAGCACTTCTGTGCTGCTGTCTGTGATGCTTTGTGTATTCGTGATGAAATATAAATTTAGAAATCAGCATTGTTTTCCCACCTACATCTTACTGGGGTTTTTTTGCCCTCCAAATCCATTTTATAGCTCTAAAACAGCAAGTGTAGCATGAGAAATGAATAAGCTAAGTTAGGTCTGTAGGGAGTCTGCCTCTGTTATTAGACCAACTGATACAGCTGGAACAAACAGATTAAGGCATCTGATTTATCTTTGGATCTGAACTGCAGATCATTTCCCCCCCCCCCAGCTGTAATTAGCAGTATAATAAAAGATATGTCTCCTCCTTTAAAGACTTCCTTCTCCTATACTCCTAGACTGCAGTGGTTATAGCCACCCAAATACTGCCACAAAGAGATCAGTCAGAGTTTAGGACCCAGAGCCCTGTTTAAGGCTTACGGGATGTGACAGCTGACTGAAAATCAATGAAGTGTGATTTACCAAGCGTCATAATGAGGGCAAGATAAGGCTAGAAAGGTTCTGCCTTGCCTTGCAAACTCAACTGTCTGCCTTGATTTTTAACTAGATTGTTTTAGTCCCCTATAAAGATGAGACCGATTTGCTTATGAAAACAGAAGATCAGATTTAAAGGAAAAGCCACGGTGGTGCCCATGCTTTGCCTGGTGCTCTTTGCGCTGTGTCTGAGCCACTCAGGTAAGTGTGATTTCTTCTTCTTTTTCCAAGCTGAGCTGCAGGTGTTCAATTTTTTTTTTCTGCTGGCTGGTTAGCTGCTGCTTTCTGGGATATGGTGAATTCTGGCTTCCCTTGGTCCTCCTCTAAACATTGTGTGAGTAGTAGAAAAGGGTTTTATCAGTCGCTGCCTTTGTATTGCAACCACGGTCAGTTTGACAACTAGGTTTTAAGAACTGGTGCTGGGGTGGTTGCTGGCTAGAAATTAACAAAAATTCCTAAGCTCAACCTTTCGCTGCTAAAGGGAATTAAGGGAGAATTTCCATTGCCCAGAGGAAAACTGAAATGCTTCAAGCGAACTGATGAAAGGCTAAGTGTCTTGTCTGTCCTTCTTGGGGTGTTTTGCACATTTGTTTAGCAGACTTTCTGCCCCAGAACTCCTGTTCGGCACCCATGGGGAGCTGCCACTTGCAAGGATCACAGAGAGAAACAGGAACCTAGGGGAGAGGGGAGATGGCAGAGAGTGCTTGGGTAATTGAACACGTTAGCCTGCCAGGGACCTCCCGAGTTTTTGCCTCTCAGTTCACCATATAGTAAATTCAGGGATGTATCTGTCCTATGGCTGCTTCTCTAGTTCTTTCAAAGGCAGTGCCACTTTGTTCAATGTTTTTGCCATGGATTTGTCCAGCTTAAGCATAAGATGGGGCTTGGTCAAAGGAACTGTTAAGCTATTTTCCCACATGATATTTCTTATTTCTCATTAATAACTTCTGCTTTTAAACTGTCTTTGTGCCACTACTGAGGCTGTCTTATACAGGCAGAAATCTTCTTCCTTCTGACTTTTTTCTTTGTGAGACTCCTCAAGTCTGTTTCACTCTTTTGTGTGGCTTCCTCAGCAGCTGAGATTCAACATATCCAGCCCCAAACCCAGCTTTATCACCTGTCTTCTATACTCACTTGGAGCATTAGGTACCTGAACTTTATGTGAGGTGTGGGCTGTGAGATGGCACCATTTTCTTTCGAGGGAGGTCATACACACGCGCAGAAACAGAGGGTGTGTGGCTGCATATATGTGTGCAGGATGCCTTAAACAAAAACAGAGCAATGTATTCTGGCATTGAGACAGAGCTGGTTTTGATCCTGCATATCTTGGGGTTATGGGTTTTTCTGTTCAATGGCTTTTCCATTAAATCTGCTGTTTTTAACAATCATACACCCCTGTGAATCTCCTAAAGGGAAAGCGAAATGTCTGGGAGATGGAGTCTGCAAAGATTCTTATATGTCAGGGGGTTGGACCTCTGAGGTTGTGGGTAGTGCAGGGGGAGAAATATGTTCTTTCTCTTCCTTTGGTTGCAGATGCAATACCTGTTTCAGAGTTTATAGCTCCTCAAAGAGGAATGGTATCTTGCTTTGGCTGGAAGTGGGAAATTACAGTGTTGCTTGGACCTTGTGCTGTCCTGAGAGGATCCAGACAGCATTAAAGAATGATTTTGTCCCGTGGAAAGCTCTGAGAGCAGGTTTTTGCTTTGGGCAGTCCTTCAGCTGTGTTGCTTGTTGCCAGGTCTAGCCCTGTCCACAGCCTCAGACAGACCCTGACAAGGTGGAGGAGACTGCACAGCCTGTCGTGCCCAGGAGATGGGCAGCAGCTGCTGGGGCAGAGGACATGGCCAGAGGCTGGGGCAGAGGACATGGCCAGAGGCTGGGGCAGAGGACATGGCCAGAGGCAGTGGTCTGTGGTCACATCCTTTCCTCCGTATAGGGGCAGAGCCCTGACCTCTGCTTCCAGTTTTCTCTCTGGAGGGGCTGCTGGGCTTGAATGCCCTTTCTCTCCATGTGGCACTCTCTGTGTGCTGGGGGCTGCCTTAGCTCTGATCGTTGATGCACAGGGTGTGTAGCACATTGGCTGTGCCCTCCAGGGCTCTCCCACATCAGGTCCTGGCACCATCCCTGGGCCATGACCCTCTGCCTGCAGACCCCTCTTGCAACTAGTGCTTGGCAGTCCAGGCACAGGTGTTCTGCTCACCCTGGGGCTGGCACAGCACAAGCTGGGCCCAGTGTCCCGTGAGGTCCCTTTTGACTGATGACACTGCAGTATGGCTGTGATCCCTACTGTATGGGGTCAATCCGTTATCCATGGTGGCTTTGAAGAGAGGTAGAATCCTTCTCACCCTTGGGTGCTGTGTGTGTGCACAAGGGAAGAGATGGAGGTTATGTCAGAACCTCAACATCACAAGGAGTGGGGCTGAAATTTGGGAAAGGATGGAGGGTCTGAACTGCCCTTCCCCCTTCACAGTAGCAAGGGGAAGGGGGAGCATGGTGTCAGCGCTTGTGGGAGTCACAAGTCTTGCAGGTACAGACCATGATGGCTCTGCACTTGCCTGGCAGATCTAGCCCTGACTACATCATCCAGCTCCTGCTGCTGCCAGATGGGCTCTTTTTGCTCTGGCAAAAAGGCCATAGAAAACATAAACCTAGTGTAAAGTCATCACTGCTCTGGTATGATGATTTTTTTAATATATGAGTTGAGCTTGGGCTACCTTGCCTTTCCATTCACTTGCCCTGGTTCTGCTGAGAGTCTGTGCATCTGCATTCCTGCAGAATTTGCTATATAAGACAAGACCTGGCCAGAGGTGAATTTTCCTCACATCACTGCTCTGCCTCACTTCTTCACCTCATGGCATTCTCCATGTCTGCTTTCTGGGAATGTCTCCACTCTGTGTTGCTCTCTTACAGATGTGAATGCCTTCAGTTCAATTGCTGAAAATGAGGATGCACTCCTCAAGTACTTATTTGAAGGCTATCAGAAATGGGTCCGCCCTGTGGAAAACTCCAACGACACCATCAAAGTCCTTTTTGGGTTAAAGATATCACAGCTTGTGGATGTGGTAAGTGTTGTGTTAGGCTCAGTAAAACACCCCTTCTTTTATAGACAGTTGTGCCTCCACCTGGGAGGGCTGGTGATGTAATTAGCTTTTGCTTCCTGACACAAGAAATGCACGGTGATGGTTGGGCAGCAAAACACTGAGTGTGAAATGGTGCTGGTGGTATGACCTTCTGCCTTCCCCACCCCCAGCATGGACTCTAGGACTCACTTGTTTTGAAAGAAACCTGAAGGTTCTTTTTTCCCTGCTGTTCTCAGGGAATAAGGCCTCATTTCCATAGGGTTTTAATCAAACAATCCATGCCAGACAGTCCTTGACACCTGGGTTGCAATTTAATAACAAGACAGCTACAAGTGATGACTGAGGAAGGGTAAGAGCTGGTTGGACATTATTCCCTTAAGCAAGCTTGTATTGAGGCCAAAGGTAGTTCAAGTCTTAACCCAGCTGGTCACTCAGATAGAGCTCTAGAGGCAAAATAGACAACCCGTGTTTCTGCCCATGTGGAAATTTTCCCTTCACTTTCCACGGCAACGCACAGTGGAATTTGCACAAAGCCCAGAGGTACCCACACAACAGTGTGCTCCTTACATCCCCCAGCCTCTGGTAACATCCCCTTGTGCTGTGGAAGGCACGCTCTAATTTTGTGTTTTATTTACGTATTTAGGACAATGTTTCAGCTTGTTTCTTCCCAAACTCACTCCAGGCGGAGCAGTGCGGGGAGATGAACCATCCTGTGAGCCCACAGCCATGTGTGACCTGATACCACTTGCTGGCTGAGCCCTGCTGCATCCCAGGTCTTTGGCATACGATTCCTTTGAGCTCCTGTGAAATGCCAGACCTCAGTTTTCCAGCCCCAGGGGCTCCCAGTGATAGCAGGGACAGCACCTAGAAAGTCAGTCCGTTTCCCTCAACGGTGACTGAAGAGCCCAAGCCCAGGGGGAAGCAAGACCGTAGGGATCTCCTCATACCGGCACAGGGTTGGACTCAGCAGGCATAGGGGCTGTTTCTAATGGCTGCTTTGGTATTGCAATCCTCTCTACCTTGTGTCACTCTAGGATGAGAAGAATCAGCTGATGACAACCAACGTGTGGCTGAAACAGGTAAATTAGACCACATCTGACCTCCCTTTTCCCCATGTGCAGCTGCTGAGCTGAGCAGCCACTCCAGTCTTCTGCCCACTGTGCCATCCATCCCGTTTTGTGATGCTGAATGGCCAGCACCAAGTTACCTAACCTGAAGTTTGTCCCTCATTCTTCTCACTTCAGCAAATGTATAAAGAGACAGAAAGGCAGGCAGGTAGGTACATAGGGTACCCTCTTCTCCTGAGCTGCACCCCAGCTCAAGCCAGCTGTATTTCAGGGAAGTGACACACCTGGTACTGCAGTGGCTGTCCCTGGGATGTTGAATGTGCCCTGAGGGACTATCGTGTCTCAGACTTAGAGGTCACACAAGTGCTGTCTCTCTTGCCCGAGCTAAGAGTGGTGTCTCAGATAGATTTCTTCATTCCTCAGCATACATAAAGAGAAAGAAAAGGCCACAGCACAGACCTTTTCCCATTAAAAGCTGTAGCAAATGAATCAGTTCTGTCTATCATAATTGCTTCTGGAACTGATGGTGATTTATACAAATGTGGTAAAGGTGCAAGTTGAACTGTTAGGTCTCCTTTCTTCTTCACTCCTGAAGAGCACTGTTTTTGGTTTAGGTTACATTGCACCAGTTTATTGACCTTGTCACAATTATTTTAAGTCTCTCAGCCTTGTGAGTATCTGTAAAGATGTCAGCTGATCCCAGGGAGAGGATGTAAAAAAACAAACCGTACTTGAAATCATGCCACGGGGAAAGGTTCCTGGGGGTCGCTGGGCTGGTGGACAAGAAATGTGACTCAATTTTTGTCTCAGTCTGGGTCCTGTAGTGCTGCAGTGAGTGTGAGATTCTGGCTGGAGTGTGGTTAGAGCAAGACCCCTAAAACCCATGTGGATATTTTATGTAAAGATGGTCTCTCCCTTGAAGAGGGAAAATCTCAGACTTCCCCTCACTGTGGGAAATTCAGGAATTTCCCCTTTTGCTGGAGAAATTTCTCTTTGATCCAAATATAGCTGCTGGGATCCTGCCCTGAATTATCTGCAGTATTACAATTTCCTCACCTTCAGCTGCAATTGTGGAGCCTGTTTTGTGCACAGGGCCACATCTTGGCTTCCTTACTTCAAGTGTCCGCTTGGGCAGACAGCAGAGCCCTTCTGTAAAGGTCACCTCTCTGCCCTCATCTGTTGTCTCCCCATTTCCACCCACACTCCTTGCAGGCTGTAGCACCCGCCTTCACCTGCAAGTCCAAGCCCTGTGCAGTGTAGACACACTGATTTCTCTGGAAGCCTTTGGAATCCTCAGATTTTAGCCAGGGCAGCTCCTCAGGGAGACTTAGGACTGTGATTTCCCAGAGCTGGGCTCCCAGGAGTTGTTACCACTTCTAATACTGCTTCTCCATCTGATGGACTGAGAACATCAAGGCCCAAGGTAATGCAAAGGGAGCAGAAAATGAGGCAGAGGATCTGATTTTCACACATATAAGTGCCCTCAGGAGCTCAGGCTGAGCACTAAATACCTGTGGCCTGACCTGCGTGTCCTGCTTTGAAAGCTGTGCATTCACAGCTCCCTCAGC
Organism: Dryoscopus gambensis; assembly: GCA_013389985.1. Lineage (NCBI taxonomy): Eukaryota > Metazoa > Chordata > Aves > Passeriformes > Malaconotidae > Dryoscopus > Dryoscopus gambensis. Next base: position 28,351 of record WEIT01039577.1, read on the forward strand.
TTTTCCTCATAAGAGAGATGCTCCAGTCCCCTCACCATCTTTGTTACCCTCTGCTGGACCCACTCCAGGAGCTCCATGTCTCTTTTGTCCTGAGGAGCCCAGAAGTGGGCACAGCATTCCAAATGTGACCCTACCAGGGCACAGTAGAGGGTCAGGATCACCTCCCTTGACCTGCTGGCAATGCCCTTCCTAATGCACCCCAGGATCCCATTGGCCTTCTTGGCCCCCAGGACACACTCACTGCTGGCTCATGGACAGCTTGTTGTCCACCAGGACCCCAGGTCCTTCTCCACAGAGCTGCTTTCCAGCAGGTTCCCCCCAGCCTGTGCTGGTGCCTGAGGTTATTCTTCCCCAGATGCAGGATCCTGGACTTACCTTTGTTAAATTTCAGAAATTTCTTCTCTTCCCATCCCTCCAGCCTGTCAAGTCCTTCTGAAGGGCTGCACATCCCTCTGGGGTGTTGGCCACTCCTCTGAAGTTTGTGTCATCAGTGAACTTGGTGAGAAGGCATCTGCCCCTTCATCCATGTCACTGGTGAATAAGTTAAACTACACTGGGCTCAGTATGGAACCTTGTGAGACACCACCAGTGACAGGCCTCCAGCCAGACCCTGTGACATTGATGACAAACCCTTTGGGATCTGCTGTTCTGCCAGCTCTCAATACACCTCACTGTCCACTCATGCAGTCCAAATGTCCTGAATTTGCCTGTGAGGATATTGTGAAAGAGACAGTGTTGAAAGCCTTGCTGTAGTCAAGGTAGACAATATCCACTGCTCTCCCCTCATCCATCCAGGCAGTTGTTTCATCATAGAAGGCAATCAGGTTGGTCAAGCATGATTTACTTTTAGTGAATCCATGCTGATTTCTCCTGATCACCTTCATAATTTCTCTGCAAGAGTCTTACTTTTCTTGGACAAGCAAAGCTTAAACGCAAGATTTTTTCTTTTGTTAACTTCAAACATCTTGATGCTCAGGGTGGTGGGACTTGATAAACAAGCAGGCTGACACACAAGGTTCAGAGGAGCCTTTAGTGGTTGCTGAGAAAGTGTCTGGATTTGGGCAAGCTATGGGGTCTACTAGCAAGGGTTGAGAATCTGGGTCCAATGGTTTTTTGTTCCACTTGTGATGAGTTAAACTCTTCAATGACAGTACAGAAGTGGGAATTTGGCAGAACTGGAGGAAGGAGAGAGCAATTGCAATGTCTAGAGCAGCTTGGAAGAAAGGGAGAAGAGAGGAAAGCCTTATGCATCTGCTGCTACATTTGCGTCAGCATAGCCCACAGGGAGATTCCTGTTCTAAACTGCTCACCTTCAAAGTCTGCACACAGCCTATTTTCTGCTCTAGTAGGAAGACACAACCATTTGCCTTGCAGACACAGAAGAGCACTTTAGCTGGGAGAGAAATTAATGCAGGGCAGGGGGAAAGCGAGGAGTATTGCAGATGGAGCAAATAACTCAAGCAAAGGGGCTGCTCCTGTTCAGAGGGATGATTCTATCTCCAGGTGGCTATTTGCTGCTCTTGTGTTAGTGGAGGCTGCAAGCTGACTGTGTTGGTTGCTGCTCAGCCCTGACTATCCCCTTGCACGATGTGTATTTCCAGCTCTGTTGTACCTATTGCAGGGAGTGTCCAGGACTTATGTGCAACTGTGACCACTTAGACTAGGCTGCTGGAGACATCTGTTAAATACCCATCCTCAGAGAAATGTTAACACTAAAAGCGGTGTTCTCTGTCCCTGATGCTGAGGCTGTGAGCAGCAATGACCCCTCTTCTCTTTCCACACCTGAACAATAACAAATGTCTGTAGGTATAGCAGTGAAAAGCATGTGGAATCAAAGAAATAAGAGGGGAATGATATGGAGAATTAATAGAGAATTTTTGGTTCATCCTTAAGTCATGGAGGAAATTTCCCAGTGAAGGCTGAGACCTCCACATCCCTGGAGATCTCTTAGTGCTGCAGCTTAATGGAAACTGTTTCATCTTCTGCTTCTTGCTATTGACCACAGTCTACAGCTCTTGCATCACGTTGCTGCTATTTCTGTGGACAAATCAAAATCCTCATCAATAATGAACAAGAATCAGAGAGCTGGTTTGACATTGCTTTTCTGTGGAAACCTCCAGGTTGCTGGAGTTACTTTGTTATGATCTCCCTATCTGGAGAACCAAAAAAGGAGACAAAAAATACTCTAGAGTTCAGCATGATGAAAATGGACAAGACTCTCCCTGCTTTTGTAACAAAGTGCTTTACAATAGCATCGTATTATTTTTCCAGCAATAGTCTGCAGGTCTTTCTGATGAAAAGAATCCTTCTGATTTATCTTTCTGATTAATTAATTTTTTGCAAGGACAGTGTACAGATGTTAGGTGTTGTATTCCATTCACTGAAAAAAGCCTGGTCTCCATGAAAAGTGAATTAAGACCACCTCTCCTCATTTAAGTACTAGTACCCACATCACCTGGCTCTTCCATGGGGTCGGTGCCAGCCAAAACCAGCTTGGGCTGGTTCTCAGAGGGAAGGAAAGCTGCTGCACTAAAGGGAAGCGGCTCCTTCCTTCTAGACTACTCTCAGGTGGGCTGTGCAGAGTGGTGAGTGAAGTGAGGGTCAAGTGCTCTCCAGGAGTGCTGGCCTTGAGGTTGCCAGCCTAGGGATGGGTTCTTGGGTCTCACCTGTGTCTGGAGGGACAGTGCTTGTGGGGATTAACATCTCCCAGCCATGCCTGTCTGGCATCCTCTCTGCAGCTGAGCAACCTCATACCAGGCTCTGCCCACTGTGCTTTGCATGCACTTGTTCTGAGGCACAGGCAGGGATGAGGAAAGAGGCTGCTGCATATGAGTGGGCAGAGGACTCTGCTGTTTCGTTATAGGAATGGATCGACCACAAGCTCTCCTGGAATCCAGACGAATATGGTGGGATCACAGCTATCCGGGTCCCCTCTGAGTCGCTGTGGCTTCCCGACATTGTTTTGTTTGAAAAGTGAGTAGCGTGGCTTCTTGTGCTGGGCTTAGGCCAGAGCTTGGGCAAGGCATGTCAGTAACCGTGAAGCTTGTGTGTGCTGTCAGAAGGCTGCTTCTTTAGGCAGTGTGAATGTTGTGCACCGTGTGCTCCAGGTGAGGGATAGACAGCAGAGCTGAGAGGGGGTAGGACCGGGGCAAACATAGTCCTGAATTGGTACTGTTTCTTCCTGTCCAACTCCCAGTGCTGACGGACGTTTTGAGGGATCCCTGATGACCAAAGCCATAGTGAAGTACAATGGAGTGGTGACCTGGACACCACCGGCCAGTTACAAGAGCTCCTGCACAATGGATGTGACCTTCTTCCCCTTCGACAGGCAGAACTGCTCCATGAAGTTTGGGTCATGGACATATGATGGCAATATGGTGGACTTGATTTTAGTGGATGAAAATGTGGACAGGAAAGACTTCTTTGATAATGGGGAGTGGGAGATCTTAAACGCCAAAGGTATGAAAGGCAACAGGAAGGATGGGCTGTACTCTTACCCATTCATCACTTACTCCTTTGTGTTGAGACGCCTTCCATTGTTTTACACTCTTTTCTTAATAATCCCTTGCCTGGGATTGTCTTTTCTAACTGTCCTGGTGTTTTACCTACCTTCAGATGAAGGAGAAAAGCTTTCACTGTCGACATCAGTTCTAGTCTCCCTCACTGTTTTCCTTTTAGTGATTGAGGAAATAATCCCTTCTTCTTCCAAAGTCATCCCTCTGATCGGTGAGTATCTGCTCTTCATCATGATTTTTGTGACCCTCTCTATCATCGTGACTGTATTTGTTATCAATGTCCACCACCGATCCTCAGCAACTTACCACCCCATGGCTCCCTGGGTTAAAAGGCTCTTTCTCCAGAAGTTGCCTCGTCTGCTCTGCATGAAGGGCCATGTAGATCGTTACTCGTTCTCAGAGACTGAAGAAAAGGGAACCACCTCGAAATCAAAGTTTCTGGGGAAGCAGAAATACAAGCAAGCAAAAGATGGCGAAAAAATTGTTATTGCCTTTCTGGAAAAGGCAGCTGACTCCATTCGGTACATTTCCAGGCACGTTAAAAAGGAGCATTTCATCAGACAGGTAGGTGGAGAGAGGCCAAGGAGGGAATCACACTTTCCTTGACAGCAATGGCTTCCAAGCTCTTTCCTTTTCTGCCTGCTTTTCTCTTTGTCTCTTCTTCCTGTTCTCCTCTGAGACACATTCTTCCTCAGATCTTGATAAATAATATGTTTCCTGAGACAACACATAGCTTCAAGTGTATTGTGCTGTGAGAGTCCTTGCTCTTCACAGATGCAAAAGAGTCCAGCAGCCTCTCCTAGAGGAATTCCTAGTTTGGGATTATTTGAATAATCTTGTCCTGTGTAAGTTTGGGATACACATGAATCTGGAAGCCTCTAAACTGTCATATGCTCCAAAAATGTAACTTTCACACTTACAGGCAGGCTCTATGACATTTGCCAGGTCCTGGCCTCCCAGCACATACTCTGCACTGCGTAGCTGCTCTGTTTTGAGTGGAGGTCTTCTAGATTTTCACTAACACCTGTTCAGATTAGCTCCCAGCTACTATCCTTCACCTCTCAATGATCCTCCTGGCTTTTAAAATGGCAAATTACTGTGTGCAAACAATGCATCTCTTGCAAGGGTAGGAGAGCAGAGCAATGCAGCTAGCAGCATTTGGAAAGAGAAAAACTTCTGTTAGCACCCTCCTAGCAAGAGCTGGGGCTTTGTTCAAGCTGTGCTGAGAGGACTAAAGCACAAAGAAAAGCAGTAAATCAAACATGTAGTATGTGAACACATACTGTCCATGACTAATCACTTAAGCAAACACAAGTAAATCGAACCACTTGTACTGGAATCAGTGCCTATGTCCAAGTGCTGTGTCAGAGCCTCATCCTAGCACTTAGAGGGAAATGCAGGTCTGTAAAAAGAAATCCAGTTCATTATAAAGCCATCTTCAAGGCTAAGTCTGTAAACATTCATATATGCACTTGATTAAAAGCTTTTGCACAGAAAGTGTTTGCACTTGCTGAAGAAGTTGCATCACCTTGTGCATAGAACTATGGAATTGTTTCAGAGTTTTCAGAAATTTGCAGCTATGAGTGCTGAAAAGGTGATCCCTGTTAGTTTTAGGCTACCACATACTACAAGCTTCTAATTTTAAAACCAGATTTGGGGAGCTGAAATATACGTAGCAGTATCAACGAAGTACCAGGCTTGTTACTGTTTATGTTTATCCTTCCTCTGTCCTTTCCAGGTTGTACAAGACTGGAAATTTGTGGCTCAAGTCCTGGATCGGATCTTCCTGTGGTTGTTTCTGGTGGTGTCAGTGACGGGTTCAGTTCTCATCTTTACCCCTGCATTACGGATGTGGCTGAACAACACTTTCTCTGAGTTTGGTCTCTGTACAAGAAGGGAAGCAGCAGCAAGAAAGAGGGAAGGTGGTGGTAACAGTGGGCATTGATTAGTGCTTTCAGTCTTCACAGAACTCTACCAGTAACAGATTTTGATGAAATCAGAGAAGAGCTTGGTGCACAGCCAAGTCCTAAAGTGAACTGGGGTTGCACAATGGGGTTATAATTATTTTATTGTTAGCTTGGTTGTATTACTATACATATATACATATATATATATAAAATGGTTGTATTACTATAAAAGCCAAGATTATTAGTTAAAATTGGAAATAGAGGGTCTTGCACAATGATTATACTTAGAAGGTAGATCTGCCAGTTAAAATCCTACATTGTAAAAGAAGTTACAGTAGGAACACAAATCTCTACTCAGTTTATCTGTGTTTCCAGGTAAAAACCACTAAGTCTCTACAGTTTGCTATATTCATGTGTCAGAACTGGCATAGCACATGCATCAGAAAAAGCATAAATTCTTCTTAGATGGGATGCTCGAAACCTTGACTCTCTAGCCTCACCTTGCTGCAGGATCAGCTCGACAGCAGCAGAACTTACCACTCTGCCCACCTGCTACCAGCCTTTATGGCATGCACACTTGGTTCTCACCTCAGCCATCGGGAAGCTGCAAGGTATTGCCCACTTTTCAGTATTATTTGCAGTTTTGCTTGCTGCTCTGTAACGTGCTAGAAGGCTGGCGATGTGAGGGTTTATCGCCTTGCTCCACATTTAGAAACTACTATTTCTTTACCTGCTTGTTCACAAGTGGAAGATCACCTAAGTATACTGCACAGAGGAAGCTGGCTATGCTACTCCATAAGGCAACAGTGATATTCCTGAAGTGTTCAGTTGGAGGGAAGCTGCAGACATCTCTTTTGGCAGATGAAAGCTGTGGCTGCTGCAGGAGTGAGGTTTCTCTTGAGAGCTATGCGCTGGGCTGGTCAACAGGAAAATATATTTTTGGATGTTGGCTCGTCCATGTTTCCCAGGCAATTCAGAATTTCATTCCTTTGATTCATTTATTATGGGATCCTTTTGCATGATTAGAAACAGCTCTTAAAAGTGATAAGTAAGTGACATGTGACAGAAAACACCCAGATGAAACTCTTGAACACAGGAATGAAGCTCTCACCACTTTTGCTGGAACAGTGTTTTCCAGCATGGCATGCCTTAGAAAATCCCATTCAGAACTTGCAAATGTTTTCAAAGTTAACAAGGAATTTGGAGATCCAATTTTTGACAATCTAAATATGTGTTAAAATTTTAGCTAGCCCTGAAACTGTCTCCCTAGGGATGGAGGTTAGAAAGTGTTAAAAATACATAGAGGTGTTCTTGTGCTCGGATTATGCATGCACACCAGATCTCCATGAGCTAATGTAATCCCATCTTGTTGTGTCAATGCAGAAACTTCTGTTCACTTGTGCAATTATTATTAATAAAGATGTATTTACTAGATGATTTCTGGGGTGTCCATATGCTGGGCTTTGTTGTTGATTTGTTGTCAGCAAAGCTAGATTGTAGCTCATTTTAAAAGTTTTCTCACATCTATTCAAACAGAGGGGTTGGCATGTTCTTGGAAAGTCCTCATTGCTTTTTAGCTCTGTTTGTGAGTTAGAGCAAGAAGCATTCAGATTTGGTTATTATAGTGCAGGAACAAACCCATTTAGTTTAGCACATACAGAGATATGTCTTAGCATAAGATACTGGCCTAAAACTCATACACATTGACCATTCTGTCAGTTGCTCCTCTCTTTTTGCATTTGTGTGAAGTGCATTTGTTCCCCTAGAGAGTACTGTGAAATACCTGTAGGAAAAGAACCAGGAAGCTCTTCTTTCCAGTCTTTCCAGACTCTTGGGCTGCAGTAGTGATAGGTATTCCCTGTGAGCGCTGCTGCCAGGAGGCTGCCTGTTAGCCGTGACAGATGACAACCTCCTCTCCTGGGCAAGCACCTCAGGTGTTCATCTGACAGATGGTCCTGTCCCCGCCATGCAACGAATTGGTTGCCCACCCGCAGGCAACACACTGGTCTGTCTCACACGTCTGTGTCTGATGCCAAGCTGCTTTTTCCTGGATTATGCTGGTGAAGATCAGCAGGGCTCATGCGTGGGAGATGTATGAACATTGCACAGGTATGGCTTCTGGCCTCCAGTCTTCCTAGCATTGCATCTGGGACTGCTATATGTGTATTCTCACTACTCAATCCCTTGTGCTGCCTGTTCCTGAGCTTCTCTAAATCTCTTTGCTGCTGGCCCACAAAAGCGTTCAACATGTTCCCCACAAAGGCCTAACACTAAAAACACAACTAGGGAGGACATTTGGGCAGAAGTCCTCCAGTGGGGCCCTTCCCACTGCTCCACCTGCTCTGCCTGTGGATGACAACATTGCAAATCCCAAATCTTAACAAAAAACCAGTAACTCTCTGCCTTACTACTGTCTCAGCATGTGTTGCCTCTGTTTCTGGGCACTGGTTAGCTGGGACCTTGGCCCTGCTTGGCAAGACCACGTATATCACCCACTCACCAGAAGATAAATATGACAAACTCTTTTGGGCCCTGTAGTGAAGGCAAACTGGAAAAATGGTCTCCCTTGGGAATAGAATTTAAAGAGATGCTGAGCTGTTGAATTGCTTCTGTGCTTTTAAAATTAATTCATAGATGCCATCACTCCCAAGGAAAGGAGAATTCTTGCTGCCAGTGGTACACTCATCACGGAGACGTATAATAAGGGGTATTGCTGATGTAGCTTTGGAGCTGATGGGGTGAGAACAAGCCTTTCCTGTGGCTGTGCACAATGTGTGACCCAAGTCAACATCTGGGATGGCACCAGCTCTAGTTGTAACTTTTCTTGTTATTTCAGTTAGAAGGTCCCCCAACCTCCAACAAGAGATGGGGCAAGCAAAAATGTCGTTTTTGTGTAGGTTCTTCCATGCCTACTTACAGGGGCACCCCTACTGCAGCTTTCTTCAAGGCGACATGCTGACATGCTTATTGTATCCCCCGTCCCCACTCTCAATAATCAGTCAACTACCTCCACAAAGCTGGCAGTTCTCCATAAGGCTCCCAGTACTGAATGTGCCAAATACGGCTGAGAATGGCAAAAGATGGCTCCAAAAGTTACTGAATTGAGGGAAGGAAGGGGCAATAGTACACTAGAAATAGACAGAAGATGACTTTGTAAATCAGGGATTTTGCTGAAGTCAGATTATTGACTGTGGAGTTGTAGCTGTCATGCTTAAGACACCAGTGCCGTGCACTTTGAGCCACAATATTTTCATGGTTTGGGTGGTCATAGAGTGCAACAGTGAATGCTGGCAGTCAGATGTCTTTTCTGTAGAAATGAAGATCTTGGGGTCAGAATTCAGCTCTCCTCTTCAAATTTCCTTTCTTTTCCCTCACCTTCTTTCTGATTAAAGAGCCAGCTTAGTAAATGTCATTTACATAAATGTCATTATAGTAGCATCTATTAACACATTTCACAACAGGAAATCTGACAAAAAAATAAACCAAACCACAAATTCTTCAAGAAGGTATATCTCAGGAGTGATATTTAATAAATAAATTAACCATGCTTTTTCATACATCTGTCTGTCAGTTACTACATAACTGAGCAACATTCAGGGGGATTACAAAATAGAACAGTTTTCTTCTACAATCATGACTGGGTGGATTAAGACAGTTATATTCTTGTCATTCCACCTTTGTCTCTAACATATACACTAATTCATTCCTATTGTCTTTATTATGAAACATCAAAAAAGAGTAAAAGGCCAGTCAGTGGCTTCAGAAACAGGGAGTCATACTTTCCAAGGACTGGTGATGTTCAGAGCCGAGACTGATACATGGAAGACACTGAAAACACTGCATTGACACTGCACAGTTAAATTTGGAGGCTCTTATAAGAGAGAAGGGATTTGTATTCTTGAAGCCATTGGGTTTAGTTGTAGTGGTGCCTTTTAAAGAAGAATCTTTCAGCACAAAACTAACAGGAATATAAACAAACAAGGGACTTAAGGGTAAACCATCCACATTTTATAGAAACCACATCAGGAACACATCTGCACAGTGTTTCAGGATGAAGCACACTAGGACTAGGACCTGGTTACATAGCAGGAACCTCAGCCCCAAAGGACATGTCCCTACAGTTGCAGGTTTGCACACACAGCACAGACCCCGAGGAGCCAGCAAACAGAACACTGCTGCACCGCTGTTTGCAACAAATGCTCAGCTTTGCAGAGGCTTCACGGTATCCAGCCTTCTTCTGCTGGCATGTGCATAATCTACGTTGGTCTTGGGTCTTAAAAACAGGAAAACTCAGATCAATCCAATGCTGTCAAACCAATTTGGTCTGTGACAAGTAGCTACTCAGGGACAAACCCTTCTCTGTTGGGTTTATGTCTGAGCCTGAGAAAGCAAGAGTTTTCAGAGCAGAACTTGTAGACTAGGAACACTGTTAAACTGATGAGAGCTGTGGCTTGGAAATCCTACTGAAGCTCATCAAGGTCTTGGTACACACCATCAGGAAGTAAAGGGGACTTTGGTCACATGCAAAGCTAAGTGGCAGATCAAACTACTTTTAAAAGATTTTAGAAGCTTGTAGTTTTCAAATGTATATGCCTCACATGGTAACCACTTTCTAATGTTAAGTCCGTTTGTCTTCAAATATGATTTAAATGCGTAAGACTTGTCTGATTTCAAACATAAATGTAAACACCTGCTTTATTGTTCTGGGACTCTCTGCGGCTGGGTGCTGACGAGGTGGTGAGCAGAGACGTTATGTTAGAGGAGAGAAATAAAAGGTACGTTTCTGAACTGAAAATGAAACAAGAACAAAAGCAGATAAAAAGCAGTGGATCAAGTTACGTCTCTGCTATTAGTGGCTGGATAAAGAGCCCTACAGTCCCAAACACACAAAGGACTATAAATACCCAGAGAAATACTCTGTCTATCACCATAGCTACATATTTCCAATCATCTTCCACCTGCAAGAGAATAAAAAAGGAAAAGGATAAAGTACATGTAAAGTTACATGCAATTGTGAGTTGACATTGTGCAGTAAAAATGCCCCTTGTGCTCTTGAATGTGAGGAAGACCACACATGCAAGTCAGGAATGTTGCTTATGTCATACTTATAGTTGCTGCAGTTTCCAAGTCTCTTCAGAGCGGGCTGATTTTCTTAATGGTATTTGGCCACTTTTGGCTGAGAACATACAACCCTGTCCCAGTCTGCTGAATTGTTCTAAATGTTCATGTCTGAGAGCAGCCCATCCATGGTTGTGATACTGACATTAACAAGCAGGACCTGATCATGTGGTGGATGCAAAGTGGGGCGGTTTAACAGCAGACCCAGCCACCATAGCTGCACATCACTAAACCCTGTCAAAGGATTTATCCTGACAGCCCGTGCAAGACACAGTTTGCTGCTATTCTGGTCTGACCTGAAACACTGTCTCTCCAATCAAGCCCCACTGATTTCAGAAAACTGGACACATGGACACACAGACTACAGCAAAGCAAGGGCTCTGACTGAGCACACTGCAGCATCTTGTGCTAAGCAGGACACTGTGGATTTTGTACGGCAGAGAGACAGGCCTTAGAACCACATTCAATGAAGTTGCTGTCTTTTAAACTGTATCTTTAAACTTGTGCTGCACCAGAAACTCTGCTTCAGAAGAATATTCACTCATATAAACTAGTGACTGTTCAAGAGCTCTCTGCTGAGGGATCTTCCATCTGTTTTCCCAATTTCATTATATTTTCCTCCCAGAAAGCACTGGGTTTAGGATTTTGATTGTGTTGAGGGTGAGGAATACAGTGGCAGTTATTGAGGAGTGTA
>WEIT01039579.1:1749-12470 GCA_013389985.1 Dryoscopus gambensis
CTTGAAAATTGTTTCTTTGAAAAGCAGTCAGGTCTGATCTTTCACAGGTGCTTTATAATTTTGTGGTACTGGCAGCTTTCCCAAATTTGTTGAATGAACATGTTCAAGACTGCAAGTTTCTTACTCTTAGTCTCTTTTGAATGAAGAGAACTATGTTTGACTCAAGAGGACATCCCAGTGACAAAGGTGAAACTGCACATGTCTGAAAGCAGTCCTCTTTTAAACCACTGCTTATACTTGAATTTGTAATCAAAGCATGTATTCTTGACAATTTGTCTTACGTCCCTCCAAGTCAAAGAAAAGGAGGGAGTCTGCCCATTGTATTAGATCTTCACACTAGATACTTCTACCTAATAAAGATTAAAATTATAACTATAAACCCCATGTTCCATTACAGATGTTTAACAAACAAACATCAGTGTCCCTAAGTTTATATAAGTATTTTGAAAGAAAATTTTCTTCTATTTGAACTATAATACTATAAATATATTTTATTCTGGATTTTTTTTTGTTTCTATGGGTCTTATTTTGGTACAAGGACAAAAAAAATTTGTAGGAAGCACATAATTAGTCAAGCAGAGGGCTCAGCTGAACACCCACTTGAAATAATTAGGAACTGTCAAACAGTACACAGAAGGCTACACAGTCCAGAGGTATTCAAGCTTATTTATTATTCTGTTCTGAATCTAAAAGATAACCAATGAAGTTCAATTAACGCTTGTAGGAATTTTGCATCTCCTGAAATTTTGGTGAAAAAGAAAAGGCTTGTTGGATGTCTGAACAGCACTCACAAGCTTCAAGACAAAGTCAAGGCATTGCTGTTCCGAGTCCAAAAAATAATTAGGAAATGGCTCTCCTGTCCCCCCAGGAGAGGTAATTGAAGCAGGCAACCCTTCCTCAAAGAAAAAATGTTTTGGCCTTTAATATACTGCTCAACCACTAGAACAAGGAAAGCTTATAAGCCAGTTTTCTCTGCGATTGTTTGAGGATCAGAAATTTATTGATTTTAAGCGCAGCAGATAACACTGCATTATCCATTACTTTGGACAATCCAGCACCTCCTGTGCTGAAATAATATATAATATTCGGCTAGAACACAACAGCTACTCCCCTAGAAAGCTCTGGATTCCATCTGCTAACCTTTCTGAAAAATCACCACTACCTTCAGTAGATTAACCTAATCATTACCTATTCTTGAATATGCCTAGATGCAGATAGCAGCAACTGATTTGTTTTTGTCCTGTTCAAACAGATTAGGGAGTCCAGGATTTCTCACAGCAGAGACAGGACATCTTCCTTTCGGCAAGATAAGATACACAAATGTGGCACTGATGGCATTTTACGCAGCCCTCTCCATCTTGGCTATGTAGTCTCTTCTCTACTGAAATAAAACAAACAAACTCCTCCAGCATGAAGGCCAGTAAGTCCATTGAAAAAAAAAAAAAAAGTCTGTGATACTGTAATTAGTCCAAATTCTTTAGCTTGTAGTAGCTTATTGACCAAAGAGGACTTCACAGCTAATACAAACGTGGTCAGTGCCACAGCATGAGATCTTTAACAGCAACAAGACAAAACCTTAACTCCGGTTGTTAAGCAAATAGAGTACAATTCCAGTTAATCTGCTTTTTGGACCAAAAAAGTCCATTATTGTCTGTCCTTCACTGTCAAGTACAGCATCAATTATTATATTTAGGATGATATTTTGGAGGAAAAAAAAATTTACACAAAAACCACAGCATCTCAACACTTCCTTTTGAAGTCAAAACCTTTATCTAATAGCTAAGCAAAAATACTCTTCTGCATCCTAGAACACCCCCAGCATTATGGGAATTTTAATACATACCAGCTACCTAAAGCATAACACAATTCAGACACAAAAATGTCAGGCCCTCTCTCTTAAAAAAAAAAAAGCCTCTTCTGTTGGCCATAGGTAAGAAACTGTGAACATGTAACCAAAGATCACCTTCTATGTACACTGCTTAGTCTTCTAGACAAGTTCCTCATGAACAGCAAAGGATCCAACTAGAATTTAACATTCAAGGACACACATTGTACCTAAGCAAAGTTATCCCCTTTAAATCATAAAGCTTACAGAACAGCTACACTGAAGTTTCAGGAGGCTTTACACCATTGTGCTTTCCATAGAAGGAAAACACCACTAGCTGAACTAACATCTAAAATCTGCCAGAATGGGTCTGACTAGCTTCTTTGGTAAGAACTGCAAAGTTCAACTATTTTTAATATCAATTTTTCAAGTGATAATGAGATAACCAAAAAGACCCTAAAAGATGAATCCAATTACAATTTGTCAAACACCTGTAGCAGTCTCGCATGCACACAGAAAAGTCTACACAGGGGACAAAGAGCAGTCTATGGAAAAAGACTGGTAAGCATGCCTTCTTTTTTACCCTTCTAGTTTATTTGCTTGGATTTGTCAAAGACAATTTATGACACTGTTAAATGTGTGAAATAGCAGAATACCCACCATATACATCAGAATGTCTCTAATCATCACCATTGCTGTTTGATGATCATTCCATGCTTGGTTTAGTGTTTGTAGAAAGTTGTTATTCAAGGAGTTTAACACATCTTCTCGCACCTGAAGGAAAAAAAAAGAAAGATGTATTGACAAACTCGAGTCAAGTTTCTCCTGCAGCACTTAAATCTTAAACTCAGCTTCAGCACAAAAATTTTTACTCCTCTTTGGACGCGAATTTTGCAAACGAGTTCTTACTGTTCCTGGGTGCTGACTATCCCTACCCTGTATTTCCCTTCTGTGGAAAAATAACTAAGAAAAATCATGCTAAAAAGAAGAGAAACAAAATAAACATGGGTTTTAAATTTCAAAGGAATTCCTGAAATCTCAAATGTTAAAAACAGTCTTCGACAACTCCTCAAAGCTTTTATTCCCTGTATTATAGTGTTTCAATTGCTGGTAATCTTACTATCACAAGTAATTTCAGAACATTGGGTAGTAGCGGTAAATGCTACAAACAGGAACAAGTACAGGTGGAAAATTGGCCAAGATGACATTTAGAGAGACAAGCTGAGACAGCCTAAAGATATAGCAAACAACAGTTCTGAAAGGAACCAATTGCTTGGCGAAGACCAGACTCTTACATTAATACCAACAACAAGACTTCATAGAAAAAAGAAAGTCACCTTTGTTTTTTATAAATGCATTTCCAATTTGCAAGTTGATCTGTCTCATCAGCTTCAGACTATGCCTCTCTGCCACTACTCTCCCTACTAATAAAAAACTCATCCAGTTTCATATTTTGATTTTACACAGTAGGCAGATACTGCAGTGCTCAAACTTGAAACTAACGTCAAAGAGAAACCTGTGGGAATGTAAAAAAATTGTATCCGAGTTAACAAAATGTGGGAATTGACTTTTGACATAACATGCAAAATACATTCTGCCTGCTGTTGTAACCAAACAGAATGTTCACATTTACAGATTTGCAAGGATACCTGGCTGATAGTGTAAATTTCAGTACAGAGATTCAAACAGGAAAACAAAACACACATGCCAAGCAGCCACAAGCTGCACCAACATCTCATGCAACCACCTGACAGGCTTCATTCGTCATTTCAGTTTTGCAAAGTTTTTAGGCCAAGCCAGGGTAACAGAATTCTATCTGCCACACTATTAGATACACTCACAAACTCAGATGAGCAAATCAGAGACAGAGCATGGCACATCATCCAACACAATGGTCTCAAGAAGCTCTGGAAACTTATCCCAGTAATATTCACCTTGTTACTGCATCCAGGCAACAGAGGTATGCCTAGGCTGTTCAAAGCTTTCTTACATCTTCAAACACCTACTCTGCAGACCTGAGCAAGGCCTCTCCTCCTTGCTTTTGGAAAACATAATACGCAGTTATAAGCACTGCTTAGCTGCCTCATTCTTTCTGATCATGATCCTCATTTACCCTCTGGTCTCCCAAATGTGTGCTCTGTTGTCACCCAATCTCCACAGTCAAAACATAAATAAGTATTAAAAACTTCAGCAGACATACTTGTGAAGAATATGCAGAATCTCCCAGAACAAGAGAAACAAACATGATGTGGTTGCTTTCATTTCTTTGGTCAGTACACAAAAACATTGGAAACATTACTTGGTAGCTCATCCACACTGATAAAATTTACCAAAGCATGATTAGATTATAAGCACAAATAACCAAGGGTAGTTATTGATCAATTTTATGATACCCTTTATTTTAACAACACAGAGGCAGTGTGCCTTTATAATTGCACACATCCCACACCCACTAATCCTGCTGGGCCAGCCAGGGCCAAGTCACACACCAGCTGGTAACAAAAGGGGGTGGATACTTGCCACCAGGTAGCAGTGACAACCGGCTTGCAAGCAGACGCCAGCACGCTGTGCAGTAGTGGCACCTCTGTTCCACATGATATGCCACGTGGATTTCTGGAAATGGGCTTGAAATTCAGGGATGAGTGCTGTACAATGGAACTACCTTCAGAGCTTCCCTGTGAAGCTTCTCAATGACATTCTTCTAGGTTCATTTTAAACTGCAGAGAGGTTTGGAAAGCCGTTCTTTCAGCTGCTACAAAAGCCAACCAAACTATTGCCAAGCAAATTACTGCTTACAACAACTTTCTAGTTAACAAGTGTTCAACACATTTCTTTTATGGGCCATTAATTCAGCAATATTACAGGGAAACTGCTATAACAGACAAAACATCTTAGCCATGCAAAGGTGCAGAGTCACATCACTTTGGTAGAATAAATGATCTGAAGTAAAAAAATGTCCATGCCACACTCTCTGAACAAGAGAAGAGACACTGCTGCTACTCTGCTGAAGCCTTATAAAATTTCAGTCTCGAAGATTTTTATCAGCAAAATGCTACTTTCAGTTAGCTGAGCTGGTAGTAATTTCTGTGACAATATCTGCATTTATTAAGTAAATTGAAGGGAAAGCCAGTTTAAATAGGACTGTCCATATACAGACTTACTTGAGAATAAATTAGCAACTTCATAATATATGTAAGGTCTTCTTACAGGTGCAAGGATGAAATCTTGCTTGTAACTTCAGGCCCAACTGTATTTTATACTGGATACAGCTCTTCAGGAAATACAGAACTCTCCCCCCAAATACGAGTAGTTCGTTGGCATAAGCTTTGAATACCTCTAAGTAACTCTTTATTAAGTGTATACAAAGAAGACTTATGGCCTACTATTTCTTTCTTACAGTGCCTGGCCTGATGCAGCAGCACAAATAGTTCAATTATGTAATTTCAACTACTGTAAGGACAGCCAGAACCTCCTGAGGGGAGCAGCAGTACAGAATAGCACTTTCTGAACTAAGGCCTCAAGCTCTCAGAACTTTTATTACAGAGTTTCTTTTAGAAAAATCCAAGTAGTCTAAAAGATAATATTCTAAAAACTTAGGAGTCCCAAGTAGGTTAATGGATTGACTACCAGAAATGTCTGTTCATCCCTGCAGCTGCTATCCTAGTGCTGAAAGGAAAAAACAAACATTGAAGAATACTGGGGATTCTGCACTGTTATGTACTTTTGAGCCATTCCCTCACATCCTTTTGCCCTCCATATAATTGCAGACTTGCTCGAGATCATCTGAAAACATCATTAAGAAAATATAAAGGCAGGTAACACTTCATACATTGTCAGTCAGGCTTACAGTACACTCTAATGCTCAATGGGTAATTTGCCTCCTACACAACTTCTCATGTCATTCCTCCCTACTTCATTGATGTTATGGAAATAATTTCAAACTCCCTGATGGAGATGACTCGCATCTCTCCCTTTTCTCTGCAACAGTAAGAGCAAATTTTAAAGCTCGCAAAGGAATCCCAGACATAACTTTCTAAGTCCCAGAGCAGACACGCTTCTTTCAGCCTATACCTGCACAAGCAACCCACAGCATTGCTTCTGCACTGAACGCTGCCACCATGACCAGCTCTGTGCCCTCCTGACCAAAGGTGTTCTCACATACCTGACTGTATTGTTATTCTGAAATAGCAGGTACTGGACAGACCCGTGAGGGACACCATTTGTCACCGATGGCCATCGGGACTTTGCGCCATTGACCACAGCCAACGGGTGTGACAACCCAACCAATTTCTTATCCATTTAACTCCCCTCGTTGAAGCTCTTTGCAGTTTAGACAGAAAAAGGTTTTGGGGGACCATGTCAAAAGCTTTAGACATCCTGAGAAATGACATCTGTAGCTCTTCCTTGGTTCACTGATGTGGTCACTCCTTCGTAGAAGGCCACTGTGTTGGCCAGGCAAGACTTGCCCTTGGTGAAACTGTGCTGGCTGTCTTAAGTCACCTCCCTGTCACCCAGGTACCTTAGCACAGCTCCTGGGGGACCTGTTCCATGATCCTCCCAGACACAGAGGTGAGGCTGACAGGTTGTAGCTCCCAGGGTCCTCCTCTCCACACTTCTGAAAGATGGGTACAATGCTTCCCCTTTTCCAGCCACCTGGAACTTCACATGACCGCCATGACTTCTCAAATATCACAGAGAGTGGCTTGTCAACTACATCAGCCAATTCCGCTCAGGACTCTGGGATGCACCTCATTGGGCCCCAGTGATTTATGCATCAAAGGAACATTAAAAATATTATCCTGTAAACTTTTTAATTTCAACTTTTTTGTTTACTGTAACACAAATGATGCTGCTTATCATCAAATGGTTTAGTGGGCTGTAAACTAAGCTCTGTGTGTTTCAAAAACACTTAACAACATTTGTGTGAAGTAATAAGACTAGGCTTGAGAAGTGTGAAGGAAGACCAACCACAGCAAACTACAAGATTGTCAATGGGCAAGAAAGGGAGAAATCGGTGAAGTATCAGATGCACAGGAATTAAACACTTGAATTAAGATGAAAAGTTTCAATACTTTGAAAATTCAATTTAAACGGCTCTACATGTACTATACTTAAATAATGATGTCAAAACACAGGTGAAGACAAGTTTTAGCATGTTCTTACCCTGTAGTAAAAACAAGGTAGTTCAAGGCAACTGACTCCTCTCAGTGGTGCAGAGTACCTGGCTCACTGCTGCCTTCATCACACAGCCAGAACCCGGTGATTTGGAACTACAAACCACTGGGGTCTGCAAGTCTAAAACCTTGCATCACCTTGTCTTGATCATATTTGCACCTATTATTTTACTTACAATTAAACAAGCTGTAAAGACAGTGAACTGTATAACGTTTTCTTGTTGAGAAGGTAAATACTTTTCTCATTAGTGTTTGGTTACTAATTAAAATGCTGAATAAGCACAACTTTCACCTGGCAATTAAACAAGAATAAAGTATAAATACAATTCTTAACCATGCCTTGCCAAAAATGAAGGCTTGTGCTTTCCAAGCTTTAAAACTACTTGTAAAAACAACTGAACATATACATTGCCCCTACCTATAGTCTCTTCATCTCTTGGTAATTAACCAGCATGACTGGAATACCACAGGAATGCAGATTTTTTCTAAAAAGATAACCCAGAAATGTGGGCAGCAAATGACAACTATGGCTCAATGATAATTGCAATTTCAAATTTGCAAGTGCTCCCTGAACTGAGTATAGTTGTTCAGTAAAATCTATTCATCTGTGAACGTTTCAATTTTTATAAGAGTTACGAAATTTCATGAACAATATTTCAGTTGGCAAAATCCCCCTCTTCTAAATTCCAGCATCCACCACTGATTCTCTGAATAGAAGTTTTACAAAGACTTGTGATGAGAGCATTATTGTTCATTAGCTACTTTAAATTTACCAGAGAATTGTTCTTAGAAAGAGACGGCAAACATAAAAGATTTTGCTAAAATTTCTATGACAAAACGTAAGGCTAAACAAAACTGCTTTTTCATCTATCTTACAACAAGTACTAAGGGCACAAACATAAGATGCCATTATAGAACTGATCCTATTCTTGAAAAACAATGCATTTTTTTTCCTTTTTTCCATCTGTAAATGCCTCAACATAATGTGTCTAAGCAGATATTCAAAAGGGACAAACAGTAGCTTTGAGTCTATGTAAGTTTTTGTTATTGTTCAGAAATTTCTGGCATAAGTCACATTTTTTTAGTCTTTTCCTTGGATTATTTAATTTATAGGCTGGCATCATCAGAATAATTTAGCCTCCTTAACTCTACAGCAATTAACTACTAAAACTCAGCTAGCCTTTCAAAAAGCTTTAGTCTTCTATTTTTATGTTACCCCCACACATGAATATAATTTATTTTATCTTTAGTACATTAAAGATCAGAATACCAGGTCATCAGAGAAGATTTTTTTAAAGCATCAGATACAGAAGTATTAAGTGTCAGAAAGGCACTTCTCCACACTGCTATCTGTGCAGTGCCCTCAGCCTCTGCACTGAAAGTACAAACTCAGAATCTTCTGCTCTTTTGTCAGCCTGCCACAATCAGCACTTCAGAATAATTAATTCTGAAAATGCATAATATTTAATATGCAA
Source organism: Dryoscopus gambensis (assembly GCA_013389985.1). Lineage (NCBI taxonomy): Eukaryota > Metazoa > Chordata > Aves > Passeriformes > Malaconotidae > Dryoscopus > Dryoscopus gambensis. Next base: position 10,224 of record WEIT01039579.1, read on the forward strand.
AATAGCTAGGAACTAAGATAAGTTGCAGAATACCTAAGAACAAAGATAAAAAACACCCCTCAAATTAAACCAGGATAAACTAAAACCTAGGAATATTAGAAGTTCAGTGCCATGATTATTAAGTACATAGGCATACACAAGAACAAGGCACAAAAAGCCTCAGCCACTTGCCACATTTTATATGAATAGTACAGATTATGAATGCACAGATAATGAAACCAGAAGTGCTTGAGAGTCACAGATGTGCTACAATTATAGAAAAGAACAGCAAATTATTTAGCCACTTCAGAGAGGATGTCTCTTCTGGTGCAAACAGTAAAAAAGCCCCACATTCAAAGCAGTTTTAGACTGTACTTGCCTGGACCACACCGTTGAAAACTAAGATTTTAGAAAAGAAATAACACATTTCTCAGCCACAGCAGTAACTCCAGTTGGAATGCACGAAAAAGTCCCCAAGCACCCTGCATTATTTAGCCATAAATCTTGCATCCACTCTCTGTAATTCAGTCAGAAGTAATCACCCAGGACACATGATGGTCTCTTTCTTTTTCAGATCTTGTAAAAACAGGACAAAAATTGATATTCCATCTGAACCGACAGCCAGCATATGGGATCAAAGCAGACACATATCTCCCTGCTACGGCTGCTTCCATGAGGAGTAAGGCAGGCATCTCCCACAGGCTCAGAATCCTATTGCCATGAACTATTATCTGGAGTCCGTAAATGGGATTTTTAACTTTTTCCACTTTCCACGTATTTATTAATCAATTCTAAACTTCTCTCAAAGGCTAAAGAAGTGATTCCATGGTTTAACACAAGACCTGAGGATTCCTTTTCTCAGATGATACATCTTCAGAAACAGAAAGTTCCCACATGTCATTCGGACTGACTGACATGGTTTTTGCAAAGGCTGCCATGGCAGAGTGTGAACTTCTGAGGATTTTGCTATTGCTGAGCTGCTGGTTTTGAACAGTGCCTACTGCCTCTTCAAGCAGCATAATCCCAGCACAACTGTCTCATTAACTTGTGAATTAGTTCATTAGCCCACAACAAACAAGTTCTTACATCGGTATTTATTTTGTTCCACAGACGAAAAAACTGACTGGCAAACAACACAAAATTTGGCCTAAGAAAGTCACAAAATGCCACAAACCTTTAAAAAAAGAAATCAGCTCTTAACAGTTATTCTTCAAAAAAAAGTTGTTTCCTGTTACATATTTTTAAGTGCTTCCTATGGTCTGCCTTGCATCAGTAACTTACAACAAACGGTACCTGGAACATGAAATCATTTGAGCTTTATGTTAGCTCTATGCTACCATTTTTGAGGGAAGCTACACAACTGCAACACAAGGTAACATTATAAAGTTAGATTTTCTGTCATTTAAATAACTGTTCAGAATGCTTTAATGTAAGACACTTGTATTTTAATTCATAAATCGACAAACCTTATTTATTAGATGCTCAGTGACCACTTCTCTTAGTCCAGTGTAGAGTTTCTCACCATGTTTATGCAACACCATTGTATAAGCATTTCTATACAGCTCCTCAAAACTGAGACCGCTATTGTTCTTACGCTGAATCTCTTGGATTGCATTTTTCAGAAGATCCCAAATGCTGTTCACATATTTCTCATCCATAGTCATCTGTAAAAAGAAAACATTACGTTACTGTTTAGAACAAGAAAAAAGAATATAGATAATGAGGTAACTGCTCTGCTCCATCTTGTTGATTCCATTATCACAAGATTTCTCCAACTTTTTTAAAAGAAAAACAGTATTTATGAAACTAGTACCGATTTCATGGAATAGTTATGAACATTGTAATTTATAAAAGTTTAATGGTTTTTCATTTCAGAGCTGCAAATCCCCAGAATCCAACTCCAGAGCCTTTGCAAGTGGAAAGGCAGGTAATTGTGGACACGAGTCTCTTCCCTACTCTTCTTCCACAGAGTTAACACTGATAGATGGTTAACTCTCATTCCATATTAACACATTACTTGGCACCTCATAATCTGTACTGCTTAATCTGTTATTCAGATGCTGTAAACATCAGTAAATACACAGAAAGAAAGAAGAACGATTCAGAGGAAAGTCTTATAAGAAATAGTCTCAATACAACAGCAAACTTCTATCTAGTACTTAGCATGAATAACTTCAGTCATGCTTTACCAAGGCAGAGGTGCTTCAATAGATGATGTTTTATAGACAAAGCAGTATCTGGGATTGCAAGTAAGCGTAGGGAAAAAAA
>WEIT01039580.1:0-33747 GCA_013389985.1 Dryoscopus gambensis
TTGAATGAAAATACGCTGAGGGAAAATGTGATCAACAATGGGTTCAAACCCCATAGTAGGAGAAGAAGAAAGACTGAAGTGGGAGTCTCCACTGTGAACTTGGAAAAGCTAGAAGTGAATGCTTACATTTCATATTTTTGTTTATAAACAACTGGATAACAATATGAAACATATAAAATGAAGATTAGATAATGGATTGACTATAAGATTTGGAACNNNGGAACATTCTCAGAAAAATAAATTCCATATATGAGACAAATGAAAGACATCTATAAAGGAACAACTAAAGCCTAGGAGGAACCCTGTAGTCCTTGAAAGGAAACAGACTGTTTGCAAAAGGAAACAAAGCAGTAGAGCAAAGCTGCAAAGGAAGCAGTCTGTTTGCCACCACTAACAGATGCAACAAGTTGATATGTTAGCTTCCAGGTGGGAAAGCACAATGGTGAGCAGGACAGAATAGGTGCCCACATAACCCAAACCCCCTATGGCTGTCACCAAACCTCATTGTTAGGTTTCACTGTTTATGCTTTAAACCAGTTCATCCAAAGACAGAAATAGAAGGCTCAATATTCCCTTGGAGCACTTTTGCTTTGCCAGTTGCAAGGAAAAAACCCAACATGACTGATCGAGAACTTGGAAACTGACCAAAACAGGAGAGGTGATTCCCGAGAGTCAGAAGTATATGCTTCTTGGGAGCTTTTTCTGAAGTGATCCTAGAGGACTAAAGTGTATAATGTCACCTACTAAATTTATTGTTTTTCAAAAGACATAGAGGAGTTAACAACGTTAACAATACATGGAAAAGAATATGAAATACTGAAAGCATCTGTGGTCAGTGGCAAGGTTTCAAGTCCACTCCACATAAAGTGAACTAGCATGGTTCTGGATTTGATCTCCGAGTCACAGTTTTTCAGAAGATCAATGGTGATTTCTGCATGGTAATTTAAAAATGTTACTTGAGAAAGAAAACATAAACATAGGAGGGGTTAGACAACAATGATATTTAAGACATACCTGATTTTCAAAACTGGTATACTATACCATTATTACTATACTGGTACTATAGTAATTTCGTTCCTCTGCAGAAAGTCTGTAGCTGTTGTTTTGTGTGTGTTGTAATTTTAAGAGGGCAAAATATGAAGAACTTTAGATGCATTAATTTTTGGAGATATATAAACTTCACATTTCTTGCCAGAAATAATAGCACATATTGATTTATATTTCCCTGACAGACCTGTGGCTACAGTGACTACTTGAAAAAGACACATAGCTGCCTTTTACACACACTGAAACGCACAGCAAAGAGGATCAGTATAACATTACAACCATGTTTTAATTCTGGATCCTACCTAAATTCTTCAGACATTTTCATTTCTATCTTATGTCAAGTTGTAGCTGACACACTAACATTAACGATATACTTCCACAGTTTTACCTTTTATCAAACTATGGTTCATAGATACATATCACACACATCAAAAACCTCCAAACCTCAACTCTCTCTTATGCAGCCTTTCTCATATACTGCTAAGGATCATCTAAAGACAAAAAAAATAAAAGGCATCAGTAAACATTACAATGCTGTATAATCATTCCAAACAAAGAGGTCATGGCAAGGAGAATTTCATTACTGCAGAACAGAGGATAACTCTGATATGAAACACAAGCAAAACAGAATACAGAAAACAGAATTGGGAAAACTTTCACTACACTGAAAAAGCGGCTGCACTATCTATCAATAGCATGCATAAAACAAATCACAAAAGCCTGTGAAAAAAGCCACACAGGTTCAAACTGCACAGATAATGTGTTCTCTATCCTGTTACACATTAACCCAGACCATTTTGCCATGATAGCAATTTTTAATCCATTACATCATCCATTCCTTATGAAAAGTTAGAAATTACAAACTTCCTTTGCCAATGAAAAACTTCCTTTGCCGATGAAACCAACTGCAGAAAAAAATTCTTTTCACTCCCTCTGCTTTGTCAAAAGGCAGAAGAAATGTTCAACTGATGGCACCACATAGGCATAAAATTATCTTAAATAAAGGTAAGGACTGCCATGTAGACACCAGATGGCACACTCGTTCAATACAGATCAGAGTATCTTAAACAGTACATATCACTACTATTCAAAAAATATCTCTGAAATAATTATGAAATTTTCCAGAAAAAAGACAGTAATAAGAAGAAAACTGTCAGACAAAAAGAAACAGCAGTAAATCAAAATTTGATTATAAAAAGAAACAAGTCAACCATGAAGCTTAATTACACAGAATCACAATTTTCCTTTATTTTTTGTTTCCATTGTCTTGAGAACTTTTTTTCCTAGAAAACCAAAAATTTTGCAACATGCCTGCTGTCAAGCGAAACTATCACTGAGTCTATCAATTAACTTATAACTACTGTTTCTCTGGCTTAAACAAGAATTTGAGAAAGAGCAGGATTGACTTCTGTCCTTTTTAACACTAATTTCCTCCAAATGCTTTGAGGACTGAAACATAAGGAGGAGGACAAAGAGGTCAGAAAACCTCAGTTTTCTTGCTAAAATAAGTGATTCTTTCCTGGAAAATTCAACTTAAGAGTACTTATTTGCAGAAGTGATAGATATGCCAACTAGCTTTACTTAGAGATATCAGTATTTACACCATTGGAATACCATTTGGAATATGTCCATCTCTCTATGCCTTTGCTGCATCAAAAGCAAGTGATCTTCCACCTGCAGGGTTTTTTTCTCTTCTTGCTTTCTTAAAAATCAAACCAACCAACCTAAACAATACCCAAACTCCAAAAAAAAAAAAAAAAAAACAAAAAAAAAAAAAAAAAACTCANAAAAATCAAAAATGAAAACGTAAAACTTTTATACACTTCATTTACTTCAAGCATGGTGGAAGAGCTGGATCTTACTTCACTACATTCTGAATTCGATCTGAAGCCAAAAGAGAGTCCTATACTATCATGTATCCATGTATTTGGCAAGTTAAACAATTAGTTTTTACATTTGTGACATTTGTGATGTTACAACATGTCATAGACTCAGTTGAACTTTTCTATTAATTGAAGAAAACAAAGTATTTTACAATGTTCATTGTAATGAAAACCGTAAGTTTCAGAAAGTTGACTGATGACTGGTTTTTTTCCTACAGACTCTCTGTTCAGTTGACAGCAATTAATCTTTAAATTCTGTATGTCAAAACCATAACTAATGCAGACTTTTTACTGTTAAACAGAAAAATTACTGTCAGTTCCTCTGGATTACATACAATGCAATTACAGAAAAAAGATTTTAGGTTTCAAATAACAAAATAAAGTTTGGTATCAGAGTATTAGAATACTTTATTTACAAGCTTCAACTAGTAAGTTCCCAAAATTCTTTTATTTCACCTTTATAACCCTGGGTAGATAGCTGCTTCTGAAGAAAAAGGAATAAAAAATGTAATTTCCACAAAAACAAACCACACAAAAAAACCCCTCTAATATACTCATTAAGAGTACCAGGATCTGACAGCATTTACTGGAAGATGGAATATTCAACAATACAAACACTACTTAACTTCAAAGGATACACGAGCATCCATTCCACTCTTAGAGCACACAGCTAGCCGCAGCTGCACAAAATTGCTTTAGAAGATGTGTATGTGACATACAGGAACTCCATTACACTTCCAGACAACAGTGTATATAGTAGGCAAAGTACAGTTCATGAAATTTTTTTTAAAGGACAGAAGGAAACCCCTTATTTTGCAAAAATATTATACCAGACTAACAACTAGTTTAGCAATGACATGTTTGATAAAAAAAATAATCTGTGAATTCTTTTTTATTCTAGGACAGCAACTGAAGTCAACAGATTGTTAAAAGCTGTGTTTTTGTAATATGGATCAGATCCTCAAAAAAACTCTGAAAATCTGAACATACATGGTTGAGCAGAGGAAAATTATTTCTCTCTCAATTTACTGCTGAAAAATGCTATTTGCATCTCTTTAAAGTATTTTCCAAAGAAACAGTATATTCTATACTTTTAATCTTTATAATAAAAAAATGAAAAAAAAATTGTACAGTTTTGAAAAGCAAATGTTAAAAAATATATTCAGATTTATAATAAATGTAAGGAAGGTGTTTATAGATATCTGGTTTATGCAACTAGCTATTGATTTCTATTAGTTATTTGCTAATCATTAGCTATTAATATCTGTGAAATTAACTAGCAGCAGAAATAATGATTTGTGATGCTTCTAGAAGTGTGAAATTGGAATTATAAAAATAACCAATTTTAAATAAACCTAGTTTAAAAATGTATGCACTGAAATGCAAGAAATTTTTAAAAGGTCACTACATATGGCTTGAAATGTACGAAGCATAAACAATTCATTAAATTCTGTCTGCAGATACAGCTGTCATACAACAGAATTATGTATGAAGACCTAATTCATTTTATTTACATTCATTTATAATTTGTACAGACTCTGGCTCAGAGTACAACTATGCTATGTTTAACTTTACCCTTATATATTCACTTAGGAAGTTTAAAATTTGAAAGGTCTTCTTGTTAACTTAAGTTACATTTTTATGTACAATATGATAGTTGCTGTCTCCAAAACAATGCAGTCCAAATGGCTGAACTTTCTGTCTTCCCATTTCTTTGAAACAGCTGCTCTACAATGCAGAAATGACATCAGCCCATTACAGGATGAGGATAGTCACCTCACGAACAGGGACACTGACAAGGCAGAGATGTTTAACTCTTTCTTTGCCTCTGTCTTCAACAGCAACAGGTTAAGAGGGTCCCAGTCCCCAGTTAACCCTGAATTTGCGTGGGATTTACTGCTCCAGCTGGATCCCTTTAAGTCTGTGGGGCCTGATGGGATTCATCAGAGAATACTCAACTGTCTGATGTCATTACAAAACCTCTTTTGATGATTTTTGAATGGTCTTGGGAATCCAAGAGGTCCCAGTTGACTGGAAGCTGGCAAATGTCCCAGTTTTCAAGAAGGGCAAGGGGGACCCTGAAAACTACAGGCCTGTCAGTCTCACTTCAGTGACTGGTAAAATTATGGAGATTATTCTGGGAGATACTGAAAAACTCTTGAAGGACAACAAAGTCACCAGTCAAGAGCCATCACAGCTTCATGAGGGGAAAGTCCTTCTTGTCAAACTTGATTTCCTTAGGTTATAGTGAATGGGGTGACATCAGACTGGTGACCTGTCTCTAGTGGGGTTCTGCAGCACTCCATGTTAGGCTCAATTTTCTTCGACATCTTCATAAACCACTTGGACACAGGACCTGAAGATATACTTAGTAGGTTTGCCAATGACACGAAATTGGGAGAAGCTGCTGACTCCCTCAAAGGCAGAGAGGCCCTGCAGAGGTCCTAAATGAGAGGGCTGGGCAATCACCAATGGTATCAAGGTTAACAAGGGCAGGTGCCAGAATCCGCACGTGGGACAAGGCAACCCTCAGTGTACGGACAGACTAGGGAATGAGATGCTGGAGAGCGGTGCCAAAGAAAGGAACATGGGAATCCTGGTCGATGGGAGGTCGAACGTGAGTCAGCAGTGCCCTGACAGCCAGGAGAGCCAACTGTGTCCTGGGGGGCATCAGGCACAGCATCGCCAGCCAGCCAAGGGAGGGGATTGTCCTGCTCTGCTCTGCACTGGGGCGGCCTCACCTCGAGTGCTGGGGGCAGTTTTGGATGCCAGAATATAAAAAAATATATAAAGCAATTATAGCTACCAGAAAGAGTTCAAAGGAGGACTACAAAGATGGTGAAGCGCCTAGAAGGAAAGACATGCAACGAGTGGCTTGTTCAGCCTGGAGGAGAGGATACTGAGGGGAGATCTCATTGCAGTCTTCAGCTTCCTCACATGGGGAAGAGGAGGGGCAGGTACTGATCTCTTCTCTCTGGTGACCAGTGACAGGATCTGAGGGAATGGTCTGAAATTGTGTCAGGGGAGGTTTAGGCTGGATATCAGGAAAAGGTTCTTCACCTAGAGGATGGTTGGGCACTGGAACAGGCTCCCCAGGGAAATGGTCACAGCACCAAGGCTTACTGAGTTCACGAAGTGTTTGGACAATGCTCACAGGCACATGGTATGGTTCTTGGAGGTGTCCCGTGCAGGGCCAGGAGTTGGACTTCAGTGATCCTTGTGGGCCCCTTCCAGCTCAGAACATTCTGTGAATCTATGATTCTATATAAATATACTGTTAAGTATTTGAAAGCTAAGAGATAGAAATACTAGAGAGCACTCATACAGTTCTTTCAAAAGCTTACATAGCATTAGGATACAAAACACTCTCCTGGCACACAATTAATGTAGAGAACTGTACAAGGGAGAAGCACTGTCCTGACTGAATAACCTGCTTTAGTCTTAGCCCTCTCACACTTCCAAATTACAGAAGGAAACTGAGTCTCATTGGACATTCAAATGTCCTGTGGAAGCTGTGAACACTAGTGCGCTCCAATTGTCACAGGTCTCTGGCCAAATGTTCTGGTTTTGGCTGGGACAGAGTTAATTTTCTTCTGAGTAGCTGGTATAGTGCTGTGGTTTTTGGATTCAGTATGAGAGTCACAGAATATTCTGAGTTGGAAGGGACGCACAAGCATCATCAAAGTCCCGCTCTTAGGTGAATGGCCCATACAGGGAGTGAATTCAAAACCTTGGCATTATTAGCACCATGCTCTGACCAACTGACCTAATCTGGCCTCAATAATGCTGATAGAATTATGCTGATTACACACTAAAGTTTTGGCTGTTGCTAAGTTATGCATATCTCAAATCAAGGACTTTTTGGTGTCTCATGCTCTGCCAGGGAGGAGCTGCATAAAAAGCTGGGAGGGAGCACAGCCATGACAGCTGACTGAACTGGCCAAAGGGATATTCCACACCACAGAACATTGTGCTCAGTATATAAACTAGGGGAGTTACCCAGAAGGGGGCCAGTCAGTGGAGGGGAACAGTCAGTGGTTGATGCTTCTCTTTGACAGAGAAGCCCTGCCCACAGGGCAGGAGAGAAGCTATCTTGCCAATCTGTATGTTGTACAAAAGTAGAGAACTGGAGAGAACTGAAAGAGACACTGAAAATTCAAGCAAAGGAACAAAATCTTTCATAGACTGGCAGCAGTAATCTTTCCACAGTGCAATGCCCTACAGTGACAACATATCAGTCTGCTGAAAGTGATTAATTCTGTATTACATACTACAACGTGTGTAGGTATGATTTGGCACATGAGGTGCCAAATCACCAATGTAGCACCAGTTTAGCACATCGCATGTCACAGCATGAGGGGAACACTTCAGAGAAATCAGACTTCTCTCCATTTTGCACAGAAGAACCTTGGCAGTTAATACATGGGCTTTAGAACAAACCAATCTTGTATTCCTATAGATTTCTTAACAATGCCTTATACTACTCCTTTTTTTTATTACAACTATGAATGTCTTTCCTGCAATAATTTTAGTTCTCTTTAGTTGCAGAATCATGATTCTCCACACCGTAAAGGCACTACATTAGGTATATAAAAAGAGAAGAGAAAGAAAGAAGAAACAGGGGAGATGAGAGACAAAGGGTTCAGTAAGCAGAAGACCAGGTAAGTCTTCTTTCTGTGTGAACAACAGAGTAACAACAGTAAGTTCAAACTACCCAGGCAGCTGTAAGATTCTATGAGCTCGTATGCAGAAGGAAGAAGGGTACTTTCCCTCAATGAGGAAAAGAAAGAAGTTCTTCAAAATTTAATTTTGGATTACTCACACTCCTAATAGTTTGAGCTAAATTAATCAGCTTGGCTTGAGTCATTCTTAAAGTTCTGAGTCACAGACTGGGAAAGGGAAGCCATTAGGTAACTCAAAGCTGTGGACCAAAATTAAAGCAAGCATTTAACATTGGGTCAGGAAAATACTTGCTTAATCCTATCAGTGTACGTTAAGTATGGTATCTGCTAGTATAATCATAAAATGTCTGGAAAGCTTTGTGAAGAAAATAAAGTTGTGCTCCATGAGAGATGAAGTTTATCTAACACTAATGTGAGAGGTTGTAAATATTTCCTGATACTAAGAAATGTATTGGAAGATGAACCACTTATGCCTGAAGGGATATGGGAACATCCCGTAAACTGGATCTAAATGACCTTTGATATTTTTATGCACTTTTTATAGGTGAAACGACACATCACACATGAAAAGCCTTGTTTTATGAACAAGTAGGAGAGCAAAATTTAAGGAAAAGTGAACAGTGATTAATAAAAAAGTGCTACTTTCAAAGGAAGGAAAGATGCTAAATATTTCATCAGTACACAAAGCAAGAGCTTTTGCTTGTCTTCGCAAAATTCTATCAACCAAGAAAGTTTAAGAAAACATACAATGACTAGTAAGACTAGGAAGGCAAACAAACTGAAATAACTGGGTCTTGTGATGGTCACAAAACGCGCAGTCAGTCAGCAAGCTGCCTATAGATAAGGAAATGACTAATTACTTTACAGCTATAATTCAATATATTTAAATCTAACCTGGTAAGTGTCCGTACTACAACAGCAAAGAAGAACTGTAGAGGCTAAGTTAAAGTTCAAACTGAATTTTTCCTTAAGCTTGTAAAGCTCTTCAGTTAAGTACTGTGTTTCCCAACTTTCTACTTTAGCAAAACTATATTTACCACAACTGATAAAGCACTAAAAGGAGAAAATGGAATTTATAACAAAACAGAACATCAATCTAATTAAAATCCCTCCATTCAAAATGTCCACAATGTAAGTCATCTGAAACAATATTATTGTGAATATGAGCCTCAAAACATCAGCTCCACCATCATTTACCGTGTTTCTGATTGGAATTTTCTTCGGTTCTGTTGGCACATCCTGAGGAACAAATTTCACTGGTTCCTTAATTTGCCTCCTTGATCTTTTGGTCCCATCTGGTAAGGTTTCCATGGCGATATCAGCCTCCATATCACTGCTACCTGCCTGGTCACACTCTGAGCATTGCCTGCAAAGTGGAAGATTTTCTTTTTAAGACTGCAGTCACAAGAGCAGAAAAAGAAACATATTGAAGTGTTTGTGTTTAAGATAAATTCAAAAGTCAAGAAATCAAATGGACACCTAAAACATTCACTTTACGCAACCAAGCAAAACACAAGTAAGATGTTCTTATATTACTGACAGTATTTAACTTTGAAAACCAAGATTTTGAAAGCAGGAATTAATCTTCAAGACAAATGCAGCCTATTTCATCATTTTCATCCTACCACATCCTCATTTTTAAAGCTGCCCACTGATCTGTATCTATTAATTACTGTAGCTGCTGTTGCAGTTTAATTATATTATTATACAGTGGTTTGGATTGGAAGGGATCTTACAGATCATCTAGTTCCCCCCCCCACCTCCACCATGGGCAGGGGCACCCTCCACTAGACTAGACTGTTAATCTTTACAATGACATGCTGCTGAATTCATTCTGATGAGAGTCTGCTTTAGTTGCTGGGATTTGGAGGACATGTTTGTTATGAAAATAAATTTTAATATGTATTTCCTAAGGGAGTGGGTTTTAAATCCGAAAAAATAGTTAGGAGAAAATTAAAAATACAGAAGCTACAGAAATATATTAACAAACTTTGAACACTAAATTGAAAAAAATGCCTACTGAGTTTCTGAAAAAAGTACAAAATCACCATCAGAACTTCAAAAATGAACAGATGCTAAAGTAATGCTATTAACATGCTCCATAACAGAATTAATAAAATAGGAATTCATCAGGATTTGTTTTTATTTGCAAAAAATCATCTTATGCAAAGTCATAAATGAGGATGTTCACTAAAAGCAGGTTAATGAAAACATAAAAATCATACTCATTGGTAAGAGCCAGTTTTAATTACTTCTCATACTACACTTCCAGTTCAAAAAACTACAAGTCCTTTCAAATGAATTCCAATTCACCACTGTCCTCCTATTAAACTTTTTTTTTTAATAAGACCAACTAAATAAAAAAAAAAAAAATCAACATTATGTTCTGCTATTATTTGCCATTAACAGGGATAAGCACATTAAAATTATCTAAATGTTGGAGTAAATTTACTTTGGACAGAGACAAACCAAAAAAAAAAGTATTTAATTATTTTAAGTTAGATTTTAATACACGCTTGTGACAAGAAGGCATATCCATCCTGTATAAACAAAAGGACAAAGTCAGACACACACGTTGTGTTTGAGTGCATTTCTTCCAATTTACACATTCAACAGGAATAGTTCTCCTGTGAACTTCAGTAAGGGATAACACAATATCAAGTCCATCCACTTTCCATGTTTTCTAATTGTTTCAAAGTAATCCAAGCAGTATAATCTCAGATCTCTCCTGGCTATACCAAAAGACACCAGGAGGCATCATGGTTTGCTAGACAGATCAGTGACTACCAAGTCAGAAACTAGTCAGGGGGAAACTAGTAATGGATTGGGTAACAGATCAGTGTAACCCTACCTCAAGACCTTTCTCCTTTAACTCTTCCATATGTACATTTTAGATAATTGTGGCTACATTATGTTATGAAGGTTCATCACCTCTTATCTCAAAAGCACGTAAGACCACCATAAATAGGACACATGAAAGTACTAGGAATATTTGCTGGTCTAGAAAAGCAGAACAGGGTAGACTGCATGAAAGATAACAGTTTCTCCCCTCTCTCATGTAAGTGTGGTGTCTTTATGAGTAGCCAAAACACAAAGAAGTCAGTTTACATACTTTTCAAACAGTTTTGGGCCAGCATACAAGACTATAGTCCTGTATTCTTCCTCCTCGTCTGGGTTACAGAGAAAAGGGGGACAGAGTTTTTAGCATTGTTTAATTCCATACCACGCACATCATCACTGGGGACTGGGGGCGTGGGTTTGGCAGCAAGAGCCAAGTGCCAGAAACTGAAAATTTGCCATCTTGCTTGGATCTCTCCAGAGAGAAGGTGCTGGGATCAGCTGGACCCAGCCCCCTCTCCACCACTGCTGGTCCCCTTTCCATTCCAACCCCCAACCCGAGCTGGCGCAACGGCAGCTGGACAGAGCCCAAAGCCCTGTCCAGAGCTGGTGGTATGGTGCCAGTGCCGTCTGTGCAGGACTGAGGCGAGGTGGGCAAATGCTGCCAAACACAGCCGAGCGCAGCGGTCTGGAGAAACAGCAGGAAGCACAATGCCAGCAATCTGGCTTCTGAGTTTCATTCTAGTTCTTTGCTGGTTTCTTCACACTGGGGCAAGAGAACGTTAAGCTGCAAGGGCTCTCCTCAGCTTAAAGCCTTTGTCCAGAGACCACACTGGCAGAACTATTTTTGCGAAACATTCTTGTTTCCTCCCAGAGATGAATACCCTTTTGTGGGTAAAACACTCTCTTTCTCTCTCTCCTATATATTTTGCTATTAATACTGCTGTGGTTATTGTGATTTTAGTAAGTCTCTCCCTATTGTTCCACCATTATCAGAAGAGGCGGGGGAAAAAGGAATAGCTTGTTTGAAGCTTTGTTCCCTGTGCTTTTTAAAATGAGCACACCCCTCTTTACAAGCCTTGGTTTGCCACACACACTACTTGTTAACAGCTCTAGGCCTTAAGACACTAGAATACAGAAAAAAATGAGGTACAATAGCTCTCAGGCTACTTTTTTACAGTTATATGTTCACATAAATTTGTGTATACATGCACTTAAGTAAATAAAGGCACACAGACCAAACTACAGTTATTTTAAGATTTTATGGAGAAAGGCACTCCAGTGATGAAGGAGAGAGAAGCTTTAAGAAACAATATTCCCTCGAAAATCTTGCATGTCTGCTTACCTAAAAGTTACTTTTTTCTTTATGTTTTTAAGATGCATTGTCCTCAAGCTGTCCAACCCAAAGCTTTAAGGTGAATTTCTATTTGGTAAGCATCAGAGAGCATGGCCCTCCATAATACCGCAGCACCAGTCATGTCATTAATTTATGTACTGGAAAGCACAATTGAAAGTTATTACTATGATCTGCTTATGCAGATGTAAGCAATACCTACAAAAATGTTCAAAAATTCTATGATGAGCAGTTCTTACAAAGCGTCTATTTTCTCCATTATTATGGCAAAAATATGTGCTATGTATAAATTTTTTTAAAAAAAGCTTCCGCAACTAAAGAGCTGCACTAAAAACAAAGCTTTTTTAAGACAAACAAATAGTCGTAGGGTTTTACAACAATATTTGGAGTTGGGAATGCAGTTTCTTGGATCTACTACCCTGCATGTATGATTTAAATCATTCCTGTTCTTTATCCCTGTGTTACTACAAGGGAAAGACACCATTTTTCTGCTACCTATTTTCAAACAGTTCTACAGAAAATACCCATGCAGATCAGTAGAGTCCTGAATTTTCACTATTATCCTATTTAAAGATATATAAGTGAAGCATTTTAACTTTGATGTTACTGAGGAAGACATGAAACATCTCAACCAAAAGATAAGGTACTGCATGCAAGTTCCTTAAATTCCGTTTTTATGAACAAACTTGCTCTGAAACAGGTTGTGCACGTGTGAGAGCAATCAAAATTACAAAACCCGTAAATCTAGAAAAGAAAAGCAAAATTGTGCTTTGATGGGGGTGAGGGTGTTGTGTGAATCACAGAACAAAACTTCGCAAATATACCAAAAGTAAAGGGGGAAAGGAGTTATAAACATGAACTTACAAGCAACCTCTTGATTTACTGGAATAGGGTCTACTATCATAGTCAACCATATCTCATCATCCCTATTACAAAACAGACAAGCCTCAACTACAAAGCAGTTTGGCTATTAGCTCCCATAGAGACATAGAGAAGCTCTTACAGACACACACTCCTCTGACTCGGAAACAATCTCCTTTCAGCTCTTCTTGTAGTTTATTTCAACATGGTTCTTGAATTTAAAGTACTCTTCCCATTCTGCTGTTTAATTCCAACATAGTCATAGAAAACAGCCATATGACTTCTGTTTGGCTATGCCACAGTCATGCTCACTTAATTTCAGCTCTTCAAGAACAATCAGTGAACAGAGAACCTGTCACAGCAGGTCACCTTTAGAACTAGTGAAACAATCTTTGACTACCTCTGAATCAGCAAGCATTGCTATGCACCATGAACAAAATTACAGAAGAAATGGTGTCAAAGAATCAACTTTCAGTACACAGGTTTTGTTTTGCTTTTAGTCTGGACTTGCCTAATCTAGACCCACAGAAAAAATCAGCAGCAGGCAATAATACGCCTACTTCTAAAATGTGCCTACTGCTAAAATTACTGGAAGTGTTTGTTCCATCAAGAAATCTCAGTACTGATTTGAAATCTCTTAATCATACAGAAAGTCTTTGATTAAACACTAACAACCTACAGAAGAAAAAAGAAATTGTGTGATATTGTTGTGTTTTCAATCTAACTTGGTACAGAATCAGAAACAACTTCCCATCTCACAAACATCTTATCAACTCAGTAGCAGTGAGGTGGGAAAGAGTGTATTTAAATTGCTTAGCAAATACCACTACAGTGCTTCCAGAAAACAGTTCTGTCCTCGGTGTTTAAAAAGGAAAACTGTACACTTATTTATGTGAGGCTTGTTTTCAATAAGGAAGACACAGGTCTCACGGATATACTCTCTTGACAAACCACCTCTCGCAATGTTTACATGGAATTAAGCTACTTTGAACTTGAGAAACATGGACCACAGCTTTAAGATGACACCTACACTCTATAAATTACACATGTAAATGACGTACTGGAGGTGGAAAGAAAAACAGGGCTGCTTTTATTCTGGAGATAAAAGACAGTATATATGAACCAAATATAGTTGTCAAAAAGCTTCAAAGAGCACTTTACAGAGTGTGAAATTACAGAGTGTAACAAAATAGAAAATTTGCCATTTGCAATGATCCAAACATCCTTCAATTAGGACAAGTTACAAATACATAAAAATGTATATGTCATATTCCACTCATGTTTATATAAGTTAATAATTTTATATCATTATTCAGGATGAAAAAACATTTGAAGAGGTGCTGGATCAGTACTGAATGAATGAGGTCAGGAATATGAATGAATGTCCAGATACTGCATGAGTGTTCATGGGACTACTGGTCAGGAACTCTACAGCTCATTCTGTCCTGTGGCCAATTCTCTCCACAGCAGTCACCACTAAAATAACTTGGCCTTCTAAAACAACCAAGCTTAATACAACCATTAGACTTTGTTTTGCCCATCTCAGTCCTCCGTATTTCATAAGCTACCAGAAGTTATCACTGTTTTTCACTAATCTCATTCCAACAGAAACATGCTGGTATAGAATAGAAGCTTGTTTGGTAGCTGTCATGTGTTTTTCTAATGAAAATGTCAATATTTTACAATTAGGTTCATTATACTGTCTGACAACACTTGCCTTAGTACCAGTTAAGATCATTCTCTACCAGGAAAATATACAGTTCCCAGTCCATCCAGAATGGCCAGGAGCATAAAAGCACACAAGTTGTCAGCAAGAATGGTAAGACTTAGTATTATGATAACATGTGAATCAAAATAATATTCAACTGTTTAATCAACAGGATTTCTAAGAAACTGAAAATTGCAAATTTTTAAATGGAAGTAAACCGTAACATTTCACTGTATGGTTAAAACTCCTGATCCAGGAGTTGGACTCAAATCTTCAAACTCACGATATTCTATGATTCTACTTTGAAAGCACAGCATCAAAACAGGTGTAAATTAATGCTTTAATCTATTATTACATAAAATAGTTCCTATGCTCTTCATCTCAAATCCATTTGAAATGAGGACAGGCTTTGAACTTACTATGGTACAAACTGATGTGTAAGATGTTATAACTGTTAGCTTGAAGAAAACTGTCAGGCCCCCAAACAAGAAAAATTCTTAGTGTTAAGTGTTTTAAACCAGTTAAACTACTAAGCTGTGAAACACTGGTGCTCACCAGGTCTAAATTCTTACTTTGATTTCGCTAAGACTAAAACTGTTAGCTCATTTTAAATTTTAGAAACATTGAAATAATGAAATATAATCTGTGCTTTCTTTAACAATTTAGCTTTTAAATACATGATATATTTAATTCCTTTCTCTTATGATTAACATATAACTGGATTTAATTTAACAATTTCAAAACTCTTTTTGGTAAACTGTAATTTAAACTATTAAATACTGAGCATGAAATGTGCAAAAAGTATAACTACAAATTAGTCTGTGTAGCATCACACACATAACCTGAATCACCTGACAACCGCAAACACAATATAAAGGATAATGTTTATGGAATAAACTCATGTTAAAGTACTCATTGTTTAAATAAACATATACTGGTAAAGTACATGACTGTAATCATCAAAACTTTTGCAAGGCCTCAAGTTAGCTATTCTGAGTAAATTATTGGCAGTGATAATGGAACAGAAAAAAAAACCCAGTTACTTTTAATTGTTTCTTGATTACTATTTTAAAAGAGAACTAACCTCAATGTTTTTAACCACTCTTAAATAAAAGTCTTTCAACCTGCCAGTGTTTCAAGGAATTTCCCATTATACCAATTTTCTCTCATCTTTTTGCGAAGTTCCTATTATATCCTATACAAATATCTGAAAAGTACAAGGCCCCCATCTAAAAAAAATGAACTTTTCTTCATATCTTAATCAAAAGATAAAAATTGTATTCAAAACAGCAGGGGAGGAAAAACCTGCTGAACTCAAACTTGGATTAAGGGTCTGTTCTATATGCTCTCTACTGATCCTGAAAAGAATACATAAAGGAATGTTCAATGATGAAAAGAATGCAATCAATGCAGCTCAATTTGTCTGCTGCACACAGACATCATCTCACACTCCAGAATAAGCCAGAGCTAATTAGAAGTAAAAGCCAAGTTTGTGATCTGAGATATAACTGAAGCATGAAATTCACAACAAAGGTAAGTTATAGCTTTGAAATGAAAGAGCTTTACCACCTAACCTGACCTATCCTGCCTTTAACACCTACTGAGAATTATAGTCTTACATCTTTTAGACTGATAGCTTTTAGTGAGCCTTTTCAACTTCGTTAAAAAGCAGAACAAAAATCAAATCTCCTGTGCAAATGAAGAAGCTATCTAAAAATTTAAAAAAAAAAAGCTTCCATGTAAAATAACTACTTGGCACATTTGACGGAAGAGATCAAAAGTCTCACATCACACACTACATTAAATAATTAAAGGAAAATTAGGTTCAGGAAAGTATTAGTGATGGTGAAAACCTTTTTGAGATTTTCATCTTTTAAATGAAATCTCTATTAATTTACTAAGCAAATTTACTGAGGTAAACCCAGGTTTTGTCACATTACGATACAAAAAAAGAGAGGCCTCCCATTTCATGTACTGGCCATCTTGTTCTGTCCACAATCTTCAAAACTAACCAAAGAGATGGCTGAAGTAAATGTTTTATGCAAGTTCTTTAATAAAAAAAAAAATAGAGATATATGAAAAAAAGCAGAAACTAATCTTTTTCTATTAAAATAGTTTTACTGTATTTTTAGAAGCAATTCTTACACTATTCTGATTTGGTACCTTAACATTCACACAAGGTGATGAATGACTCCTCGAGATGCTGTACACTAACTCCTTGCCAGCTACAAACTGTTTCTGAGTTTGTTCTAACACATTTCAGAGCAGTTTAAACATGGAGATTGCTAACACTACAGAGCAGTGCAAGCTAATTTTATGACTGTCTGTAAATCAGCATCTTTGCCACCTTATCACTTCTCCATTGTACCACTTAGCTTTTNNCACTTAGCTTTTGTTCTGCTCCGCAGGCATGAAAGAACTTTAATTCATGGAAATGTAACTGCAAGAAGTACAGTTATGAACATACTTCTGCCATTGTACATTTGAGTCCTAAGACAGCACTCAACACTTCCCATACTGCAATAAACAGATCTACTACTTACAAGTTTATTTAAAAATATTACAAGTATTTGCCTGAAGATCTGGACAGAGAGTTGTTATATCTGAGTCCTAACATAAACAGAAAACCAAGTATTTAATTTCCTGAAAGTATTAGCCTATAATTTCCTCCCACTATTATATTGCAGCAATAACAATCACAAATGAACTCAAACCCCAAGAAAATTACAGCTATAACCTATTTTTACATAGTGGCTAATAATGAGAAAAATCTTTACAACTTTTTTTTTAACTTTGAAACATCACTGCTAATAACCTGAAAAAAAAAGTTCTGTTCAAACTGCATTAAAGCAATGTCTAATCCACTCAGAATTTGCAAGTCTATTCACATTTGCATCCTACTTTAAGTACAGAGACAGCGCAAGACAACGTATCAGCTGTGTTCTTACCAGTAACTGTTCTTGGTCTTCCGTGGCATCCTTGTAAGAGGTGGATCCAGGCAACCAAGATGATAATGGAGTTTACAAGTGTCACACAGTAGCAGTAGGTGTTGATCATGGTTCTTCTTGCAAATTCCACAACTTTTCATGAACGTAGCAGAAAAGCATTATAATTACATATTCATAAAGAATAAACAGTGCACCCCAGCACACTCCCCCAGTTTCAATACAAACATATGGCAACTTCAACTTGAATGTATCATTTATGTGCAAAATTACTTTTTGAAGTAATTGTGGAGTAATTTTGGAAAAGTTAAGGAGCTTCTACCTATGTATAGTAAAAGCATAAAGGGCTCCTAATAAGAGTTAGCAAAAAATGGCTTTCAATTTAAATTTTTGCGGACTTCTAACAAGTTAGTAATCACTCAATACTTCAACAAAATGTACCAGTAGCAAGTGGAAAAAAAATGTAACAAATACTTAAACAGAAAATTATACTGCTAGTAGCAATCTTAACAATCAATCACACGCTTACTCAGGTAACCACCCTGAAATAGGTCTGTGCTCCTGACACACTGGGCAATGTAACTCATCACAAATTACACTTCCTTTTTATTATTATTTTAGTGGAATTGAAATTTTAGTTATTTTGAAAAGATAAGTGTTCACTGATTGCACTATCACATGGGAGGAACTGAGTGCATTTCAATGAAACAGAACTGGTGAAGTATGACTGATTATCTGTGTACATCTAAATTGCCAAATCCTCAGCTCACTGCCACGTTTTCAAGATTTCTACCTCTTGCAGCACTAAAATTAACTTTTGCTTATGTAAATCATCCTCTTCAGTTAGCATGCTAGCTGGGCAAGACAATACTTGCTGTGGCTGGATGCCTGGCTGCTGTTCTCTAGATAAGCAATAGACCATGTCACTTCTCAGTTACGGTGAGAAAAAAAGATCCTAGATGAGGTGTTTTGCACAGTCACAGTCTGGGATCCTAGTTTATGTCCCACTGTTAGGCTTAATAAAAACCCAGTCAGTAGCTTCATAGCTTATAGAAGAGGGGAAAAAGTGGAACTATGACAGAGTAAGTGTACATTTCATAACCTTGGGAATTAACAAAAACAGAAGCAGGGAAATTTAGCATGAGCAAAAAGTGAGAATTCTTATATGACAAGTGTTTTGTGCATCCAGCAATCGTGACTGAACAGCATCATCACTGTTCTCAAAATCATGCACTCAGATGACTGCATTCAAAGAACAAAGTGATCAGTTAGTTTTCACATCAAAAAAAACTTCAGATGCAAGGAATTAGCTTTGTCCTTAAAGCACTGCTGTGAAATTAGCAAACACCCAAACTTTACTCCTGTGTGGTAGGGTGAAGAATTGACCACTATTCAACTTAGCCTTCAAAAGTATGTAAAATGTATGGATAACTGTAAAGCATTTTGTTAATTAAACACTGAAGCAAACAATTTTCTCAGAACACTTTTTTGAAACTACAACTTACTAGATACTGTATCTATTCTGTCAAAGTTTAATTACTTGCCTATAAAGTACTGTGGGAAGTGCAGACGCCTTTTGTGTTCCTCCTTCCTTTTTACTTGGTTTCCTTTCCTTCGGAGCCCGCAAAATTGCTGGTATGTTCAATTTCTATTGGATTTGAAGAAATGCAGTACACATGAGTCTTGACAGTGTTAAGGAATATTCCTCTAATCTCAATGCATGAAGAACAAGACACATAATAATGAGCGGGAAATTGCTTAGCTAGCTGCTTTACAGACTGCACGTTTATCCCAGTATGATTCTGTAATATAATCTTATAGTCCTTTTTTCAATTCAATAAGAAACACACGGAAGGACTGGCTTTTAGAATCTTTCTTCAAGCTTCCAATATAAGGATGGACAAGGATGCATTTCTCTAGGAAGCTGAAACCAGCAAAGGCAAATTCATGAAAGTGACAGAATACTGAGGCAGTTCACTTTCCCCAGCATCGCGGCTACACTGGTGCTCGATAGGTTAATTAGAAAAATTATCTTATTGGACCAAGCCCTTCACAAAACAGATGAGACTCTCGTTGGGTTTCTACTATTTGCAGTATGCTGGCTTCTCAGACAGCAACCATCTATCAAAGTCATTTCTCAGCAGCCCCATGGGTCTGCATCTGTTCAACCAACTGGAAAAAAAAAAGTCATGCAAGCTGTGTAAATGAATTCTATTCAGCCTTTCTTTCTTTTTTTTTTCCAAATTTTGTAACTTTTGCATCAGGAAATATCTTTGCAAATACTTACTCAAAGGAAGGAAAAATAATCTTGGTTTAAAAGATATGTTATGCAAGAATTCTTCTTTGAAAGTAGGAGAGGTAGGCAGACAAACAGAACTAGTAAAAGGTTGCATATCTTAGGAACTGTTACTGCATAAAGAAAGTGTAAGGTTCATTTTCCGAATAGCAGCACAAATTCAGCAGTAACTAAAGGGCATGCCAAAATTGTGAATAATTGTATTTCTGCATTTTCACAATGAACAGTTTCTTCAATCTTAAATCATAACTGGAAACTATTGCAATCTCCCTCTCCCATCCAAAATGTCCATTGACATTTAATACCTCTGACATAAAACATATATGAAAACACTGCAAAAATCGACACTTCCTTTTTTTCCTGTTTCAATGGGAATGAAGGTAATTGTTGGCAACAGGAAGCAACCCAAATCTCCTGTTGTCCTAGATATTTATATTAATTTGTTCAAAATATTCTCCTCTGTCTAGTTACACGCCATTATGTACATACTGCATTTAAAAGGATTTATATTTTATAAAAGCCATCAAGAGTTAACTTATCATTTGAAGCCTACAGTAACTAAAGACAACTAGAGACAAAAACAGTAGGATTAACTCATGCTTCATGCTAAGATTCATCACAAATGACAGGTCAATCACTTATACCAAATGAAAGAATTTTGCAAACAAGAATACTATTGAAACAACAAAACTAAGCTACACATTCCCAGTAGGCGGTTTGCAGAAGTCTAGGTACTTCAATCAGGAAGCGTTATCCCCGGAGTAAAGCCTGGGTCTGATCAAATGAAACAAATTTATTCAGCCATAGAAGTGGCAGACAGAAACAAGAAGGCCTATTCTTGGAAAACCTGTTCTGCTGTTTTTTTCTGTAAAGGGGGGGCAAGGAACCAACCAACCTGTCCAATGATTCTACCCAGCAGAGCCCAAATGCCTTGCCCTTCATTTCGTAGTTTTCCATTCATATTTTGTAGCTCTTCCAAGGACTCACACAGCTGAAAAGTTAAAAAAAAAAAAAAAAAAGGCAACAGGAATGAATATCCATTAAGAGTTATTTAATAAAATTTACTCAGCCTCTTACTTATCAAAGGTGCATTAATTTATTGTGGGACTAGAAAAACAATGAAACTGGTACCAATATAGCTGAGATCAGTACAACCATTCAGTAACTTAACCGAACTAAGACAAAAACCAGAGCAGCCACTTGTTTTGTAAAGACCTGCAGCATTTCAGCATGGAAATAAGGTTTCATAAAGTCAAATGGAAAGCAAAACTAAAATTTAGCAACATCTTGTATGTGCTGCCCACACTACTTAGGCAGCAAGATTATAACAAGCGAACATATAAATGAATGAAAATCCTCTTTTGCCACACTCACACTCACAGAAAGAGAAAACTTAAAGGATGCAAGCAAAAAATGTTTTGTTGTTTTTTTTTTTTTTCTTCTCTTCTGGCAATAATTGTTAGGTTGTATATTTTGGGAGGTAACTATTAATTTGGTTAAAAGCCCCAGGCACAACTTTCTTTCCCTTTATCATCTTTGGGCAGTTCACAAGGATCTGCTGCTACCTTTTGTGTATGTTCTCACTTAAAACACCAAACACTTTAGGAATTAGTAGCAACACCATTTTTTGTCATCATTAAACAACCCTTAATAGGCTGTTGAATTCAGCAAGAATTGCAGCATGTCATCTGCCACAAAAGGTACAGTATATCTATGTTTCAAAATATTTAAATATTGAAAGAAAAATTCATTTGATAAAAATCCACGAAGTCATTTTTTAATCATAATGATGAGTTAACAAAAACTTACATTAGCAACAGTTTGGGGGAGCAATGCCATCATTTATGGGCATCAATCTGTTATGCCCTAAAAAGCATGCAGAGGACGCTATGGAGGTGTGAATACTGATAATTTCTGTCTGAAAAACTAGTCAAGTCATTAAATCTAAGCCCAACTGGAGTTGTAGTTGACATAAATAAATAAGTAACATTCTGAGTATCCTAGATTGCCAGTTATCAAGCACGGCTCCAAGCAGAAAATCATGCAGGTTCAAACAGGTCCATGCGCAATTTGTTACTGGAGCTCTCAGTGGGGTCAGTTAAAGAACTTGTGTCCAGTCAACATACCACATTTTAGAAACTGATACTACTTGCATGGGAGAAGACAGACTACTGAGTATTTTTAAAAGAAGAAATATGTTTTCAAATATTACTTTTAACAGATCAGTAGTTTGCATCTTTCACTTTCATCGTAATTCTTTTCCCATGGAAAGAAAAATTCTATCAAAGTTAACAGCAGCAATATTAAAATGGTATAATGGTTTATCATCCCTTTTTCTTTACCTTATTATACTCCACATGAAGCTTTTCCTGCTCATTTTCTAACTTATCCTTGATATTCTTCTGCTCAGCCATATTCTCCTGGATTTGAATCATGCGCATATTTCTCTCTATTTAAAAGAAAATCGCATTATTTCCTATTCTTGAATATACATTCTGAAGTTTTATGCACTAAAAAGAAGTGAAGCAACTGAAAGTAAAAAACTATAACAATACAAAGACACAGAACTATTGCCTATAGGTTTATCATACAGACTAAGTAGAATGAACAGTCATAACATTTATATTTTGCTGCATAAATATCGTAGTTTAAATGATCAACTTTGATCCGGATCTAGCAAACAGTCAAAAAGTCATGCTATTTCACATACAAATGGAGGAGAATTTAAGTAAAAAATATTATACCAAAAGTTACCTACTCCCTTCTTAAAGACAGTTTAGTCTCCTATTTATTTTTGAACTATTTTATTCTTTTCTGAAGTGTCTTTAAAAAAAGTAACTTTCTGTGTAAACAGAGACTCCAAGCAATAATATACCTGATCTAAAATGAAGTCATAATCCACATGTATCTACTATAAACAATTAAATACAATGAAAATAAAAAAGCCAATGAAATAGCATAGCAAAATGCAGCAAAGTGGTACATTTTCATTGAGAAAAATAAGCCATTTTCACCCTTACCAAGGTAATAATTCACAAAGTCAGCAGTGAGAGCTGGTTGTTTATGTTTTCTTCTTCCATCAACACTGGAACTCGTATCTGAAGTATCCACTGGAAAAATGTCTGTGCTGATTCCCATCAATTCGGCTTTGCGCATAAGCTTACGTATGGCCGAAGCACTGCTCGTGAGCGGCCGGGGCAGCTTCTCCCTGGGAACCCAGGCCTGCGGCCTGGTGGTGCGGGCCAGCTCCGCCTTGGCACGGTACTGCTGGAGCCTGGCATTGATGCGGGCCTGCAATAAAGAATTCCACAAATTAAAAACATCAAGGAACAATTCAAAATTAGTTTTGAGTTATAATTTGGAACACATCCGCATTTTATTTTCATTTTAAAAGCTGCACAATCTAATCAATATCATTTTCACTCCAGAACTCCACAACTCAAGAAACAGACGTTGCCACAGACATTCCATTTTACTTCAAGCACACACACATATGACATTATCCTTTCACTAGGTTTTGGAGTTATGTACACATTTCTTCATGAGATTTCCCCATTAATGAAAGCAACAGATGATTGCTGGCTTTGAGGCAACCCCTTCTAATAATGATAATTTGATGCGACTGGGAAAACTTATTAGTGGTAAAAGCTTTGGTTGACCTATCACATATGCATTTAGATACACTTTAAATTGGCATCTATGTGAGCAAAAAAAGTTGATGAGCATTTTTACCATATTTGACATACTTTTGTAGGAACTCCTTTCTCAATGCCACTTCTCCTTATAAATGTTAAACTTGCTGATTATAATTTGTCAAAAACACAACCCAAACAGAAGTGAAGCAGACAGGAGAAGCTCGCAACATATATTGTTGATGACATCTGTATATTTGTGACCATCTGGGAGATCTACGCCAGAAGATCGAGCTGTTACTGACAGTTGGAAAACACTGTCTTGAGGGAACTCTATGAAGTGGCAATTCTGGCAGAAAATAACATCAACATACAAACCTTCAGAGGCAAAACTCCAGCTGACTATCAGTAAGAAGCTGTTTACTTGCCTGTACAAAGAAGAAACTAAACTAACGTGACTGCCCCACCATATGGTGTGAGATACTCCTGAGACAAAAGGAAAAAGTGTGCATATACATACACATTATGGTTAAGGAACAAATCTGATTTCAAACAGACTCATTGAAGGTAGTATTGCAGACATTACTAGCACATTTAACACATTACCTTACTAGGTCTTGAACATTAGTGACCAAGAAACACAGCGAACATGGCTTACAGCTCAGCTCTGACCTCAGTGGCTTTTTTCTTGGACCCAAACCAGCCGGCAGCAGGTCCACCTACAGCCACCACTGTTCAATACTAAAGCCACCAATAGTGAGAACATGTAGTTGTACAAAATGTATGCAAGTTACCATACTTGTATCAAGGTGCCTTAGACACTATGACAAGAAACACCTATCTGCAGATTTCAGCAGTCATCCTTTCAGTTTCCAAAAATTTAATCTAAATAATTGCAGGGTCTTAGTTTGGGGGAAAGAGAAAGGAGAAAAGGGAAATGCTGGGAACTTATCAGCATTATCAGCACTGCATAACACATGCCTGAAAAGAGAGCTAATAAGCCCTGTTGGATCCAAACTGATACCACACAACCAGCACTTACCATTATATTGGGTAGTATTCATGTTATTGTAACGTCTCCACTACACAGGTGCATTTCATGTAACTGAGAGCTGAGTATATTCAGCAAGAATTATGAAACCAGTTTTAAATCAAGCTACATGAAGCTCAATACCCCACAGAAATATTTTATTCAAAATTCCTCTACGGTACAAGTTTGCTCATGCTCATTCTCAACAGCAAAGGTCATTTTAAATTAGTATTCTCTTCTCCTATTCAAAGACATCTGAAGAACTAGAAAGGTAAGATTTTTTAAAATAAAAGGTTTGATAATAGGAAGCTATTTTATTATATATATTATATTATATTTTCTTATCAATATACTATAATCCTCGCTTCAGAAAAAAAAGCAGATAGTACTCTCCCATAAATGATTTCCTCTATTTATAGCATCTCCCACTTGCTACGAATAAATTTGGCAGGTTTTGTTCTGGTAATAAAACTGCTCTTCTGCACAGGTGTGATTTTCCCACGGAATGCAGTTCAGTCTAAGCAATGAAGCAAACTATGCTAAAATTCCTTAGAATTAGAAAAAAACCCTAAAGGACACACACTGAAGCATATGAAAGTATGCAGATTCCCTCAGAGGGGCTGAAACTTTTGTATCAACAGGACATTTATCAGTTGAGCTTGTGCAGTAACTAACAGTTTTAAATGGATCTGCCACTAGACAGGGATATAGACTTGCCTAAGGCTTTCAGGTAACTCCCACGCAGTAGCACAGACTCACTTCTTTGCATATATTATTTTTTTTCATAGGAAGTCTTTACTGTGAAAACGCCTGGCACACAGAATTCCACTTAGACCTACAAAAATGGAATTTTTACATAGAAATAGAAATATGCCTAATTTTTTGACTGGGTTTTTTTCTTCAGAATCTTGAAGAAAATGTTAAACAGAATCTATGAACTACAATGAAAAAGTAATTACTAACTTTTTGTCTCAAAACCTAAGTACTATTTTTCAATTCAGACAAGCACAGACATTAATATTGGATATTTATTGAAATATATATAATATATGTAACGATATCAGATATACATATAGAGAGAATTGTTCTTAGATAACACACCCTACAAATAGTTCACTGTGCTGTTAAATGACCATGCATTATTAATATACTCCACATTTCATTTCCTACAAGATAACATTTTCATGTTCTCTTAATTTCTGTCTTGTGTAATATGGATGATTAATACAGAGGCATTTGTGTCATGAATACAATACCTGTGCTTCTGGCGAAAGCTGCTTTTCTCTTTCCTGCAAGGACATTTTACAGTAAGATTGTAATGCCAAGTAGTTCTTCCGCTTCCATTTTCTGTCTAACCTGTCCGCATGCTGTTTACAATAAGCAAAAAAAGGGTCAGCTATATCCTGTTTCAGAAAAAACAAAGGGGAAGGAACGAAAATAAAGTAAGACATAAAGTAAGGCCAAAGGGCTCTGAACAGCACAAACATTCTGGCAATCAGTTCACATGTTCGAATGGGCATGTTTTTAAAAACAACCAAAAAGTATGTTTCTAAATAATTTTGTCATGTTGATGTAATTTACAATATAAGGTGTTTTTCCACTGTTTTCATTGCATGATCCCAAATGTTTTTAAATGCATTAACTATTTAACTGTCTACTAATCAATCTCTGTACTATATTTTCATTCCCAGGAAAAAAATCCCAGCAAAATTAATTCCTAAATAAAAATCCCTTTAACATATAACAGGTATTAATTTCTCACTGATTCACTGTGTCTTTTAAATTAAATCCTACAAGTGCTTAGTAATTCTGAATACTATCGAAGACAATATATTTGGTTTCTCTAATGTTTTTCCAACTGTTTTGGAGGCTATACCCTCACATGACTTATCATCTCGTGAATGATCTTTTTTTTTCCATTTTTTATTCCATCGTATCTGCACGTTATCATGGCTAGGTTTATAGCAACTTTTAACACCTGCAAACCTTGCAAGCAGACTACAAATATCTGAGCCATGAGGAGATAAGCTTTGAGAAACACATTTCATTGCCTTTGTACTTTCAAAAGTGTACAAACAACATAAGTCTACAAACTAAGAAAAACTTAAAGCAGTCTTCCTTCATGAAGTAAAACAAAATTAATAAATTATCTGCCTATCAAATTTTTCTTTACTCCACTTATAATAGACCAATAAAATTTACTCAGACTTTCCTTACAAGCACATTTTATTTTAATTTAGATTTTCACATTATGCAACAGCTTACTTGAAAATTAGCAGCACCCTAAAATGAGATTATGTGAGACCTTGATTAAAAATTTGATTACGGAAAACATGTAATAAAATTTTAAGGTGGAAAGGCAAGCAGATACATATGTCCAGAGGGAATCCACATAGAGCATTTGAAGACTCAACTTTATACATAAACTATTAAGGACAACAACAATGAGGCAATGTGCTATCCTCCTATCTACTGGTCCAACAGAAGGAAGTATTTTGTGATTCCTTCATGAATCCCTTAGTGGTCCACTGTTTTCAGAAACAAAAGTGTCAAGATCAACAGCGAAAGTAATGCTTGTTTTTGTGTTACCTGTGATACTTCCTAAGGCAAAAAGTTAAATTGTGAAGCTATGAACACAACAGGCTTAATCCAAATGATACGTATCAGGATGAAATTGGACAGCCTAAAAGTACTTATACCATAAAAATGAATTGGGAAGTAGGAACTTCAAATCTAAATTGCTTTAGATCATATTACAGGAAAAAAACTGTTAAGAAAAGATATTAAGAAGTTATCAGGAGATTATAAATACTTGCTTTTCATTCTGATTCCAAAGATTAATATTACCACAAGGAAAGGTGTATATATGTACTACAATTTGAAGTAAATACTGGAAAACATGCATGAGAAAGTGGCATCAGAAATGCAGTTAATTTCTCAAGTGTCCTATTTGGTATGAAACAAGAGATTACTGTACTACTCAAACAGCTAGGTAAGTATGTCACACTATGTGAAGTTCAGGAAATAGAGCTAGAATTCATGTCCATATTGACTGATAGTCTATTAAGCCAACTTCTGTGTTAACTTTCTCTATCCTTTTTTCCAGTCAGTTTCAAAAGGTGCTCGAGTTGGCCAATTTGGTGAAGAGCTCTCCCTGTACAGTTCCATCACTCAGCCTAGGCCTTGTTACCTACTTAAAAAAACTTTGTTCAGTGTCTGTGAACAAAAAAAGCCACCATTTCAGGTCATCTTCATAAGCTTTCAATAGAGGTCTTTTATTCTATCCTTTCCATAGCTACCTCTTCTGCTGCTGCTTCTGAGAGGAGGCCTTCCTTCTGAGCGCAGGTCACATGGAAATAAGCTCTGCACATCCCAGCATCACAACTAATGCATACGCCAGTTCTGGCAAAACGAGGATCTTCACAAAAACTGCACTCCTTCATAAAGAAGAATGGAAAATGCCACAGTAAATATTTCAGGTGCATTTTGCCTAATATTTGATAATTTATGTCTTATATATAAAAACCAAACTGTTAGGTTACTCCTGTGTGGTACAAAAATCAAGTATGTTCCCAACAGTCAACACTACTTAAAGCTTCATGCTTTTTCAACTCCTACTATTAACTTCATTTTCAACAAGCAATGGTAAAGTGCTTAAATAATCTAAACAGCAAGTTGGATGAATTTTTATATGAACCTCCATGTTTCTCATTCTCCTTCAGCAGAACAATTAAATATCATCCAAGCAATAAAAAAACACCACTCCTTGGCAAATGTTCAACAAGTTCAGAGGACAAACAACAAAAAAAGAGCAGTGCTCTGAATGACTGAAAAATATAGACTGTTGTGATGTATTTTCCCACTCCTCTCCTTACTAAGTGCTTGCCCTTCCCCCATGGTTTTCCCTTCCCCGCCCCTAGTCCTGACCACTCCCTCGTTTTCTCCCTGTTGGTCCCAATACCCCAACTCCGCCCTTGTACTGCCCCTATTCCCTGAGACTATTAGTGCATGTGCTCTTTCTGCCCTCCTCATCCCCATATAAAACCCAGCCCCAGAGCATGTGACCGCCTCTCTTCCTTGGGGAATTAGCAGGTCACTGTGTGGCTCCCTTTCCCTCTGGGACCAGGTGACTAAAGATCCTCTGAAGTCCCCATGCAGGGAGCCTTCTCGCCTCCTTTATCGCCACCGTATTGCGGAAGCTGAGAGCTAGCCAGAGCCATGCGGGGCCACCCGGAAGGGGCTGCGGGAAGCGGGACAGCTGCCCTCCCCAAGAAAGCCCTGCTGCGCTGAGGAGGCTTGCGGCATGCTATTCCACCGGCAGAAACTAGTAACCGCAACAATAGATAACTATGTACACGTCCTTTGATAAGCAATGACTGCGGAGTAAACATGTGACAATGCAGAATCAAATACTCATAAATTTCAGTAAAGAAGGTTGCGATTCACTTAATTAAGGAACTGTGGCTTCAGATATGTGTATTCTAGGCACAGTCACTTGCAAAACAACAAACTGACATCCCCTAATATGACCTAGAAAAAACCCAAGGAACTCATTTTTCAGTCAGATCAATTCCTCAGTCTGTTTCACCACAACTTCAAACCAAATCCCTGTGCCAGCAATCTAGAGTGATAAGCACATAAGCAGGAAATGGGAACATGCGCTGCTTAAGCAGCACTGCTATCCAGTGCATGTAGATGATCTAAAATTATACAGGCACGCATTTCCTAGCCTCCTGCTTGCTGAATAGAGAGCAAAGCTGTCTATCACCTAGAGAAAATACCTCCATGTAGAAAATTAAACAACAGAAAGGAATGGTAAGGAAAACTCAGTGACTGAAGAACCTCAAAACATCACATATGCTACACTAGAAGGGCACCCTTTAGCTGTGTAGCTGCAAGACATAACAAATGAAATGAAAAGCACTATTACATTAAGCTGGTTTTGAAGGGGGGAATTTAACAAAGAAAGCTGTAACTTCCACACTTGATAGCAAACAGCATTTACAGCTTTGCAGCAGTAATGAGTCTTCTTCCTTTGTACAGTTCACTTGCACCTTACTCACAGCAAGAAAAAATGCCCGAATTCTTTGCCCTGCTCCTATATATCACTCATGTTATTAAAAAAAGAGCATGATTCATTTCCACAACAATTTGCAGGGTCTGGTGTGCTTGCCACCTTTTTTTATACAAACATTTCTAAACAAGGCTAAATGCCTCAGCAGGCCCAGGCTCCTGATACAGGTATGCTGTACATGGGCAATTCAGAGTGTTTTAATCTGTTTAAGACATTGTATGGGTTTTTTAAAAATTGCACTACATATTTTCATTTAGTATTCAACTTAAAAAATTAACATCCAAGAAAACAAAAGTGACTTGGCAGAAATGAAGCTTTAGAGCTGCAGACTTGCAACCAACCACCTTCCTCATATTAGCCTGATAGACGTGGCTTCTCCACACTGTCTCCATTAGCCATACAAACAGTATTTAGCAAACTAACGAGCGCTGCCCTCTGCCCATTGCAATGGTTTTCTGTATGGTTTGTTCATGATTAGTTCTGATCTGGAGTGAAAACATTTATATGTAAAACAATTTTAACTTTAGAACCATTTTTCAGTTCAAGTTGAGGGTCCTTTGTTGCTGTGGATTTTTGTATACACTGCTTTGGAACAGACTTTTTCTATGCGGTACTAGATAAACTCTAAAGTAATTCTTAGTGAATGTACATCTGCCCCTTTCTTAATCAACTTCACCTCCCATTTCTCATCTCATAAATCCTCCTCACTTTCCATTCCCATTTTGTCAATCTGCCACTGACTTCAAAAGAAATTAGCACTTGTGTAAAAAATCAGAGAAATTGGGGGAAAACAGTGACAGAAATTATGGATAACAGTGGTAAGGGAACAGATAGAAAGATGGAGGGAAGAGCAATGGTATAACAACCATTAACAAACTTTATCTCATTTTTAGTCCTGAACCTCACTACAAAACTGCTATAAAAAAGAAAAATGAAGTTGGGAAGATGCATTTTATTCCATTACAAGTAAAAACATATAATACAGCTACTCATTGCCACTACATCTCTTCTAACTTACCTTTGCACCGTACTTTGAATAATTCATTTCTGTTAGTGTTACTGGCCGCAACTTGTCAATATCTCCAAATGCCACTCCTGGAACATAGAGGGCACAAACAATGTGGACCCACCTAAAACAGGAGACAAAATTAGGTTACTGTTATCAACATTTTGATCTTGTATTATACTCACCATTTTCAGATTTCAAAGTGCCTTGTAAATGTTGCAGATGGTAGATGAAACGTTTGAAGGAAAGTACATTAAAAGCAGGGATAGAGTGCCTATTTGGAATTCAGGAGCTCAGACACTGAGCCATAGAGTAAGGCCTTTCAAAGCCACTGGGATTTGGTCAGCCTGTCTGGATCAAGGGCTAGGCTACCATCACCCTTATGCTCTGATGGCTCTCACAAGGGCTCCACATACTTTTCAAGAAACATGAAAGGTGTATGAAGATTGTGATATTACTTATAAAGCTAAGGCAGACAGACACTTTCATGATGTGATAGGGGCTAGGAAGGGGAGGAACAAAATTATACAGGTAGTCACAGCAACACTGAGCTCTGAGCATATAGCTATGAAGCACTTACATAAACACAGCATTAGCCAGACTTTGCACTGTTAAGTTACACTGTTAGTATCACCAAAGCTAAGTAGTTTTAAGCAAATAGATAGGACTTGCATTCAGTAATAAACACATCTGAGTGGTATAATAGAAAGGCCTATCCGAAACTCAGATGAACAGACTGTTAC
The DNA here is from genome assembly GCA_013389985.1 of Dryoscopus gambensis. NCBI lineage: Eukaryota > Metazoa > Chordata > Aves > Passeriformes > Malaconotidae > Dryoscopus > Dryoscopus gambensis. Next base: position 31,100 of record WEIT01039580.1, read on the forward strand.
TTAGTTGTTCCCTTCCTCACTGGCCATGAATAAACTGGAGAGTAATAGGTCTAAATCTTCAGCCCTGACGGGCAGAAATCAACTGGGACCTTAGTGTATAGTAATTAAATAGTGTATAGTAATTTACACAATGGTAAAGGCTTCAACCTCAAGTGTGCTTTTGACAGGCATCTTCCTAACCTCCTGAAACTCTCAGCTACCCAAAAAGAGCCTTGCAGCAGAAGACAAATTTTCCTTTTCTTCTTATGTAATGATCACTTTCTAAAAGATCCAACTCTCATTGTCACCAACCATCAGTTAGTGACAAACTCAAAATCTGTCCCACACAGCATGCATGACTCAAATTAACTGAGACAAACTACTCCAAATAATCTTACTGTTTTACCAAAATTCAGGAAGTATTTGCTACTCCTTGCTAAATCACCACATGGGAGAAAACTGTGATAGACAGAGGGTCAAGACTGCTCTTTTTTTGTTATCTTAAAATATTCAAGGAAATGGCCTTTCAATTGCAGAGATTGTAGCCCTCACTTTGAACCTAGAAAGTCCCACATGACATGTAATACAGCTAGGGACTTCAGACATAACTGAGCTGAAATATGCTGTGTTTGAGCCTCAGCAAGTGTGTTAATTCAGCACTTTACAATTTTCCCAGTCATTACTGTTTAACAGTAAATGTATCACTAGTGAAGACTAAAACTCTCTTCTGTTCTAATCAAATAATAGAATCTACTCCCTGTATTCAAGAAGACTCGTGATGATGTGAGAAACACTTCTTCCCTTGTCTCTTTTACCAGGGATTCAGTACAGACCTGTTACTACCCGCTTAAATACGCATGCATGCTGCTGTGCTTTTTTCTAATCTTCTACCACTGTTCAGCCTATCTCTTCTTCCTCCTCTTTCCTTTTTAGGTCAATTTAAAAAATTCTGTTATACCAGAGCAATAATATCCTGGGTTCAAGTGCACTTAGAACAGCTACAGTTATTAACTAGCTGCTTACAGAGAGAAATACTGAAGCTCATGGTTATACTATTCAGGAGTTCTATGTAGTCCTGGTTTCCCAAAGCAGTGCACTTCTCATCAATGGTCCTTAGACCTACAATGCTTTATCACACTCAGATTTATTACATTTCATGTAATTCATGAATATATCCAAACAGAAATTCCAAAAAAGCAAATCAGTAGGCAAGCTCAAAAAGACATCTATATTTCAGCCTTTAACAAAAGAAAACAATGATCTTTCAATGCACTAAATTGGTGGACAGACTACTTACTTATCATTTTCCCCCAAAACAGTCCAAGACAATAACTGGGTAACAGAAAAATCCCAGTAACAGTAAGAAACGACTTAAAAGCCATTAAATTGCTTCACTTTGTGAGAAATTTCTCAGTAAATCTAACAAGCCACAACACTGACTGATCCATTATGTCATATCTGATAAGACTCTTTTCACTTGTGCATTTAAAAACAAATTTTTATCATATGATTAAATCACTCAGGTTTGAGATGCTAAGTAGTAAATTCCCTTTAAAACATATAAACTTAAAACAGTGAGAATAATTTGTATATAAATACACATTTACATGGAAGAACTGCATTGCTTTGCCTCCACAAGTTTTACTAGTGTTCTTCACATCTACAAAATTATTTGGTCCCAGCACTGTAACGATAGGAAGATGTAAAGAAAATTTAAAGGCGAGTTACAACCTTCTCTTTAAATAATGTAGTACAAATATGACAGCCTGCTAGGTGCCAGAGAACAAGCTGAGATACTCAAGTGTTGTGCCAAACTTCCTGCTACCCAGAAAGGGAGTGAACCTCATCACTGGTTTTATTACAGCATTAACACTCCAGCACGCCAGCACAACCCCCTAACTTAATACAATGTTACATGCAAAAAAATAAAGGTTCTTTTCCTTAGTATATGAAAAGTACATCTTCTGTCTGACTCCCCACAAAACCAGTGGAGGCACAAGATATCCCTGCAGGGGAACAACGGAGACCGCTGCCCTTCCGTGCTGTGTCCGGGAGTGCAATAGCTTGGCCTAAATCACTACCATACGTTATTGAAATGCTCCTCTCTAAAAAAAGCATATGTATGTGCTTAAATATGTATTTTTGTAAACATTACGACTTACTAAAGTAAATACCTCACTGACATGAGCATATTGTACTTGTTTTCAAAAGGAAATTTAAAAAAATTAAAAGCAAAATACCACACACAGAATGAGACCTGTAACCTTGAGATAAACAGACTGCTTGTTTATAAATAAAAAACATCTGAATTCCGTAGGGCGTCTTTTCCATATTCTTCCTTTAACTTAAGGTGTGTAATATAGAACAAATCTTTATAAACAGAAGTTACATATCTTCACAATTATTCTTAACAAAAATCCAAGATTCTGGCTGAAGATTTTTGATAGTAAGTTTTAATACAGCCTACTAAAAGCACCCTCCAAAGTTCAGTATAACGATACACATCTTCTACAAGCAGCTGCTTTCTCAATTTAATTTGCACAGTTTTTTCATGCTCCACTGGTGTATTTAATGCTGCTGCACTCTGTAGGAGTTTATCTATGATAAACCCAACAGCTGGCTGCTTGCTTCATACTGACCTTCTGAAAATGTTTTAGTACATGTCACCC
>WEIT01039582.1:4506-19568 GCA_013389985.1 Dryoscopus gambensis
AATATAAATAAGTATAATAAATAAATAATAATATAAATAAGTATATAAATATATAATATATAAATTACAAAGTATAAGTATAAACCGCTAAGCAACCACTAGTTGAGTTAGTGAAATGGTGAAGGTCTCGATAGCTGAATCTTTTCACTCTTGTTTCCTCAGAACTCACTTTTTTGATAAGCTTGTCAGACCTACCCAATAATAATCTCTATCTTTAATAATCAGTTTTTGGCTCCTTATTTCCTGGAATACCCCATGCACTACAGTTAGCCTGAAGCAGACATATGTAACAAGGAAAGGACAATCCAGTAGAATCTATATGACCTACCTCTGTATTCCTGTGCTTCGTATATGTTGATCACATATCTACCCCTAATATGCATCACCTCTGAAGCAGCAGAATACCTATGAAGCACATCTAACCTCCTATCATATTTGCTTCAGTATTTTATCTTAAGACCACAGATATTCCTGCTAAATGATCGTCTTCACTAAATTGTGATTTTTAGTTGGACTCTGACTCTGAACATGCTGACACCGGTTAAACACTTCCCTGTGAAAGGTTTGACAATTTAGCAAACAAATTATATTCACTTATCTTGCCTGTGGTCTTCCTGAAACTGTTATTACTGGTCAAGATCCAGAGAGTATTTCTGGAAAATACAGAAGTACCGATTATAGCTTACTTCTTAAATCAAACTGGTTGAGGGTGTGAGAATGCTCAATTTTGTCAGCAAGAATGTCATAGCTTGATCATATATTTAAATATTAATATAATCATTTCACAGCTTTTATACACATTAATTTAATCTCTCAAGTATTTTACTTTTTGTTATAATTTATTCTTTATGTATTAGAAAATCACAGCAATAGAATGGACGAGAAAAATGCCTTAAGAAAAGTACATTACTATTCCAATACATGCATCATTGGTCATTTGGCACCTTGGATTACAGTTAACGGTAACTCTCAGTTGGACCTTTTAACCACCTTGAGATGCACCTATTAATAAAGAAATCCTTGAAAGATGAACTGACTGGGTTTTTAGTACAAAGTCTAGGTTTCTCTTTCGTTCCTATGAGATTATTTAATCACACATTCAATACAGTGAAATACATATTTTCACTTTAACAAATTCAATCAAGGACCATCATTTAGAGGTCCGTGTGGTATGTACATGTGTTTCTCACCTTGCCCCAAGCTTCTGACAAAATATGAAACTTTGGTCAATAGGGATACTTGTGTCCACAAACAATTCCTCACTGCCAAAAACGACTATCATATCCAAATATTTTCCATTTTATTTGTACTATATTATATAATAGTATTAGTAAATCACAATTTTCAGTGAAAACATTTTCAGCAGTTCCTTTATGAAAATCTACTTGCTTTTCTGTTTAAATGAAATATGCACACCAGAGATAAAGGGTGTTAGCACTCAAATGAAAGAATATGGCACTCTAGGAATACTAAAATTCAGCCCTGATGTAACTAGTACTCCAATAAAGTTTCATCATGAATGATTTTTCCTGTAAGTTTTAGTTAAACATTTATGTCATAGCACACTTATTTAAAAGAAAGTTGTATTATTTTCATAGGATGTATTTTACTGAAGACAAGACTTCATTTTGAACCATTCTGTCAAAGGCTTGTCTTTGTGAAATTAAAAAAATAATGCACATGGTACTTAGAAATAATATCTGTTAGGAGATCTGCAGTGTAAGATTACAACTTAAACCAAATTTCACACCATGAAAGGGATTCACAATAGCATTAAAGAAATAATCTATTTTTTCAACTGCCAGTGATTCAGAAAAGCCAATAACATGGTGTTGGATAGCAGAAACATTATTTTATTAAAATAGAATATAAAACTGAAATTGAGGGATTGATAAAACAAAAGCCTCCTAAAAAGATATCTTCAAGGCATTTCATTAGAACTGTTCAGAGCAACAAGTGTAAATGGCTGAGATTGATAATAAGCTTAAAATATTACGTCATTTCTCTGAAGAAATAAGCTCCTACTCTCTAAAAAGCTCAGTGCTAGACATATATAAACACACCATTTTAAAAACAGGTGAGCAAAGACAATCAAAACAGGGTAGAAAATGGAGATATTAAAAAAAAGACTGAAGATGCTGAAAACCATAAAGGCCCCATATTGTCAAGGAAAAAAAGAGGAATCGATTAAAAAGGAAGGACTAGTACACTGAGTACAAATAATTTTGAAGATTTTTGAAGATTTTCTTAAGACCTTCCACACATGCTCATAGTCATTGTTAGCTTTCTGTTATGATGCATTTTTAACAAGACTTTTAGCAGGTAATTAGGAAGTCAAATTACTCGCTTTTGATGCCATACTCCATACTACTGACAACATCCTTCACCATGGTGTTACACATATGAACAGTGATAATTTCCAGTGAGACTGGCTCCAAGTTCCCCTACAACTGAAATGTAAATTGCAAAGTTCAGTTTGATTTTCACTGCACACCTCTGGCAGAATTTGCATACAGTAAGTGCTGAGAGGAAGAACCTGGCAACTTCTGATCTAAAGCCCCATATGTTTGTTTCTTTATTAGAGGATTTCATAGTATATTTGTGGTTACTATACTACTATATATAACTTTTCTGGCATGCATGACATAATAATATTTGGAAAGTTTTACTCACCATACTGAAGTGGGTGACCATTTGTAACAACCTAGAAGCTACTGTTCTCTCAACTTACATTTTGGGTTCTGAAGTACTTAAAAGTCTCTTATATTAATAGTTGGAGGCTTCTTAAATCCAGGATTATACTGAATAATTTATATGATATTCATAATTATGACATTTCTATAACACAAAAAATGTATTCAGACATAGGCATCAGGATTTAAGGACAAATTCAAAAATCAACTTTGAAATTTATTCCTCTCAAAATATATAATTCTCACCCTGCCTTCAAGGGAATACTTTCTTCAAGACTTCAGAAGACCACAGACCTTTTGAATGGATTAGAATTTACAATACGACTTCCCTGAAAATATTTTGCCTCCATCTTTTTAAAACACATGCTAAAATTGAGCATTCATGCTTTTCCCAGAGTTGCCAACACTGTTTAAAAAGAAGCAGGCCTGCAAGAGCGTAACAACAAACAACTCCCCTATGAATGCCTTCAGCTGACATCAAAACCAACAGGGCACTGAAGGTTGTAGAAATGCAAGAACCAGATTTTGTTTCAATAAGATTATTAGACAAGGCGTTGCTTGTCATGGCACATTAAAGCACAGTTTAGTCCTTAGAATTAATTTTCAGAGGCTTTAGAGAACTGTTTAGAGTACCTAATGATAAGAGGATTTTGCATCACTCTTTTCTGCCTTTTTCAGAGGATAGGTAAGAACAAGAAAACAAAAATATTTAAGCTAGCAGTAGATAACATTAATCTTCTTTTTTATCACCTTTACAGTGTTAGCTTATCTTATCAAGCTGAAAGCAGGCTTTCATTATTTAAATCAGGTTTAATTTTACTCAAATTTATTGAAATACCATGATCTTAGGAGAAATAAGAAACATTAGAGGTTTCCAATATACTTCCAACTCCAAAACAAATTCAATTTCACTGGCAAAACGCAACATTTTTTATCTTCTTCTGATCAACTGGAAGACATACACCTTCATCAAAAGCATCTTGTTTCAATGATTATTTGCTTCTGCCAGATGAGCCCTCCACAGCAATCTCTTTCCCATCTCCCTCCTCCACACCACTTTCCTGCAACAGCACAAGTGAAGTTTTAGGCCATTTCAACTGTCCTACTGATACTATCCTATTTTGGCAAAGACTTTGAACACTGGAGCAGTGCCAGGACCCAGATGTTGTCCCTCGCTTCAACTTGGACAAATAACAGGACACACCTCTGCCATCCCTAGCATATGATGAAGCCTCTAAATCCATGTAAGAAGTTGAATCTATGTAGCAGCTTGAAGCCTTTACAGAGTCTGACACATGGGGGTCAGGGCAGAGGATAAGATGGGAAGGAAAGTCCTGCTGGAACAAAACCTTACCACACAGGTATATTGTGGTGCATGTGGCAGTGTATTTTGGACTTTAGGCTCCTCAAATATCCTTGACTTAAAATCCTTCTAATTTTATTCCCAGAATTACCATCACACAAACATGTTTGCTTCCTTACTTAATTATAGAAAACTATTAATGTTAGTCTAAAAATACACAAAATTACAACTGGAAGCAGTTGAATATACATGAATTCTCTATTACACTCCCACAAAAACAGTCATAAAGTAGGTTATGTATTTTTTTCCACACAGTTTGCACACATCAGCGGCCTAAAGAGATTTCCATATCCCCACACACATCTGCAAACATGTCTAACTATGTCTATCAGTGTTTGCTTGTTAGACAGGGAAAAAAAAGAAAAGAAGGGACAGTTATCACTTTGTTAATCATAGAGTAGTATGTTGAAATTGTAAAAGAGGTAGAAACAATTGTATATAATCATGTCTATAAAATCACAAGCAGCACAGAGACTCACCAAGCATGAGTAAGTTATTCTCCTTTCCCATACAAGTAAGGCACTGAATCAAACCATCAGGAAACACCAAAAAAGTTCATGTGATCCATAACAAAACTAAGGAGAAATTTGTCTTGCCCATGCCAAAAGGTCAGTGTCTCTTAAACCTTATGTAATCATGTTTATGGAAAAACAACAAAAAATGCAGCTGAGGTTATTGAACAGAGAAATCTGTCCAAACCACCCTGAGCAGTGAATAGCTGGAGACTGAAAGGACACTGGAGAGAAAGCACCATATATGCTTTGCCTGAATCCTGTAATCTCTTACATAAGATTTTCCTACTTTCTGGGCATTGGAAAAGAGTTAAACTAACCTAAATTAATTTTGTGTTCTCTTTGATGTGACAACCCAAAGAAGACTGCATAATATATCAAAGAAAATGTTCCCTTTGTTAAATTTTAGGATTTCGTGGGGGAGGGGGATTGTTATTTTCAATAGCTATTCTCTGAATATTTTCAAAATGAAAATAAACATAGGAACCATATATAAATCAAAAAATCCAGCCCAAGTGATTACATGAGAAAAAAATCCATAAATTTGCATTATTTTCTTTTATAAAAAAGAGAAGCTAGTTCTAATTATAACCAAACAAAGTTTAAGGACATGAGCTTTTATACACTGGTAGTATTTGAACAAGAAAGATCATGTGAATAATTGTATGCTAGATCAGATCTCACTTACACAGATAAAGATTCCTATCTATGAAAAGCAAGAAAAGAATGCCTTTTAATATTTTTTAAGGTTAAATATAATTTTCTGAGGACCAAATAAACTTATCTAATCAGCAGATACCTCTCAATGCTTTCGTGTTACCCATCAGATGACAAAAAAATTGTAACGCCAAAGAATTGCTTCTTTAAAATATGTATTTTCCTTACAAAAATGTATTACCAAATGTGCTTTCCCATTTGTTCCCTGGTTTCAAATGTCTTGCATAATTTATTTATTAAAATTATTTTCCATTTTGAATAATTTTATTAGTACTCTGTAAAGAACAGACATGTTCCAGAACATCTTATCTTTCAAACGAAAATNCAAAATCCTCCCCTGAGTTATGCCTATTGGCTGTTCCCTCTTTGTCCCCTCCCTGCTAGCCAAACCCCATTGGTTGTTTCCCTTTACTCCGCCCCTTTCAATCCCTGTATAAAACCCGTGTACATCCTCATTTCTTGTCTTTTGTCCCTGGAACCTTCACCTGCATTAGAGTATTGGAAACCACACAAAAGACGCCTCCCTTGTCCTTTACTTTCGCCGGTGCTTTTACACATATTGGTTTGGGGTTTGCTCCTCGCAGAGGAGCCAGCATCCTCCTTCTAGCTGCAGAAGGGCTTCCCTGCCAAGGACGCCTTTGCAGCAGGACACTGTGCAGCCCTGGGCAGCTCACAAAAAGTGTCACAGGTATGCAAAAAGCCACACAAGGTCTGATTAGTCTCACTGAACTGCAGCCTTGTGTGTCAGCAGTGAGTGAACTCAGCATATCCTGTAACTCCTGGTGCTAAAGGCACACACAGCATGCCTTGTGACAAGGTGTTAATCACGCTGTGCTTTAGAGCCTTGCAGCTCGCTGGGAATCTGTCTGCCCTTCCTGCTACATCCTGGGGACAGAGGTTTTTCCCTATTCTGCCGTCTTGGCTGGTGAGCTACAGTGACATTCAGCTGGCATTTAACAGAGACATAAGTACCATGAATAGAAGTGTCAGCAGGACAGAGTTCCTCCATGTCACCTCCAGGCTGGTGGTAAAAGGAGCTGATCACTAGTTAAGTCATGTAAGCATGAGTTAACTATTAAGAGTCAGCAAATAATAATCACAAGCCTAAGAAACAGGATGCGTCTTAGCCTCATCAAGATAAAAGAAACAGAATGCACCTTGTCAAGATAAGAGGAACAGAACCCGTTGAAACCAGCACAGAAACCACTGAATCAGCCAACGTAGGACTACACATGCTTCAGAAAGAAAGGTGAAAAGTGCATTGTGAGGAAGACCGCTAGCCTTCATCAGAACACCCCCTGAGGAAGACACAGAGCCTTCCTCAGTGTGACCACCAGAGTACACTGTGCTTGTGTATCACATATGCTAATGATATTAATGACTTCTGAGAAGTAATTTGTATAACCACCCCTATCCCAAGGAATGTAATGAATATTCATGAAAAGTAACCATATACTGTGCTGTGTAGAGGACTGTATGTGTGTGTTAGGAAGAGCAATCCCCCACGCAACCAGCGCTGAATAAAGCAAATGTCTGCTTCTCTGACTCTTCTCTCTGAAGGGTCTCTAGGCTTGGTTTGGAGCGATTCAGTGGTGAGATGCTAGTCATAAGCAAAGCAACAAAGGATCGTCTCAGGTGCTTTGAGTAAGTAACAGGCTCTTTAAAACTTTGGAAAATATTTTTTTTTTCTGTCATTCCTGATAGTCTCTTTTGCAAGCTGCAGAGAAAGCTGGATATGCAGTTTTCAGATCCAGTCTGGAACCTCTTTTCCTTTACAAAGTCATCATCTAAAGAAATTAAATTACAACTTATTTTATAACATAAACTTGTGACTTGTAGACCTTTTGTCACTGCTTTACACTTGTAAGGCTCTTTGCATGTTCATAGCTCACAACATGGATACAATACTCTGTCTACAACAAGTTACTTCTAAATAGATCAGCTGGAAACAAATCCTGCCAATGCTGTTCAAACTGAAAATACCCTTCTTGCAGACAAAATGTTCATGTGAAAGTTCATTTATTTACAGTTACCTAACACAAGAATGGCCAATACCTGAAAGAAACAAGGAACATATTTTACCACTGGTTTTTTTAGCATGTCCTTTTATTAAATATCTGTTCAGACAGAGGTGTTAAAACTCAGGGAAGCTTTTTGCTTCCTTGCCCACTCCTTCAGCTGTATTGATTTAAAAACTTTGGTTTGATACAGCTCTTTTTAACAATGTAAGCTTTCTTTCATTCATGAAAAGAAATAGAATCACTCCAGGACTGTTCTCAAATGAAAATTTAGTTAATTTTTTAAAAAAAAACTTTAGTGACTAAACTGTAATCTAAACCATATTTTGGTTTTTTCTCTTACAACTGCAAATTTCCATGTAAATTTTATCAGAAATTTAATAGTTCCAGTATGCCATTTAGTTTTTTCATCTTCCTAAGTTTTCATTTAATAGGTAAATGAAAATAACAACATTGTCATTCTTCTGGTCTTAGTTCTATTTTTAAGCCATATTATGCAAGTGAAAGACTCAAGAAAATTGTATTCTTCTATGCCAGCACTGAGGTACACAGTACATGTCTTTTGGAGCACATTTTGCTGACATATTGGTTACTTTGACTAATTCATCTGCTCTCCTTGCACAGCCATTCGAGCAGCCTTGTCAGTTCATGAGCACCCAACAGAACAGTGCTCACAGGAAACAGGGATTTCACTGCCCTGGCACTTACACGCGGAATGCTTAAAATGTCTTTATGTACTTAACTCCTGTATTCAGTAAATTCTCAAAGACGGCATGTTTTGAATAATAGGAATTGAAATTGGTTTAAATAAGCCCTTATTTTCTGCAACATTTTAGAACTCAAATACATTATTGTTTTTTCCCAGGGAAAACAGGGTATTCATTTTTCTCCAACGTATTTAGAGTTTGATTCAAGGTTTCCAGATGTCTAACAAAGTATACTTACTGGCTTCTTAAAATGAATAAAATGCATCATAAGACTGTAAAATTTACCATATTACATAGTACCATTTAAATGAGGAACTCTGAGACATTATCTGTAAGCATTTAAAATACTTACAAAAAATTTGATAAGAAATAATCCACAGTTATCTGTTTCTGAGATATTTCATTTAAAGTTTAAAGAATAGGAATGTCAGAAAGGCTTTGCTTAACATAATCTCAAGTATAAAATGGATATGATAGTTCTGTCATTTTCTTCTTTCACAGGATTATCTTCATCACCATCATGCTTGCATTAATCAATTTACAAAATCAAAACATTATTAATACAATTATTCAATAAGATGTTTTACTGACCACCTAGATCCACTAATCTACTGATCTTTCTAGATAAACTTTTGGAAGCCACTGCAACAAAGTCTTCAGAAACAGTGTTTCTATCAATTTTATATTATGAAAGCAACAGATATTTCTTTCTGTGTTGACAGGAAAAATTAGCTTCATAAAGCCATGATGTTGTTGTTTAAGATACCAAGAGGGTGTTTAGATTAAAACTGGAGACATAGTTTTCAATTTGTATTGCCAGGAAATATCTATAAATTTAAGCTTCAAGAAAGCTTTTAGCTATATGCTGAGCTATAAGTTATGCAGATGTAAGAATTACTAAGCTTTATAGACTTCTTAGTGTCAGGAAAGGGAAAACTGAATTTTTTAAAGTATTTATCTCTGATGAAAAAGGTTATCTACATCCACACAACCCCCTTTTCAAACTTGTACTAAATTGAAGGAAGAAGAAAATTACTCCTGTCCCAGTTGTCAGGAGAATTAACGTTAACTTCATCCTAGTAAGGATAGTAAATTATGAGCCACAAATGAGTTTGTAATTTGGTCCAAATATCATACAAATACATGAACATAATCAAGGCAGATTTCAAATTCATAGATAACTTTGGAATCATCTCAGAGCTTCTCATGCCTATTTAGAGCATATTAAAAAAATCACTTTGGCACTCCTGTGCTGCTGACACAGATTGCTTTACTGAATTCTTAATTTCATCCTGTTTTTCAAAACAGACTATAATGGCAATGATGTTAGGTACAACCTGAAGTAACACTATTACAAATAGTGTTTGAAAAACCTACTCCAGTGGTAACCAAGACCATTTTTATACCTATAAAAATGGGGATGCTACAGTACTTATCACCCTGAACCAAGCCTCCCAATTTGCAGCATCTTCTTGCATTTTTTATAACTCTAAGAGCATCTCAGAGAAGAAGATACTGTTTGTCACTATTTTACATACAGAGAATAACCCTTCATGAAAGGAAAAATAAATAATAGCTTTTTTGTTAAATTCCTTTAACTGGTATTGAATGCCAAAACGTTTAAATCCCACTTCCATGAAGGAACCCCTAGGTTTTCTCAGCATATTAATTATTTCTACAAAAGATAGAAGAAAGTCTTTATTACTTTATTATTATTTATGTATGAAAAGAAAGTGGTAATGTCCGAGCAATGGTTTGATCCTGCTTGTGTGGAATTGCTACTGTAAAACAAAATAATCAAACAGTGGGAAGGTGACTTGATATGCCAACAACACACAACCACTGCTGCATTCACTCGTGAGAAAAGCACCACTGACTGATAGAATATCTTGCTGTAGCCTGTACTTCTTGAAACAAAAGAATGCACTAAGATTGCAGTAGAGATTTCATTTCTATTTCACATGAAATTTGCCTTTTGTGCCCTATGAATACATAAGGGAGAAGCTAAATATATTGATATACTATAGCAATATAGTATATTCTTCCATGGTAAACAGCATCACTGAAGAGTAGCTCAGTAGCTCAGAGATACAGGTGAATGTCAGAGCAGCAGATGTATCACTTAGGAAGTGCTCCATGCAGAGTGCTCATAAGCTGTTTCTCACCTACCCCTTCCCAGTTACTCACAAAATATAAAGTTCTTCCAGCAACTAAATTAGCAGAACCACCTTGGGGAGCAGGGACCAGCAATAACTCAGTGACTACTATAAAGCCTAAAGTGGTCATGCCATCTAGAGGAAAATCAGCTTCAAGTCTTCAGAAAAAATATTCAAGAGTCATTCAGAGGAGCATTCAGCAGCACTGGGGAATTCACTGGGCAAGGACAGGAAGAAGCCCAAGTTCTTTGAAGACGCTTTGCCTAGGAAATTTTGAAGTTTAATTGATACGTATGGATCTGCATACATTAATTTGCCTTGGTCTGATTTTCCATTCTAACTTTAGCAGATAACAGAAACATCAAACAGAAAGCTTGTCATAAAGTCATTAGTAAGAAAAAAGCAACAACTACTATTGCCAAATAGGTTTCTACATCACCTGCCTCCTGTTTTTATGATTTATTACATCTGTTTCTGCACAGAAAGGTGATTTAGAGAAAATTTGTTTGAACATTAAATTCCAGAAAATAGTAGGAGTCTGCTAGGAAGGCAAGACTGATTCAGCAAGCAACTTTCTTGGAAAAATGTGATGTAGAAAAACAATACAGCCCAGCCTAGCTCTGCTGTGGTCTTTCAATTTTTTTTGTGGGCTGCCCCATTAGATAGAAGACACAAGACTCTGCTTCCACTGAACTCATGCTGCAAACAAACAGTAAAATGGGGAGAAAGGAGTTAAAACTGAGAAAGTTTGGCATATACTCCAACAACTGATAGAACATTTATCAAGTTTAGTGCAATAGATCAATTAACACTTTAGGAGAATAAAGACCCTAGGGAAAAGAAGTGGGTTTATATTTTAAAGAGATGTCAGGCATACATCCTCATGGCTGTTGCTCTTATTGTATTCAAAAGTTAGAAACTGGGCATATTTTTCAGTTTTAACCACAGAGACTGGTGAAGAAGTGATGTTTGCAGCTAATTGCAATTACACAGCCCAGAAGACAGCATTTACAGTATTTAATTTATTAATTGTGGGTTAAGGTGAACCTGCAGCAGCATTCCCATATATATAAGGTGAACCTGCAGCAGCATTCCCATATATATTAAGCACCTAGTCTAAGTTTCAAGACATACAGAAACTCATATTGATAAATAGCAGCATATTAAAAAAATCCTTGCAAATCAGGCTATCAAGAAACTTTTGTTTAATACATTATTGGCCCCATCTTGCAAGTGAACTGGCATTACTCATTCTTGAGTTCAGTGCTGCACTACAGTTGCTCTCTTTCTGTGCTGATATAGGAATTTCTTTGCTATGAGGTGCTATGACAAATTGCTAGAAGGGTTTTTGCAGAGAAGCAGAAGCCAGATTTTACAGCTTCTTAACAGAAACTCAGTGCCCTGAAGTCCACTATTATGCCAGCACTCCCATTTGTACAAATCCAGTGTCTTCCACCATCATTGAAATGGCCCACAGCTGCTTTCACCAGCTCAGCTACACTAAATACAAATCCAAGGCATGTGGGTTCTGCTCCAAGCTAGAAGTGATCTCCTTCCCCACCCATTCCTACAATTTGTCATTTCTCACCATCCTACAGGGAACTTCCCACCTGCTCCTGGAGAAACCTTAAGGCCCTTTAAAGGACAAGGATCGCTTACATTAATATTGTCTCAAGTATATAGTACACAAGAATCTAAAACACGGTTATTTCATTTATTAATTGCTCTCATAATAACAACTGAGAGCCTTCCATAGTGTTCTGTTTCTAAATTCAGCATTTCAAAAGGCCACTTGGAGCTCTGCTTTCTTAGATAATCCTCATCTATCGAGGTAGCTGGCTTTGAACTTGCTTCTCTCTTATTCTTAGCTGTAGAGATTACCTCATACTATAATGTGTTGATTGTACTGAGGTAGTGCTGGTTTTCCTGTTCTAAAGTTTATTTCTTTTTTCTGCTTTTGAAATACCACTTTTCATGTATACTGTTAACTTTAGTATGGATTTCCTCATAAAAATGATAAATAATTTTTCTTTTAATCCTTCTGCATAAGAAAACATCAGGCTTATTATCAGGTTTGTGAGGTTTAAGGAAACACAGAAAGAAAACAAGCATTTTCTCTGCTGCAGCTTGTTCCACTGGGAAAGCCTTCTACTGTTAAAAAACATGCTGCTGTCAGAACTGAGTCAGGTACAATCCACTGCCACTGCTAAATTGGAGAGTAGGAATCAAACCAGAAAGCAGCCTCACCACCCTGGATTTTAGGGGCTGAGCAACAGGCTCAGCTTTCTTAGTGTCACAGCCACAAAGACAGGATACCAGTTTTCCTCCGTGCCAGACCAAGTTCCTTTACTCCAGCCTTGCCAGACTTTGCACAGTCCTGGAGTCCCCTGCACACAGCTCGCAGGGCTGAAGCTGTATTGTGTAGTGCATCTTAAAATCAGTTCACTTCACTTCTTTACTTGCACAATAGGGTAATATCTCTTTGAAGCCTAAATTCAAGCAGAAGGTCCTCCAAGACTGTTTCTGCTGTGGATCTGTGGCTTTGCATTTTCTAGATCTATTTTGTGTGCATGTTGCATTCATTGTTTCAGTACTGAAGAGCAAAATCCCTGCAGATTGACTTAGAAAGCAACAAAATAAAAAATACACTTCTAAAGCATTGAAAAAAACCAAACAGGCAACAAACCTGAATTTACAAATAATCTTCTAGGTATTTAAATATAAAATATACTACAGAAGCATGGCTCCTGAGCACGAATAAGGCATTCGTGAATAAAGGCCTGGAAGTAACAGAGGAGGATGCAGNCTACAGAAGCATGGCTCCTGAGCACGAATAAGGCATTCGTGAATAAAGGCCTGGAAGTAACAGAGGAGGATGCAGATGCTCTGAACTAGCACAGAACAATGCTACCACCTTCTGGAGAAACAGCAACAACCGCCGCTCGGCTCACATGGAACTCCCTGTTTGTACGGCACAAGAAGCAGGGATACACTTAACATAAGAGAAGGTATCGTTAAACCTTCAGTACCAGAAAATGTGTCCCGATTAAATTGAAATGGCAGGCAAAATTATTTTAACTTGACTGCCTTATTTCAGTGAAGAAGTTCTTCTTTTACCAGCATTATCCACTAACTTGTCACACCAACTAACAAGGAAAGTGCTTTTGCAGGTCAGTTCTGGAGTTTACATGATTCACCAAAATGCACGTGCTCATTTTCAAATTTGTGCGCTGTTGTGCAGCAATGAGATTGTGATGAGAGTTGCTCACTGTAGAAGATCGCTGCCTTCCTGCAGACTTGACTTAGCAGCCTAATGCCAGCACCATGGAATTCCAAAACATCTGTTGCTAATCATTCTGCAGAGATGTGAAGGAGTTCATTGTCAAAGTAGTCATCCTGTTCTGCTCTAACAAAGAGGGGACAAACTGGAAAGGAACCTGCACAAGTATTTCCATGACATGTAGATGTAGCAATGAAAGAGATACTAATGCAATATTTTTTCCTGTTTGAAATACTGCTTTCCTGGGACAACATATTCATTCTGCAGAACACAAACAAGCATAAAAAAGTTAATACTACAGATGTTTACAAAAGTACTTTCAAACTTCTAGATAAAGTATAAAAGCAGAAGAGCAAAGGATGTATTTTGATTTCTCTAAGCTACCATGACTGCTTTATAAAGAGCATATACTTCAAGTTATGTACAGAAAAAAGCTTAATCACAAACCCCATAACAAGCTTTGATTACATTGAACTATACTTCTCCATTGATAAAGAGAAGAGAAATAGTCTCCCTTTGAACAGAAGATATTCTCCTCAAAAGAACGGTGTTCTGGACATTACTGGCATTTAGCAAGCTGTTTGCACACATCAATAGACGAATATAACCTTCAATACATGTGATAGATGGCATAAATTGAATTCCATCTCTACTTCCAACTTGTTCCAAAGTCTGCATGTAGATTCCAAGTAACTTACAGATCACAGAAGTAGGTTTGTACCCTTGTTGTTTCCTGTTTGGTTTTGGTCTATTTTTAACTTTTGTATTTTTAAAGTGGATTTCAGGCTACTTACAAGCCTTTTTCCTCCAGACAGAAGAAAAAAAAATTAAAACAGAAAAATGGCACTTAAACACAGTGTTATACATTTCTCCCAGATAAGCTGGCATGGAGGAAAATCTAGGAAGTCTATTTCCTAAATCTTTATCAGCTTTCATCAGCCATCCAATAGTTTACATGTAACTTAAAGTTCCTTGTTTCTTCTTTTTCACCTGCACCATCCTGTCATCATCACACTCAAACACTACAAAAGCCCACTGGCTTCTGCTCAAAAATATTTAGCTATAGATAATACAGATACAGAAAAAAGTCTGTTCTTATGAACACAATCTGAACAGATTCTTAGCAGGACATGATTTAGAAAATTCTTTAATCTGCTGGTATTTGGCATATCATGTACTCATCACATGCAGAATAATCTTTTAATTGCCATAAAATAAAACTAAAAATGTATAGCAGAAGCTGAAAATGAGTAGCTAGCTCTTCTCAAAGGCAAGAGTGAACCAGTCAGTATCTGATACAGAAGTGCAAGGTTAATTAATTATTTGTGCAGTCAAATTTCAAAAATCACATACTATAGAAAAACTTGCAAAAATAATCATTAAATCATCATGAGAGGTGCACAAAAGGAATACAGGATACCTGTATCAGTCATGAACCGGGGAGCGGGGGAACTGTTTAAAAGTTGGTCTCTCATCTAAGCAATAAGCTTCTGGGTTTTGCTTTTAGCTGGCTGTTGTGGTTTGGCACCAGCAAAATGCCAGGCACCCATGAAAGGTGCTAACTCACCCTCTGTCGTAGGTTAAGATGTACCTAAAAATATGTATTCTATTTACCA
>WEIT01039583.1:409-36088 GCA_013389985.1 Dryoscopus gambensis
AACTCTTCAGTGAATGGCCCATATGGGAATCGAACCTATGACCTTGCATTTCTTAGCACTATTCTCTATCCAACTGAGATAATCTGTCTTCAATTCATGTAATATAATCCTCTATTTCATCCTATGAACTATTAGAGATATGCCAGTGACTGGGAACACGGAAGGAGAAAGGCATGTTTCTCTCCTCTGCTCTCACCCATACTGCTGTCCTTTGTCCACCTTTGTAACCTCCTGGAGACATTCTAAGTGTCAGATGCACAAAAGAACTTCACACAATCTGTCCTATAATTCTCAAAAAAACCACTGTATTTTTTCTTTCATGCTGTCCCAGGCCTTAATGGCACAACCCATTTTACTGTTTGCTCCACATGCCCAAACGTTGTTAAGACCCAATGGCTAAGAAGATTGCATCGTGGCTGTTAACCTGAGCTAAGGCTATGTTAGCTTGTAAGATTGTACAGCAGTCATGTAGAACAGCAATTCTCCAGCCCATCTGTGGAAATAGTTAATTGTCCCTACACAGAATGTGCGAGAGTGTAGGTACATTACCATTATTATCCTACTGTACCACCTATTATCAGAAAACCGACTGTGTAATCATGAACACGGCATGAAAAACATATATTTATTCTAACTGTGAGTCACAATGCAGAAAAAAAGCAAATACCACCAACAGCAAGAAGCAATTCACAAGATGCATGTAAACTCAGGAGCTTTTCTTTCCAAAAGGAATCTATTTCTTATTCCTGCTTTAATAGGAAGATATGTTACTCCACTATATGCTAATAGTTATTTAAAATATTGGGTTTGGTTAGAAAAAGATCATTTGTATAGCTTTCATTCTAACTTAAGTACTTTTCCAAATGAAAATATTAGCTTTGCTCCCATGAGGCAATTCAGTCTAGTGAGAACAGCGTCAGTGATAATGCACAGAATTTAAAGGTTTTTCTGAAAACCAGTTGGAGGTAATCCAGTCTGCCTTTGGTGTTTATTTGCCATCTGCTTCTAGACCAAGTTCAACATCTACTGCTTTCATGTGTGAAAGCCCAGGTGCAGCCAATGGCAGTAGCATTCCTAGGAAATTCTAGGAAAGCAGCCCAACTGCAGCAACTGTGCAGCAGAAACAATGATGTACCTGAGTAATTCGATCAGCAAAAAACAGGCCACCAAGCAGAACTTTCTGTACCATCAAAGGACTAATGAAGGTCCACACAGGACACCTGTAGCATTGGAGACAGGGAAACATTCAGTTACAAGTTCATCAGAATGTATGGCATTAATTAAAATTACAGGTAATGTTGAAATTTTAAGGTAATTAGCATACAGGTAAAGTAAGCATTTCTCAAAGGCAAACAGTAAGGATGTGACAGAAGATAATAATCAGGAGAAAAAGTGTAAACAGATTATATATGTCTTGGATTTGGAGTGTTTTAGTCTGGGCTGCTGAGCACATTACCCCAGAATATGATGGCATCAGTACAGCAGTTTTACATTAACTACTTGCCATTTACAGCAAATAAAGGAACACCCATTATAAAGCTAATCTTGAATTCCATGGTTAAAGTTCAACAAGCACATTTTAACTTTGGAGCAATCAATATATCATTGAATAGTAGGTAAACTATTCCAGTCAACCCTGGAATAAATAACTTAAAGTGCCAATAGCCACACATTTCTGACTTCTTTCAGTGTACCAGTTCAAGGCATCTGTATTTAGAGGAGAGGCAGGAGAAATATATCCATACTGTTGTCTGAACATAAGGATATCAGATCACCAGAGATGATGAAACACCACAAATTTCACACAGATGATGACAGTAAAGAAACTGCCATGTCTGACGGATTAGCCACAAATTCAGTGAGGTGTTTATCGGACTCCAAGCTTTTCCCCCCACTCCCTCAGCACTCAGCATATAGCCAGACCAGTCAACAAACTGCTTTGTGGAACAGGAAAACTAGCAGCCTATTTCCTACACACAGACCCAGGTGTGGTCATTTTTTATCTAGCTATTATCTAACAGGAACTTCCCTAGACTAAATTAGTCTATACCAGAGTCTACGATCTGCCATGCGCTCAAAGAAAGTGTTAATCCCATAGAAGAGTCCACATGGCTGTGTACAAACACCTTTAGCTTGGGCTATTTTTAGGTAATAGACTGAGAAACACTCTCCTAAGCTTAACTCCTAGAAAGAGAATCTGTATGCTGATATCCCCACCATTGTTTTCACTATCAGCTCTTCCTTGAGCACTCTTAATGCAGAATAATTTTTGAACTATGTAATAGAACACAATCAAAATCTGCCTCAATTTTAAATTATTTCTAACTAAGAAACCCCTTTCATTATGATTTACATATATTTTTAGAGATTTAAGACTTAATAATGTCATCTCATATTGAGTACAGTGCATATCATGGATGTTTAGTTACAAAATTCTGATGTGTAATGCATAATCAAGGCCTTCCAAGTGAATAATGCAACAAAGGTTCATGAATATAATTAACCTGCCTAAAAAAGGCAGAGAAATTAGAATTAGATATATATAAAAAAATAACTTCAGTCATTTAGTCACAGATTTACAGGCAAGATGAGTATTTTAAAATAAAAC
Organism: Dryoscopus gambensis; assembly: GCA_013389985.1. NCBI lineage: Eukaryota > Metazoa > Chordata > Aves > Passeriformes > Malaconotidae > Dryoscopus > Dryoscopus gambensis. The sequence goes on from WEIT01039583.1 coordinate 3,018, forward strand.
TTTAATCTTAATGTTGACAGTAGATAAAATTAAACAGGTGATTCATTTTTACCTCATACATGTTTCTAACATCTATAAAATGTATGCACTCTTGAACTGCTCTATAAATCCAATCCCATTCTTATAGTTCACACATAATAGTACTTGTTTCAGATTTTTACAACTACCTTCAGATAAGAGAACTATTGTCACAGCACCTACATTTCACAGTCTATTCATGGCATTTCACAGTCAACAATATCTGAGTAGATTCTATTCTTTTGCATATAAAAGTCATCATCAGTACTGATTACTCTAGTCTTTATTTTCACTAGTATAGGACTATCATTCTTTTGAAGTACAGTCTAATAAGTTTCATGAGTTGAGGTATGCACACTCAATGCAATTTATATGATGTTTCCTCTACACTGAGCCTGAGCAATAAAAAAAAAATTAAAATACTATGGAAAAATAACTGTGCTGCTCTCCAACAAAAGTAGAAGGCACATATTTTTATGTCCTCAAAACTACATTTCTAAATGTTATAGTGGTTTAACAATCTATATTTTAAAATTAGGATATGACATCATTCACATTATTGTTAGCAGTCCTAATTCAGGCCACTTGTGTATATGCATTATTTTGCCATAGACATCCATACAGAACTTTATTTCTCCCAACCTTATGATTACCTAATGAATTGTTCTTGAATAATTTGTGTATTTATACTCCCTTGACATACTACTATAGATAATTAAATCCCTGTGGGAAGAAAATTATTTTCAAATGCTGCTACAGTTCTTAATAATAGAGGGTTTTTATTAATAAATCTACATTTTCATCATGTCATTTGAAGAAGATAAAAGATATTACTCTATTTTATAGATAGAGACATTGGGCACAGGCAATGAAGAAGGCCTGACTTTCAGAATTTTATCACGTTACTCATCTATTAAATACATTCAATAATACATTAGACTGAGTTTAAGGTACTCAAGGAATAGCTGTTTATGTGTAGCTATGAGCTTTTGTTCAAAGAGTCCTAAAGTACTACAGCTGGGCAGACAGAAAACAAGTAATTCAAGTAGCAGAAGGAGTGGAAGAAGCAGCGTCCCGTATCATGTAGAAAAGACTGGGGAAATAGCCAAAATCTGGTGTGAAAGACTGTCAGGGATGATCCCTGACCTGCCAGTGGCACGGTCGGCTAATATCACACTTGCCTCCAGGTCCCCTCTGAGCCCTTTGTGGAGTTCCTGCTATCAGAAGACATTTTTATTGTGGATGACTGGGTGGGAGCGTATCAATTCAAAGTGTCTGAAATTGTGTGAAGGTCGTGCACCAAGAGATCAAATTAGTGTTTTTATAAGGTGCAAGTGAGGCTATTTACTGATTAAAATGGAGTATGGCATGAGGGCAGCCAAGTCTAGGAGCATATAGCCTGATGGGATTGAGGATTACACAGAGAAGAAGGGGCTAAACCTGGGCCAGTCACGCCCATGATGCCTCCCAGCAGTGGTCCCTAGCACACCCTATTTCAATGACCAAGCACTCCTGATCAGGTTAAGAGTCCAATCTCCATGACCAGGTGGCATCACTGAGCTCAGGCTCCTGATGGGGAATCTGTTCCACTGTTCCATCAATCTCCTAGAGATTTTTTTCCCTCCTAAAGTTATTATGAACTTCATAAACAAGAATTCATATCTGGTTTAGTTTGTTACATCATCTGGCACTACCAAGCGAAGGTGGTCAGCGTTGTAGCTATACTTCCAATAGTCACACGCAGATACTGGATTACTTTTGAGCCTCCATTTCACCACTGTAAAGAGGCACAGATCCTGCAACCTCTTTTCACAGGTGATGCCCTAGGCCCAAGTCATCTTGATAGCTGTTGGCTTGACCTCTCCAGTATCTTCCTATCCTTTTTGAAACATGAGACAAGAAGTGTACTTAGAATTGGGGATAACTGTGTGTGGGATATTTTTCAGTTGGGTGAACTTGTCTTTTTCTAATGCAGCCCAATAAATTTGCATTATTTACAAGGAGTGCACCGTGCAATCGTGCATGGATCTATTCCAGTGTGTGTCTACAATTTGGACTGGCCCCATCTCGAGAACAATAGTCTCAGAGAGTGCCAGTCTGAGTAGATTAACACAGTTAACTTACAATTTGATGTGACTTGGCAGATAACTCCAAAGAAAAGGTGTCTATGATATTGAACAGCTCCCCACCAACAAGAAAAATTGAAGTTTATAAGGCCTTTGTTCTTATTAATGTGACTGAAGAACAGAATTATTTTTAATGATATCTAACAGCTCTTTTTATTTTCAAAGGGGAATGTTGAGTAGTCATGTAGTTACTTCCAGCCATAGTTTATTTACTTCTACTGCTAACTGTATTTGTTCTGAGCATTTCTGAATTTCTGAGTTATTCATAAATCTGTTACTCTATTTGCCAGCCCTTTTAAAATTGAAGGCTTAAATTATGCAATTAAATCACATATTTCTGAATTTTAAATCCTACTATTTAGTATTTTTTTAGAATACAACCTCATATGCTGATTAAAAAATTCAAACTCATTGCTCACTCTTTGATATTCTTTTCTGATGTTCATCTGAGTGTTTATTACCAGTATACAAATGCAACAGGCTGTTGCTTTGAAAGTTTAAAGTATAGTAGAAAAGACTTAGGTTTTTTACTCTTCATTATTTTCACTGTTAGAAAAGGCTTTTTCCCTTTGTACCATCATTCAAAAAAAAAGTACCTTTTTAGATTAAAACTTACTCTCACACTGTGCTTAATAGAACAATATATCTATTTGCTTCTAGTACCATGAATACATTTTTATGTGTTACGCTGTTATGCATGAAAAATGCTGTAACTTCAGACCAGAAAACAGTACTTATCTCACTGTGGTTTATGTTATATAATTGATCCAAACACATAAGTACTGTGGTTTTTGTTGGTTTTGTTTTCCCACAGAAACTGACAAATGATTTAACTTTTTAATTAAACTTTAAAGCTTTTAATTAAATGCCTAAATTGCAAAGAACTATTTCAGAGTAAACTGTCTTTAGATTGTTGGATATGTATTTTCCTATTGCATCTGCTCTGACCTGGAAAGTAACAAAGAGCAATAACTCACAGTCTCACTTCTTAATTGGTACAATTAAGACTTCTTTTACACATCCAGGCAGGCAAGCAGTGATTGTGCAAGTGCTGCAGGTAAAACAGAAACTGATGCTTTTAAACCAAATTCAGTCACTAATGTATTTCAAATGCTTTTAAAGTAGCATTTTTGCAGAATAACTTCATTTTCTTGTTTCTCACACTACGGTTGTACTATTTTTCCAATGCATTTCCAAAGGAAACATAGTGGCCCAGCAGATAAAGCACAACTTCAGCAAATCCTGTAGTCTTTGGGTCTGACTTTAATTTGAGGTGACATTGAGCAAGGAGCTTTCAGTCTTTGTATTTTGGATGCTTCTGTACCTGCTATGTAAGGATAGAAGAAATCCATTCTGTAGAAATCAAATAATCAATAATCAAGTATCAAAGATAACCACCCAATTTCTGTCTTGTTCTGAATCTCATCTATGAAAGACACTATCTTTCCATGGAATATCAATTTTCTTTTTGTTCCTTATGATGTTGCTCTATGCTGTAGACTGACAGAGCTCTGTTAAAAGTGCTGATTGGCATAAACCCTATGCCATGATGTCAGATGGCAGTCCCCCAGAGAGGGGCTGGGTCAGTGGAGGTGGCAAGGGGAAGCAGTAGCAGGGTTGCTCCCTGCAGGAGAGCCAAGGGTCAGAGCTGTACTCTCAGTGACCAGCACACTCAGTGACCACAAGAACTGAGCAGGCCCATGTAGTGATAAGAAGACATGATAAAGTTAGGTCACAGGTTGGACTTGTTGATCTCAAAGGTCTTTTCCAACCTAGTTTATTCAGTGATTCTGTGATTCTGAGGAAGCTGTCAAGAGGTGTTACTTGTCAGATTAAGAGCAAAGCAAAATAAATTATTACAGTTTCTTACTCTCTTTCTCTGCCATTTATCTATGGAGACTTAAAAAGTTCTGTCTTTCATCTCCGAACACAAAATGTCAGCTAAATATAAAAGATGTCAACTTGATACAGGTCTTACTTCGTATTTATTAAATCAATGGAGCTCTTTAACCAAAACTTGCTGTTAAATCATGGTTTCACCTAAAAACCTTGAAAAGTAATGAATCCTGAAATTCAAGCTTCCGTTACTGTAGCAAAATAATTACCATACATTTCTTATCACACTCTCACGTTTGCATTTTTATTGTGATAACAGCCACCTTACGCTATTCTACTACTTATTTGAAAAATAACAGCAGAATAAAACTCATTATAAAGTAAAATAAAATCATTCAGATAAGGTAAAAGTAAATCCAAGATAAAACTTAGGTTTTTATTCTAGTATTTTAGGGGTGGTCTGTATTTCCCCTACAATTTGATGTTACATTTAGTCTGCTGAATAACGCCATTAATGCCATCACATCATGCTGGTGCAAATCGCTCAGTCTAAAGGAAGAGGACACAGCATGTTCTCAAGCTATGTAACATCAAACCAGATAATGAACCTTTAGACTTCACCGGTATTTACTTCCTGACGAAGAGTACCATTCTTTCAGACTTGAATTTATAGATTCAAAAACCACATTTTTACTCTAGTCTAGAAAATGGCAGGCCTTTTATAATAACAGAACTGTAATCAGCTTGATCGATCAAAAATAAAATCAAGGTTTCATGCAACTTTAATTTTATACTTTGGACTTGATTTGCATAAAGCCTGATTAATAAAGAATGTTGGCCATTGTAATATGCCTGATAAACAGATTAAACGGAAGAAGTTAAAACATTTACTGAACAGGTTTAAAATAGCAGTCCATAATGCTTTGAGAAAAATATTTAGATAACCATTGTTTTTCTGAAGATGCTTCACAAAGTCTGCCCAATTATGAAAACATGAATTGCAGCAATTTAAACCTATTTTTAAAAATGAAACATAAAGATATGGTTTGTGTGAAGAGAAAATTTTTAAATTATTTTTTAAGTGAATTTTTAATTACAGACTATATCCAGTATTACATTTGATTGCACTCCCAGCAAGCTGACTGATGACACTAAGCTGTGTGATGCGGTCAACACACTGGAGGGAAGGGATACCATCCAGAGGGACCTTGACAGACTTGTCCCTTTCAACCCAAACCATCATATGAGCCTTCATGAAGATAATAAAATAATAAATAATAACACAAAAAGAACATTCAGATTCAACCTAAGAATATTGTTAAATGCATACATAAGGAATAATCACTTTTTAATGAGCCGTTTTGTGTTATTTGTCTTAATAGCCAATTGTTCAAGTAGATGTCTAGAAAGTACTGAAAACACTGTGTTTTATTAAACCAATGAATTCTTGGCATGTTTAAAAATAAAAATCTCTGATGTTAATAAAGAAACTGCTAATTGAAGAAGGTGAACAGGATAACCTTAAGAGCAAGAGACAAGATCTTCTTCCAAGCCTAGCAACTTTATGGGAGTCAGAAGGCAGCTGAAGGTCAAAGATGTCTCTGATTCCAATCAGCATGATTTCTAGGAAGAAAGAACTCACAAAACAAAACTGATTTAATCCATATGTGTGATTACAGAGATGATTCATAAATGTCGTTTTATAAAACATAATAAACTTTTAGAAAGTATTTTACTTTAGTATAGACTATCCTGAATAAAAAACCAAAAATTTCAGAATATTTACAGCATTGATAGATACAATGTTATTAAAACACGGATTTTATATATATATTGAAAAGTTTTATGCTTCAGAAACTATTTAAAATGCTAATTGAAAGGGGATGGAGAGTTTTGTGGTAGAGCACAAGATGGATGGTGTTTATCCAAATACTATAAAATATTTTCAGCAATCATTTCGAAATAAATTACTCTCACCTACATAACTAGGCAGCACACAGTTCACTGAAATTATAATGATGAGGCCATGCACTCACATATCTATGTGCAATCAATTATTATTCACAATGGATCTCAGTTCTCAAGCCCAAACAAAATCACGAGTGCCATTCATTCTTAGTATAAATTCAGCTCTATCTCAGAATGTGGAACCAGGCTTCTAAAACAGTGGAGACCAGATTTAGGGACAGAAGAACTGTCTTACACCTCAACAGGCAACACAGGCATGACCTTGAGTCAGCTGTTTACACCTGCCTTTCTTTTCCCTGGATTACCTCTCTAGGCCCCACATCTGTTCTCCAGAAGTTTCTCTGCATCATGTAAATTCTTTCCTTTTCTGGGATTGAAAAAACTAAAAAACAACTACTTAGAAACACAACCCATTTTATATTCAAATTCTTGATCAATTTTTTTTTTAAATACCAGTTTTGATCCAATTTAAGTAATCCTAAAAGAAGGGAGGGATGTAAAGCAGGTGGAAACCGTTTGCAACGTTTCTGGGAATATTGCCTCTTTAACTATTACTACTCTCCTTTTTAATGGAGGAAAACGAGGTTCAAAAGATCAGTGCTATCCAAAAGGTTTTAGTTTTATAGTTTCTTCATGGATTTTAATCATCATTCTTGCAAGAAGCAAGAGGTAGGATTATAGTTACAAACCTATATAATCTTAGAATAGTGAATATATTCAGATTTTTGAAAGCGATTGTTTACAAGCCAGTCAAAAAGCATGTTTACTTCAAATACAGGAAAATACATGCTTGCAAAAAGGTCTGGCACACATTAGCATTCTTCCTGGAACACCTTAATCTAAAGTACATGGCAAAGGTATTTGGCTAATCTGATGTTTATGCCATTAGAACTCATCCTGAAGGAATATCTAAACCACAGTTTAAAGGACGTCGTGGCATGTGCTGATGGAAGTGCTGCAACCTTCCCGAAGGCGTCCCCAGATAGTGGGTCGCTCCAGTAGGGCTGCTGTGCCCCAGCTGGTGAGAGCTCGGATGCGCCAAGAACTCCGTCCTTTCCACTTGCTGGGCATCCCACGAAGGGTCGGGCTCCCGGAGGAGAGGGCGTCAGGCTCTCATAGGAGCGAAGGGCAGCAGCATCCATCTCAGCCACCGAAGCAGCCACCACTCACACACTCGAGGGCAGACGATAAAAGAGCCGGGAAAGGTCCTTGCATGGTGTTCCACAAGCGGAGTGTATTGCAACTGCATCACAAAGGGTACCAGGGTAAAGGACAAAATGGAGGCTGGGGTTCAGGGTTTATATACGGAATCCAGGGGGCAGGCAGAACATCAGGACCAATGGTTCGTGGGTACAGGGGCGGTACAGAGGCGGGACTAGGGCAAGGGAACCAATAGAAATACAGCAAGGGAAGGACTAAGGTACGAGGGCCAGTGGGGAGGCAGGGAAGGAAGAACATTCTGGGTGGAGACCTGTAAGGGATAAAGGGGCAGGGAAGAACAAGAAATCAACCAGAGTAACAGAACTGGGGTATTTTAGCATAATGTGTCCTAGGAGAAGCCTGTTACTCTGATCTGGGGAGGATTTCTTGCCACAGCCCCATAGTGGGCTGGGTCACCGCAACAAAAGGAGGTTTAAGGCTGTAATATTAGGAAAAAGGAGTGATTGTTATCTAATTAAACATAGGAAAATAATGCTAATCAAACTTGACTCAGGGTGAACTACTCATTTTGATTAGTATTGTAAAGGCAGGAAACAAATATTTTCCACAAAGGATACATTGATTTTTAGAGTTCAGAAGCTGATAGGCTGCTAGGGAAAAGGGTAGACAGAGTTTAAAAACAGAAAAAGGAAAGTGATTCACTCTGTAAAGACTACCTTTGTCTTGTAGGGAATTGGACCATAATATTTGAATTCCCCTATAACGCAATCATGATCATTTAGGTTCCTGTTGTGAGTGTTTTGAAATGTTACCCTTGACAGTGCTAATAAAAAGGTCAGTTCTAGTTCTGCTTTGTTGTGCCTCTGTGCACTGCAGGGATTTTCATCGTGCGAGAAAATATCTTGGTAGTAATCTTTGCATGGGTTCCGATTCCCTTAACCGTAATGGAACATGACTGCAGATTGAGAACAATGATTTGCACTTTACAGAATTTGCTAACTTAATCAAAATAACAGACTGAATCTGGACTACTGTATGAATAACATTAGGTCCAGGCAAGGTGCCATGAAGTCATTCCATCCACTAGGACACAAACCACAAAATAATTAGGTCGTAGCATAATGGCAAAATTTAAAGGAAAAAGATAAGATACTGGACAATGATTTCAATGGATTTGGTGATTTGTTCCATCTCAGGATGTTTACATTAATCGGGGCCAAATTAGACTTTAGTGATATTGACAGTCCTCAGTCTTGTCTCTGAATATTATAATGCTAAATGAGATAGAATTGTTTCTTCAACCATACAGCAGCCAGTATATTCATAGCAAGGCAAGTTTTAGGAACCCATTTGGTCTGTAGGCTATGCTCAGAGATATCTAAGGCTTACCTCCTTTGAGGAAAAAGATATTTTTGAAAGGAAAAAGATTTTGAAGACTTATTTTCTGCAGATCAGATAGTCTTGTTGTTCAGTTGTTGGCAGCGAATAGTAGAGTTCTTTAATTACAAGTACTAGTTAGTTGGGGATTTTGTACGAATTATTCCTATTTCACCTAAAATTAATACTTTTCTCTTAAAAACCCAATTATTTAAACTAAATCTATATTTTCATTAGTGATAATTAGAATTCCATCCAAGAAACCTGACTACTGGAGACTACTGTCCTACGTTTTAGCAATTTATTTGTTAAAATTTGTTTCTTCAAGGATATCAGAGTCTGCTGAACAGAAAAAAGGATTCAGGTCAGTCAGTACGTAAGCAAAGCTTTCAAACCGTGTAAACAAAGCTTTCAAACCCTGTCCCTGATGAGGACCTTTTATCTCTTCAAGGATCTCTGATGAGAGCTGGCTTTCTAATTTGCCTTGTCATCAGGACTGGTACTGTAACCTCAGACTTGTCTTCTTGACATCCAGTATGAATCAGTTAGAAACACAAGACACAGTACAAAGAATCTTTTCAAAACTCTTCCAGCATGGGCAGATTTGAGAAGCCTACCTAGAAGCAGCACATTTGTAACACATCAAGTTATGGCTCCTCACTCCACACTGTTCTTCCTACCTTTTCATAAGCAAGAAGATTTGTTCTTGGAATGCACATGGATTATTATTCTTTCCATATTTAAATGCAATTCACTTTTACATCTCTAGATAATTTTTTAGACAATTAAGTCTTCAAGACAGTTACACACATTAGACACTGCATATGTTAGATTCCATGAAGTAAAGTTCAGCTAGCTACTTCAGCAAGTCATTAAAGTACTTAATATTATGCAAAAGAGAATAAGGAAAACCAACAACAAATGGATTGAAATGGTAAACATCCTAAGTCAACACCACTTAGGATGTATACACTTATTCATGGTGTCTTTTCTAGCATTGCTAGCACACAGTTAAATCAATCATGTCAGTTGATGCCACTAGATCAGAAGTGATTAACCCATCTAATTGCTGCAGATAGCAAAGTTTTCCAGGAAGGATATAATTTATTATAAAATAGATGGAGCGCTCTCTTCCCCACAAGCTTCTCTACTTTTATCTCTTTTTGTTTGTGTTCAAATGCAAATGCTACATGCTTAGTCTTATTGAGTCATATTTCTTCTTAAAAAATTGTTAAATAGGTAATGCTCATTTCCATTCTCCACACAATCAGATCAATAACCTAAAATAACAAACAGGAAGATGAGTACAATGGGTATTTTTCAAAATAACTTAAACCAACAGAAAGCATTAAAAGTTTATAATGAAATAAATAAAATGCCAAAACTAGCTATCCACCATTTTATGATCGATCTTACTTTGAAGGGCTTTTATAAGTGCTCTCCTTATTGATTCATTTGTCCGCAGGAACGGAGCAATAAAACTGCCTAGCTAGTATGAACATTTTAGCACCACAAAATATAAACCTATGTATCTCATAAGGACTCAGTCTTGTAAAATGTTGACATTTTTATTTCTGTTTCAGCATTCAGGTTTTCTAATCTGAAACAGGAACAAGTAAAATGGAAAATACTTGTGAAATGGGATTTCTCTAAATGCTGGTGGCCATGAGGAAAAATCCTTTATTGAACTCACATTTTACATTATTCTCTAACTGTCAAGGTATGATTTTGTTACTATTCAATATTATAACAGACTGATAAATCAAATAAAATTAATGAATTTAAGATGCACACTTGCATTCTAGGCCCCTTTTTCCTGCAGCTGAAATCAAGGCCTGATTATCTAAGGTTCCCAATGCAACATGTGGAATTAAAGAAGCAGGATTGTTACTGGAAGAAGTGTGAGCTTTGTGTTGGATCAGGTGGCAGATACATGAGCTTGCAGGCACATGTATCTCATTCTGTAAAGCCAAATAGCTCATATATTACAGAGAGGCCTGTGCCGGGTTACTGTGCTTAGCATACAGACCCAGCAGGCAAAGTGGGATATTAAAGTTGTACAACGTGTGATCTATCTGTTAATTTTAGCATATATAACAAAATGTTATATACATTGGTGATACATGAAATCTTAGGGAAAATGTGGGCCCTTTCAAGAAGGAAATGGGAGACCTGGTTATCCAGGGTATGGAGAAGGCTGAGGTACTCAATGACCTTTCTGCCCTAGTCTCCACCAGCAAGTGCTCCAGCCACACTGCCCAGGTTACAGAAGGCAAAGGCAGGCACTGGGAGAGTCAAGAATCACCTGCTGTAGGAGAAGGTCGGGTCTGAGAACATCCAAGGAACATGAAGGTGCACAAATCCATGGCACATAATGAGACACATCTGCAGGTCTTGAGGTAACTGGCAGAGTAAGTGGCCAAGCCACTTTCAATCACATTTGAGAAGTCAGGGCAGTTTGGTGAAGTTCGCACTGACTGGAAAAGGGGAAAAGTAACCTCCATTTTTGAAAAGGGAAAAAAGAGAAAGAGCCAGGGAATTACAGGCCAGTCAGTCTCACCATGGTGCCCAGTAAGGTCATGGAGCTGATCTTCCTGGAAACCATTAAAAGGCACATGGAAAATAAGGTGAATTGGTGACAGCCAACATGACTTCACTATCAACAAATTGTGTCTGATGTATCTGTTGTCCTTTTACAATGGGCTTACAGCGTTTGTGGATAAAAGGAAGAGCAAATTATATCCTCTAGCTGGACTCGAGCCTCCAACCCACAAAGCCAGCCATATCCTGGGTATCAAAAGCAACATGGCCAGCAGGTCAAGGGCGGGGATTCTCCAAAGCAGAGCTGCACTACAGCCCATATGGGAAAAAAAAAAAAAAGGAGAGAGAGAGAAAAAGAAGTTACAGAAATGTAGCAAGGTACTCCTTAAAAATAATTCATAGCAAGCAACGTACTCCTCTTGGCAAGCATTGCTGATTGGAAAGCCAGGGCTCTAAAAAGCTCTTTATTATGGTGTAACAAACTGTGAAAGTCAATTTCTGGAACAGCAGCTGTAACTGCAACAATACAATGTTGCTGCTAAAAGAACTGGATGAATGTGAATGCTCTTATAAGCACATGCCAATGGCCAGGAGCAGACAAAACGCAATTTAAGAATAAAAACAGTCATAAAATATTCAAGGAGGCCAGAGGATTAGCACTGAAAGCAAGTAGCATTAATTATGACTTCTAAAGCAGAAAAAATTGCTGATAGACCAAACGTCAATTAATAGTAATTGCTCTGAGCCAGGTTTTAAACACATTACATGAAAATGGTAATTGTATAAGGTTATACAGTAAGAGATGACACAAAGCTGAGCTCAAAGGTTAATTTCACTATTGCCTACAAACTTAAACTGAAAAAAAATTCCAAGAATATTAAGGCCAGCAATTGGTGACTTTTGTAAAGACAGATAAATATAAAGGGACAAACATTTTCAGAAATAAAAATAGTAAAGTGTTAATGAAATTGTGGCTACCATCAGGCTGATAGATAGAACAGCATTCTTCTGACACAGTCACACCAAGATATTCAGAAGTCTCAAGAAAAACAGTGCTTTTCTAGACACGTGAAGGAAATTTAAATGTGTCCCTCAGAACATACAAAGATATTAATTTATGTGCAATAAAATATCTAACTCAAGAAAAGTACATTTTTTACTATGATAAAAAACTTATAGAAAGCAAGAGCAATTTACAAGGAAACTAAAGCATAATTCAGAGAGCTATAATATATGGATTCGAAGAACTCACCATTAACATGATATTTTCTGCATATTATTATTATATATCACAACAGTTGTAAATAGTGTTCTGAACAAGAAGATCTAAAACTTACATTAGACAAGACAACCAAGCATCTTTTACTTTTTTCCTTTTTAACTTAATGTTTTAACATAATGTCAAGTGGTGTCACGAATATATCTTTCCTGACTGATATTACTGCTCACTTCATTTTAAGAAAAAAACTACTTAGACACAATCACAGCTTTGGTTGCTACACAGGAAATGTGCAGAAGATGTAACTGTAGGCAATAAAATAGACCTTGGAAATAACAGCTCAACTAACGTGCAAGCAAAAAACAAAAATAGTTGACCATCCAAAAACAAAATTAAACCACAAAAGTCTAATGAGAATTTCTTCAAATCAAAACACAACATAACCTTAGAAGACAAGGAAAGTGAAAATTAAGTGAATTTACCTATTATGGCTGTAACAGACAAGCATGTAAGGACATTAACAAGGAAATTATATTAAATCTGTGAAATAGAATATTAATAGTTGATATCAGTTTTGCTGGAAAAAACCTCAAAGACCAGACTCTGCATCTTCAACTCAAATTTTATTTTTGCTACTGCAATGTAGACTTGAAATCTGAAAACCTTCCAGAAGAAAAAACAGTTGCTTAAAAGCCTCTGAAAGAAAATACTTGAGAAAATTTGTAGATATAAATCTAAAAAGTTAAGAACTTTCCCAGACAACTTTACCTCATTCTAAAATTCAAAGCAAACAAAAGCATGAGAAGGTTGAAAACAGCTAAAGCAAAATCACCTTCTGTGACAGGTGTTTGATAATACTAAAGTGTTGGAAATTTCAGGCAAAGTGACTTGAACAGCATTAATAACCACAGAGGTCATTCAAGGACATTACGGGTTTCCTTCTGCCCATGTTACTTCTGGTGTTCTGGGAAAAAAAAACCATTTGTACATTGTTCTGCAATTAGTTAATAGAATACACAGATTTTTCTCCTTGCAGCTCATTAAGTTCACCATGACTTTAACTTTTTCAGCATTGCTAATCCAGAATTTATATGAAGCAATTGATTTTTTAGTTAGTGCGCGTTTTTTAAACTAAGGGGAGTCATTATCTCTTTCCCCTACTGTATCTATTAAAAACTTAAGATCTGTTTCTAAGTAGACTGTGAACTACACGGAAAGCATCAACATCATGCTCAAGCAGTGACAGGTAATGTGGAAAGAGATCCATTCATTTTGACTTCAAGTTTTAAATCTCAACTAGTCTTGGCAGGTTCTTTCTGCAGGACACTGAAAGAAACAGACACTTCCAGAGGGTGATTGACACCACGGATTAAGTCACTTCTCTCTGGTCTCCATAGACCACATGAGACATTCTCTGAAAGCATCTATTAATTTTCACTGACTTCAAAAGCAACTAGGGTGACAAGTACAGACTTAACCATAATCTTTCACATATTTAAGACTGGCTGAGGTAAATCTCTGCACTGCTAGCAATGAAGCCCTCTAAATATTATGATTGAAATTGGCTGGAGTAATGGGTATTTGAAGCTGTCTCAATAAAAATATAGAAACCCAGATCAAGTCTAATTGAACAAAATCTTCAGACTGTACAGATTTAAAGTTTAAATATATTTTCAGCTTATGCCTTTTTCATTCCTGGATTTTGTATTGGATCTTGAATGTTATCACTTCTTTTTCCCATAAAGCCAAGTATAAGAATAGAAGACTATCACGTTTTAACATATTCTGCTCTTTGTAGGCCCCATTCTGTTTTCAACTACATTTTAGTCTCATGCCTGATAGAAAGTATTCAGCAAAATAATTAGTATTAGTTATGAAAGGTTTATTACTCCTGTCTTATACCAGGAAAATCTCTATAAGGCATGCACAGTTGTTTCATTTGGGTATGTTTTCTCATACTGTAATGTAGCATCACTACAATACAGTAATTTCCTATAGGGGGAAAAAAAAACAACTATCCAGTCCTATTTTTGGTATATAGAGCTTTTAGAAAGATTCTTTTTTATTGATTGGTGCTCAAATATATTAAGAGTACTACAGAAATGAAAAGGAAAAATAATTATTTGCTTATGTTCTATATAGAGCACATAGGGGAGAAAAAAGAAAGCATTCACTCTTTCCACATCAAATGCAAAGAAAGGTTTGGACTACTTACCAGTGGCCTTGTTCTTGTCTTTGGGTTTATGGAGCACATGTGTAGAATATATCACAAGGTGGTGAAATTTACTTGTGGTGAGTAGTATGGAAAATAACAAAGCATTAATGCCCTGCACTGAGCTGTTGCTTTTGCATAAGTGAAACAATGGAGAGAGAGAACATAATATGAGTTATTTCTATAGAACAAAGAACAACATCTTGTGCCTACACAAATTTTGATAAGAATGCAGAAAATACAATTCAGAGGAAACCTCACAGTATTAGAAGGCCTGGTGAGAGGTTCTCATCATAATACAAACTGTGCTTTTAGAGAGACAGACAGATAGATAGGTGTAAAAATTGGAAGTGTTTTTAGAGAAGAAAGAGCTAATGAAATTTACTTCACAAATTGAAGTGCCTCTTCACAGTGTTCAGCCACACTCTTTCTGAAATAGGAAATGTTCATGGAACTGCTACTTTTGCATTCTACTGCTTATTTACTAAATATCCCATTAACTCTCGATTATATGTTTGTACACACTGTTTTTCATGAATTACCACAATTTTACTTCTGATGCTTTGCTATTGGAGGGCAAAGAAGGAGCCCCCATTGCTGCAATGTTAAAAGCCAGGAAAAAATGAAAATGCAATAAGCAGCTCTAACTACATTTTCCCCCCTGTATTTTAGCTGTTCTCTCTGACTTGTTCTTTCTTTTTTGCTTTTGAAAAGTATAATAATGTAATTGAATTCATGTTGCAGGAGCTATACCAGAATTGGTGATATATGATGTGTTTCACCAGCCCTGCAATACCAATTTATTAGCAGTCTTTAACTTTACAAATCACCCTGTATTTGAATAGATGATTTAAGAACACTTACTTAGGTTTATTTACCCAACAAATTGCTTGTGGACTTAATAAGGAATTCAAGCAGGTTCCCTGGGGTTTCCTATTTGGAACTTGTTTTCCCCTATTATCCCTGAAGCAGAGAAAAAGTCTCTTGAAGTTCAGAGGTATCAACACATATATACTCAATTCCACTATATAACTTACCTAATAAAATATCATTAGGGAGTGGTGTAGTAGTCCTGACTGTTCCAGCACTGCACGTGGAAGGAATGATCAAGTAGCAGGACCAGCACAGGCCAGTGCTGCACAGATTTTGGCTGCAGGACAAACAGAACCAGCTGGTTTTAACAGAGGAGTCCACGGCAGCTTCTACATCATACCAGCAGTCCCACTGCCTGCCTGGCCTTGCTTTCATCCAACTGTGCAGCTACAAGTCCCCACACAAACATCTCTCCTGCCTGAGAGCAGAAGTTATGGATAGAGCTGTTTCCGTGTAAGAAAACAAGGAGTAGCTCCAAGGACCCAAAGCAGAGGGTGTGTTCTGTGGATGGGGTGTGCAGTGTGCTGCACAGGGGCTGAAGAGCCATTCAGGGATACACCACCTAAAGGGACATACAGATCACCTTTACTCTTCTCTTCTTGTAGTTCTGACTCTGATAAATATGGTTTTTATTGATACCTTAGAGCATCAGTGGCTTTCTTGTTGGTATTATGATGGGCTGGCAAGCATCTCCAGCTACAAACTAAGGCATTTTCTGTCATTTATCTTGACTTGAAGATATACTTCCTCATCTCCATATGAGAAACTTATTTTACTAATGCAAAGGTTAAAATTAATACAGATGTCCCATTATTTAATTAACTTTCCATTGTAAAATTTCACCTTGAACTACATGAAAATTGGATTAAATTGAGGAGATCAAGACCAGAATTGAACACAATTTTTCTTGTCTGTATTTTAAGAACTAAATAAAGAAACATGTAAGAGTAAGATGCAGAACCAAGAGACATAAAGACAATATACCCAGTCCTCCTAGAACTCCAAGTTTAACTCCAAGTTTATTTAAATCAGTGGACTGAAATACAAGTCTTCAAAGTTCATCTTTACTTTGAATGAAAATAGCACAAACAAAGCAATCAGGTAGAAGACAACATATAACCTTCCTGATTATTGTTACGTGCAAATCCTTGAGAAGGGAAGGCCTCTAAACCCACATCCATAAATTTGAAAGCTACATCCATAAAAACAAAGAATTGCATTTTTCATCTTCAAAGGACCCAATTAACATAATTAGTCCCTAATTAGCATATTTAGTGAATGCAATAATTTTTAGGTGGAAAAAACGCTTGTCATCCCCCCAGTTTGACAGGGAGCAAAGGAGGAATGATAAGACCTCACAAAAAGTTTCTATTGGCAGTTTTATTTTGTAAGTGTTCAGTGCAATTTTGCTTGTTGAGATCTTTCAAGAACAATAGGACACAGTGAAAGTGTTTCCACAGAAATGCTTCTAAATTGAACTACTGTGTCCTTTCAGTAACCTGTGGTAGAGGAATGCATAATCTAGAGCTCTGCTTTGTTTTTTCTTTTGCCTGTTTGCATAGTGTGTAGAGTGTCCCTTAGCAGGAGGAAGACTTGCCATTAGTTTCGCAATTGAAGAAAGGGATATATTTCTAATGAAAGAAAAGCTTTACAAAGTAAAGAGCATGAACGGGAGGGTGGAACTACTGAAATAAGCCTCCTGCTGTCTCCCTTTTCTAACCTGCTAAGGAATACTTCTAGCTGAAGCTGGATATACTTTCAGTGCAAATAACCATGCAGAGGAAAGACGAGGAAAGTTCATCTTTTCTGTTAAAAGGAGTAATACAATTGTAACAAGTTGCTTATACTGGCTCAGTGCCCAGCATGATAAATGGTGCTTTCAAAATGGTTTTAGAGGACCACTTAAACTTGCCCTTATGAATTTCAAGTCTGTCAGTTTTCCAGTGCTTGGCCTGTTTATTTGACTGCCTCGTTGTTCAGAGCAAATCATCAGGCTAAGACAGAGGAATTTTCAATTTATTAGCTTATATGCTGTTAGAGGGAAAGATTTCTGCAAAAACTCATAGAGAAAGGGAAAATGTGATGCTTGGACTGAGAAAATAGTGTCAGTTGTTATAAAATAGTTCTTATTTGGTGTCTGATTATTAGCTATGTTGAGCAACATGTTCCTGGTGTACACAAAGTCTATGAGTGAAACTTCCTTCCTCGCTTTCCTCATGTACAGGAAGAACTGGAGATTGTGGAAAGGTGGGTCAACTAGGAATTAAGTCAGTACTTATGCTCATGTTTCAGTCTGAATTGATACATGCTTTTAAAAAACAGACTCCAGTACTTAGTTTAATTCAGGTTCTTCCATAACTGATGTAGTGCACAGTATTGACAGTTCCTACAATAATTACTATTTGAAAGCAGGCAAAATTATTTGAAATTATTAACTCCACACACAAAGAGCAGGCAGATAAGAGCATGCCATACATTTTAATTTACGTCTTTTAAAAGACAATTTGCCCTGTACCTAGGAGGACATGAGTACCAGAGGAACTTTGGTTGTGGAAGCAATCCACTTCCACATCTATCCAGCCTCTCCCAAAATAAAGAATACTGATTAACAGCTAGAAGCCCCAGAGGGAAATCCTTTTTTTTTTTTTTTTTTTTTGGTAAACTGTTTTAGTTTCAGTGTATTGAAACTGTTCCCAAATATGTCTGAGATGCACAAATTTTATTTTACATTAAGAAGCAAGCTTATTCTTGGTCTGTATTTCCACAATTCTTGATCATTATAATAGCAATTTTCCTATCTGTTCTTTCAATTATATTGGAGAGAGACCTGATAAATTCTTAATTATTTCAGACTGAGATTCAGAGATCACCAATACATCATGCTATGCAATAAGTATATTTCAAAGAGAAAAAGAGGAAAAAAATGAAAATAATAAAATAATTGCAACTGTTGTTCTCCATAAAAATTTCCTGACTTTAATTTGGTAAAATAATTTTCTAGCAGGAAAATGAAAACATTTTAATTTTGAAACTTTGTACATATAATTCAAGGAATAAAATAATTTCAAATGGAAAACCAAAATACTCTTGTGCCATAAGATTCTTAATGGACATCTCCACTTTTTTCTTTTTTCTTAATACTTCAAAATTTTCACTTCTAACAAAAAAATTCTAATCTTCATAAGACCCAGGTACATTGTTACAAGAAAATAATTACCTGAAAATGTTCAACAAGCTCAGCTGCAATAAAAGTTCTATTCAGCAGTGACATCATTTAGTTTGAACAACTTGTTCCAGTGAGCTCCCTAAACTATCAAAGCAGATGATATATATGCTGGCAGAGAACATTTATCACTCATTAATGACTAATTAACAAATTTCTTAATTTGCTCCAGTTCTACTGGGATTTATCTAGAGAATTTATATTGAAAGAAAATCTTGTTTGGCTGATTTGTGTTCTGAAGTTTTGGAAGCAATAACTTGCTGTCTTTGGGTGGGGGGGAAGGAAAAGAAAAGAAAAAAAAATAGAAAGAGAAGACAGATACTCTTTAACTGACAGTGAAATATTCGCTAATCTACTAACATATTTATGACAGATATTCCAGCATCAGAGAGAGGAAAACACCAACTCTAGTCTCCCCATACACCAAAGAAAGGATTAGAACTGGACAGCATTAAGCCTAGCATTTTCTTAGCAGATTGGTATATAAAAATGAGGTCATAAATCAGGAAAATAAACAAAATCTTGGCTTCATCACAGGAAAAAAAATTGAGGAGCTAATTTTAAGGGAGACAAACTCACTACTAATAATAGACCTGTGGAAAAAATAAGTCAGAGATCTTTTGTACGTAAGGTCTTGCCTCAGGCATAAAAATTGAGAGGAAAATTGCAGAAACATAAAAAAAGTAAAACAACATATCAAAGTGTTGATCCCTTGTACTTTCACTGAGAGCACAAGATGAATTTCTCCCTAAAGATCTTGCTTTGGGAAGGAAACAATTTTCTTCGCAACATGAAGGATTTGGGGAAAAAAGGGCACTATTTCTGAAAATGTGAACTTTGCAAGATGAATCCAAGAATACATTGGCTAAAAACAGCAATGCCCATAAATTCACTACCAGCTGCACAGCTTATAAATCAAGTTGAAAATTAGATATCTGGATCTCCAAACTTGCAAAAGACAGATGCAATGGAAGAACCATGCATTGCTTTTAGGCTTCCACTGGAGAATGTATATCCAAGGGAAGAGAACCAATTCTGACAGAAAAAAAAGTACAGAATGACAAAAACATTTTATTAGATGTGTTGTGCAAGGATGGGGCAAGATTCCAATGTATAAAGCAAAAATATAGAAGTTATTTTTAAAAAATGAAGAACATTCAAAATATAAATCAGCTGCCAGTAATAGGTGAAATCCATTAAAGGAAAAAAAGCAAGTTTCCCTTTCCAGAGACAAACACTACTGAAATAATAAGGAGGATTTCCTACTTTTACAGTCCTTCTTTTTCAAAGTTCAAACATGCAAAGAAAGTTGTTGAAAATATTAACAGACCTTTTTTTTTTTAAAGGATGGGGACTTGCTAAACAAGTCCATGTGGCAGACACTAATATGAGAGCTTTCATTTAAAGATAACCCAAATAAAGAGAATAAAAGATCACAACAACTATGGGTTGGAGCTTTTCCTGTGTGGTACAAGAGGCTGTGGCCATCACAGGGATTTAATGCATCAGAGTAAGGCATGTCATCATGATATGATGACATATCAACAGGGCAATATTTTAGCAAAATCTTTTATTGAAATAGAGAAAAGGTCCTAAAGTCATCTGAACTGGGGAAATAGAAGTACAAGCACAGAGTAGTTCCTCTGTTTGCCTGGGCTGGAGCCCTAGTTAAGGAAGGTCCAAAACATTCAGCTTTTCAAGTGAAAATAGAAATCTAACTCAACTTTGGAAAAAAAAATATATATAAATAAGAAGAGATATGAAAAAAGTAATTTTACCACCATTAATGTAGGAGATAGAGTGGTAAAATCAATTATTTTCAGCTAGACAAAAATCGTTTTCAGTCTTACCATTATTTATGTGATGCATATGCTTCTTTCAGTGAAAACAGGAAATATCTTCATCAGAAAGAGTATATTTGAAGATAAAATAGTAGCACTTTCTTAAAACAATACACATTGAAGAAGAAATATGACATGGCTCTGTATAAATATTTAGAAGGAATTTCAGTATTCCCATTCCTTTAGAGAAGATGCAAGATGCACTGGGTTTATGGCAAGGTTTTGGTAGTCAGGGAACTGCAGTGGTGGCATCTCTGAAGAGATAACAGGTGCTGCCCAAATGTCTGACAGAGCCAGCTCAACATCCTTCCAGTGATGTTGGTGTCACCTCCGTGATTACACTTAAGAAAGGCTAAAAAATGCTTTGCAGGAGCTGGGATAAGAGAGGAGTGAGAAACTGTGAGAGGAACACCCTGCAGGCACCAAGGTCGGTTCAGAAGGAGGAGCAGGACGTGCTCCAGGTGCCAGACCTGAGATTCCCCTGCAGCCCATGCTGAGACATGGTGAGACAGCTCGGGCCTAGCAGCCCAGGGAGTTCCATGATAGAGCAGAGATCCACCTGCAGCCCCTGGAAAACCCTATGCCAGAGAACATCGATGTACCTGAAGAAAGCTGCAGCCTGTGGAGAGAAGCCTGCACAGGAGCAGTTTTTCTGGCAGGAGCTGTGGCTCATGGTGGACCCACACTGGAGCAGTTCACTCATGAAGGACTGCCCCTCATACTGAGGACTCATGCTGGAGCAGTTCTTGAAGAACGCCAGTCCATGTGAAGGACCCAGGCTGAAGACGCTCGTGCAGGACAGTATTGTATGGAGCTGACCCCATGCTGCAGCAGAGGGAGATTGTGGCGAGGAATGAGCAGCAGCAATGAAGTGTTAGGAACTGGCCACAACCCAATTCCCCACCCCTTGTGCTGCTGAGGGAGGAGGAGGTGGAAAAATTGGAAGTGTAAAGTTGAAGCTCAGGACAAGGGAAGGGTTAGGGGAAGGTGTTCTTCTTAGCTATGTCTTTGATTCTCACTGTCCTACCTAAATTTTAACTGGCAATGATTTAATTAAATTTTCCCCAGGTGGAGTCTGTTTTGCCTGATAATTGGTGAGCAACCTCTCTGTCTTCATGCTGAACCATAAGGTTTTCTGTCTCATATTCTTCCCTTGTCCTGTTGAGGGAGTTAAAGAGCAACTTAGTGGACACCTGGCAGGTCAACACACCATGCAAGGTGTAAGATTTTGAAGTATTTTATCTTATCAGCAAGATAACATTACATCTGGTGATTAAAAGAGGGATGAGCAGCCAAGCAAAGGGTCTTCATTTCTATTCAGACATTTTAAAGATGAACAAAAGATACTGGCAGCCACTGTGATTTTACTGCAAATCACAATATCAAAAGTTTTCTGAATCTCAGCCATTAGTCCAAAAAGCCTTTTCCTTATTCAGAATGCCTATAGGGTTTTAGGGTTTTTTTCTAATTATTGCTTACAAGAGAACAGAATTCACTATCATCCTGTCATAACTCCAGATATTAGTTATGTTTATTAGACTATATTATTAGACTTCCTTTGAGTCCTTCCATGTGGAAGGACTTCTTAACATTAGTTTGCCCATTCTTATTTTCTTATCAGAGGAAAATACAGTCATTATGAGGTATAGGGTAGACTGAGGTCTGGTATAAAAATACTAACAGGAGGAAAACCAAAACCAAAGCCAATTTTAAAGCATTTAAAAACTGTTCCTGTCACATAAATTTGACATGTACCTTTGCTTCTATTTTCCCTGCAGCTTTTTCTGTTTCAGCCACAAAAAACCACTGAGCAGTTCAGGCACACTTGGGTAGCAGGAGTAGAACTAGGGAGAGCAACACCCCCACTTCCCTTCGTGTACATCACTGGTCTATGCAGTGTGGTTTGCTGTACCTGTCGATAAGTGAAGAGAGAGCTTTACAAAATGACATGCTGTCCACTCTGCACGGAATATACACATAAACTCTTTCATATCCTTTTTTCCCCCTCTCCATTTTGATAAATCAGGAAGATCAGGAATAACAACAGCATAAGGAAAATGTTATGTGCAAGGGGGACGTTTGGAGAGGCAAGGGAGTGTAAGTATGATAAGGTGGAGCAAAAAAGGACACTGACACAGGGCCACAATATTAGGAAAAATTCTTGCAGTAACTATTGAAACAAAAAGATTTATCCATTAAGGTTTTGGCATCAAGATATAAAGTCCAACCTTGATGATATTTGGTCTCTTGAATGGCAAAATTCCTACTGTTATGATGGGATGATGATAGGCCATTCAGTAAGTATACTGTCAGCTTTCAGTGAGAAGTGGACTGGACCTGATGTTAGGTCACTATTTTCCAGTGCTTGTCAAAAAATGAGAACTGTCAGTTGTTCAAACATTAAGCAGATCGAAAACAGGCTCCTCTCAGCAGCTAAAATAATCCTTCTGACCAGAGAAAATGAAAACCTTGAAAGTCTCGCTCTGAAATTAAAAAGAGAAATATATATGCCTCTCTGTTCCTATTACACACATCCAATAAGAACTATGTATTGCCTAGCATGCACGGTTTACAACACGGTGATCATATACTTTGTGAAATCTCGGAGCTGCAATACAGCTTCCTTGAATTATTAGAGACCCTTTTTCCCCTTGTAATATGTACTTATTGTAGCTTAATTTTTTTTCCCCAAAAGAAAGACATCAATCTTATTATCTAATTAAAGTATAAGTAATTCAGCTCAGGACTGTAACAGCAAGAAAACGCACCAGAAGATTTTACCTGCAAAATTTTTTAGAGATGAATACAATGAGGAGAGCTAAGGCAGCTAAGAGTTCAAACATGGGAGAATTCTGAAATTAATAAACCCTCAATATTGCACATTAAGTAGAGTAATGGACATGTGGCATGAGAGCTCGGAACATAATGAAGCTGGGCAAGGTATTAAGTGGAGTTATGGCCTCTGAAAGCTGGTGAAAAATTGGAAAATAACGTAACAAGAGTGTGAGCATTTTCTCTGCTGGAATAGAAAAATCGCTGTACACCTGACAGCACCAAAGCAGTCTCTTGACATTTAGAGAGTTACAGAATGGTGGAATAGGCAATGGAAACATATCCTGAAAGCATGGCTGACTTGGGCAGGACACAGGAAGCCATATAAGCTCAGTTGGTCAGAGCATGTGCTAATAATGCCTAGGTTCTGGGTTGATCCCCATATGTACTTAAGAGTTGGACTTGATGATCTTTGTGGGTCTCTTCCAACTCAGAAGATTCTATGATCCTGTATGGCCTCTTATTCTTTATAAATGGGTAAGCTGAGGCCCAGTGGTATTTGAGGCAGATTTAGCAGATGAGGAACCTCTCAAAGGTTTTCTTTGTGCAATACCAGAAAGGAATGCCAAGAAATTGAAGAATATAAGGAATTTGGAGTCTCACCAGAATTCAGCTGTGGAGAGAGATTTAATTTTCTTCCTTTTTTGCTTTATAAAAATAATTCTTTTTCTTTTATTGTTCTAACAGGAAGTAGCATATTGTAACAAACAAGCTAAATGGTACTGTGTAATATGTGACAAGACAACTACATTTTTTAACACTGATTTCAAAATTTAGGAAAAGGCAAGGCAAGTACTTTGGGCAGGAAAGTCCTGCTAGTTTCACAAAAGCCCTAGTACATCAGTGGGTCTGGCTTGTTTAATCAGTATAACTTAGACAGCACTCTTTGTTCAGTTGTGCTGTTACTTTTCAATTAAACTCTGGCACTTTATTATGACTACTTTTATGAGAAATAGGTTGACATTTTCAGATGGATTATCAACATATGTTGCACAATTGCAGTTAAACTAACAGTGTAATACACTACAATTTTAACTTAATTTAATTAAAATGTCTTTATTACTAATCCATGTCCATCTGGACAAAAAGTTTCTGACCCTGGTAAGAGTCAGAAACCAAGATGTAAGACTCTGTGAGTCAGTTAATTTGCTGCATTCATGCACAGAGAAAACATGCATGTAATACATACATAACTTCTAATATATTTCATGTTAATCATGAAGAATGAATAGCTCCAAATGAATAGCTCCAAATTATAAATCTATTTTCATGTACACACATGCCAAAGTCTTGGTTGCTTTTTTCTCCATGAAAAAAATATATTTAGGCTCCAGAAGAAGGAAAAAACTCAGGTTCCAAGTAAATATTCAGTAGTCCAGGACTTGTATCTGAAGAGATTTTAGATAAGTTGCTTGATCTCAAAGGAAGACAATAGAAATAATAACAATATTTCTTGTAGAATCTTGTTAAGCAGTTCAATCAGATTTCACACTCCAACTTATACAAAACACAAAGAGTTCCAATTTTGATTAGTACATTGAGGAAATGTACTGCAGTAATGTGTGGAGGCTTGTGTCCAATACTGACAGCATGGGATAAGGTTATCACAAAACATATTAGTGACAAGCTGACATTACTAGACTACCAGTTCAATAACATCATAAGGATTTACAATCAATCAAAATGTTTTTACAGTCATCAATACAAAGATAAACCCCAAGCAGGGTAACTCACAGTCTACCTTTTATTAATCAGGATAGCATCCCTATAGGCATATTCTAGAGCCACACTTAACGGACCTGATCACATTAATATCCTTTGTTCTTTGGGGCCATTAATCCACCAGATTATACTTAACAACAGAAATCAATTGTGATCTCCCCCTGCTACTTATATGTTATCATCAAAATCCGGTAGGGGAAAGATGCTCTGACAGATCAGTGAACGCCTGTGATGAAACTCTCTACTCTCCCTTAGCTCCAATTTTATTTAACAAATGTGGGTTCTCCTGGCTCCACAATTTTAGAATATCAGTATGTTAGAATTTAACTCTTTTTTTCCCCAAAATATCTATTAGTTTCACTAACATAATGCTGCTTGTGTGCAGGAGTGGAGGAAAAAACCAGATTATGTAAACCAAAAGTAGTTTACTCGCAGTACAAGACCTTTTTTTCTTTAGAAACATATCTAAGGCTAACTAGAAGTGGTTAATTTTTTCCCTTTTAAATTGTTCCATATTGCACAGTCTTAAGCTTTAAATAGCTTTTATAAGACATTCCTTCAAAATTTAGACGCTCTACTGGATGATGTAAGTCGTATGACATCAGTTTCCCCAACCTTAAACCCTCTTTGGTTCCCTGTCTGCTGCGGGTGCCCAGCAGAGGGCATTTTAGGACTGAGCTATGTGAATACAAAATGAAGAGACCGAAATTTCTATCACAGCAGTTTGTTCACATTGCAGGAGTGCAAGTTCGAGAAGCTTAATAAATATTTGAGAAAAAACTGCAGTGTTTTCCACACAAATATCAGATCCCTAATATTTAAATAAACTGCTACATGTGACATTTATTTTATTAAGAGCTATGTTTTCAAACATGCTCTTGTTTATACTGCATACACCAAAGTACTGTAAAACTGACATTTAGACAGTTAAATGTACGGGCACATTAAAACTTTATGTAAAATACACTTACAAAGCAGGGGGAACAATCTGCACAGAAGTCAATGTCCAAAAAATTTCATTTTGCAGAGCAAAATGCTTACTATTGCAATATTAACTATTTAATTACATGTTCTTTATAGAAATAATCTCACAATTTAAGTATCAGGTTAAAACTATCTTTATGTCTTGGCTGATTAAAACCACATCATAAGTTTATAAACAGTTCTTCAATAAAACTTTTTGACTTTCAGATGTGGTTCTTCAAAATCACCTGAAAATCTGAGTTGAATATTATAATGTTTAATTTCCCAGTTTCTACAAGTTAGCACAAATTGGAACAAGTGCTAAAAGTGCAGCCTGACTGGATGGTTTCAAAAGATGCACACACAAACCTGTTTGCCTAAGCACATGCACAGTTACACCAGCTGGGCTTTTCAGACACGGATATTCAGCTACACGCCTTGATTTCAGCTGATAGTTCTACTTACGGCTCTTGTGCAGCTTCATACAGCCTGGTTGGAGTCTCAGGCTACAGCCTCAGCAGAGTCAGCCACAACTGTGCCCTAACTGATATCTTCCTAAGATTACAGAATTTCAGTTTGTAAGGCTGAATGACAGAGCTTCCACTGCAGTTGCCACAGGCTCAGACTGAGGACAAAGGAGAGACTTACTACTGTGACACACATGGTCTTAGTGTCCAAAAATGTTGTCTACTAGGCCATTGGACAAGGTTTGGGCATGGAAGAAAGGATCCATCGTATCTCTTCTGCAGCCTTCTTAAGACGAGGAAATTATAACATGACCTACATCTCTGAGACTGTCACCTTCTCCTGCATGACAAGCATCCCTGTCAGAAGCACGTACTCAGGATAATTTGCAGTTTAAGCATTGGTATGAAACACAAATTCCCACACAAAAAGTATTACTTCGGGGAAGAACAGAATTCAGGTTGCAAACCTTTGTAACTACAATAAAATTGCTGATTTTTTCCCCCACTCCTCGTCCATTTCTTGGAAACACCAAAGTACTTCAAGTTTCCATCATACCAGTAATTTAAACAATTATTTAATACCAGATGTGCAGTGCTGATATTAAAAGCGTGAAAGGCTCTGGAACCATAAGGACTACATACTGACCACAGTCCTTGGTTGCACTGCTGGCTGGTCATTATCTGGGGACCTGAAAGAAGCTATAGAAAACAACAAAAGTTTGTGACCTTGATGAGGTTTTTTTACAGAAAAGTGCAGTTTTCCAGTCTACATATTTCCTAACAGCTTACCACCAAGAACCTGAAAAACCTGCTTTCATGTAAATCTGACATAAAATAATACCACTTTTGGCAAGGCACACTCCTGGGGGAAATTCCCAGTCAAATGAGCAGAGCGATAATGATCTAATGGGAAAACAGCAATAATGACAGAGAGGGGGAAAAAAAAAGAAAAAAAGAATGGCTACTCAAAGGTACACATGCCTACCTTTGGCAGGGAGGTGAAAAAAGGGAAGGGGGAAAAAAACCCCGCAAACACACAAAAAACCTCATCAAGCTTTTCTCCCAGTGTGGTCTGATTAAATGAAGAACCTGCTTAGGGCTACCTCCAAATTCCACCCAAATATTTGCCAACATTTTCAAAGCTATGCCTACACCGTGCCCTTAAATCAGTAGCACAGGAGACTCAATATGAATTCTTAGTCACTCCCAGTGACAAGAGACCACGAAGTTCAAAGCACTGGATGAAATATTGGTTTTCTGAAGTTAAACCCTAGAAAAGTGGTTATGGATGGAGAAAGATCTCTCAGGTGTAAGCACACTTCACATCCAATGCGGCCTAATTCCTGGCTGCCAGTGAGAAGGACTGTCTCTCTCTTCTGCCCACACTTTGCTGTTCTTCCTTTAGATCTGCTGTGATGCCGGGGTGAGCACCACTGTGGCCACCCCTCCCTAGCATGGAGCAGCAAGAAGAGGCTGTTCCATGAGGGAGGGTTAGCAGGAGCAAACATGAAAATAGTAGAGGCAGTGTCCTCATCAAGCAGGGCATTGCATGTGCCTGCTTAGTAGGCCCACACACAGCGTGACCCACCCAGAGAGCCCAGGCAGAAGCAGCAAGGTGGAGACAAACCTAAAAGGTAGGACTGGAGTCTATCCAGAAAGCAGCACTGAAGACAATCAACATTAAACATAGGTCTGAATCCATTCAGGAGACAAGATCACAACCTACAGCACAGCTTGCAGGAGAACTGGTTTCCCAGGCATGAGCTTAAGCTGAGCTCCCTGACCAGTGGGCTGCAACTACAGGTGAAGGTCCCAGGTGGGGTTGGTCAGGGCACTTAAAGTACATTACTTCTCTCAAGGACCTGTCATTTGTATCACGGAAAAATAAAGTACAAAGGAAGGCTGCACTATCACCAGGAACATTTGAATATATAATGACAGGTTACTTGACTCTGGTCTCTTCAGTGTATGTACCAAATACACTTCTGATTTATAAATTAAAATATCATTCAAAGAACTAAATTGATGAGCTTATCCAAGTCTTCCATTGTGGAAAACAGTAGCTAGTATTGGTACCTTGACCTCTCCCACTCAGGCTTTAGGCAATAATATGTTAGGGGAATAGTGGCAATATGCACTGATTTATATCCTCTTATCTGCTGACAGATCTTGCCAACTGGAACTGTGCACTGGTGTCTCACGTCAGTAGTTAGAAAACATGATGAGGCATTTAGAGCTGACCTTTATCCCATGGTTAGTGAAAGAATAACAGATGCCTGCTTCGTTAAACCTGAATATGAGATTTTTTGAGAGGATCTGAGTAACTGCCATAAAGTCAGGAGTTCAAAACAATGCAGGCAGAGGACTTCATGGCATAAAGCTCTTCTAGGAGAGTGAATGTGTGTGTCCGCCCATGTGTGTTGAGGGGAAGAGACGTTTTTCTAAGCTGAGAAGGGAACAGTAAAATTTTTGAGGAAGACAGGGTAAAGGTAGAATAGAGAGGTTTGCAAAATCATATCCTGGCTAATGAACCGGTATTTCACTGCTGCTTAATTTTCAGCCAAACAGCTTCAGGAAGGAGACTGGGATCCATGAATCACCTAGAAAAAAATCAGTCAAAACAATTTCCACAGGGATGCAAAAGGAGGTAAAAAGAGTTCAAGGTCTGTCATGGGCGCAACTTGAAGGGACTTTGCTCTTGAAATGGCTGCAACTATTCCAAGCTGGATGTCTAATTCTCTCCAGGTAATGGATAGGGCATGTTTTTGAAAGGCATTCACAGAAATCTGTATCCTTTATAGCAGGCTAACCCAGGAATGTATGCAAGAATTTAACCAAAGATCCATTTTCTTCTTTTCCTCCAGCATTTTACCATAGAGAGGGAAAAGGGCTGAAACTTGAGAATAATGCAAGCAGGCACTTTGTGTTCCTGCTGGAGACTGGCACCTATCCAGCTGCTGAGTCTTTAACCACCACACAGGCATCCAAAGGGTTGCAATTCTTTTTTCAAGTTGTGGGGCCAGAAGGATGCTGAGGTTACCAAGTCCTACCAAATCCACTTGATGCATGTCAGGACTGATTTGTTACTATTGCTAGTGTAAATGCTTTACTATCAAGATGTACCAGTTCTGCCAGCAGGCATCTGCCTTCCTTGGAAATTTGGATCTTCACAAGGCTCTAGTCCTGGATAGAGATGTTATCAAAACCTGTGCATACAGAAGTACAGGGACAGGACAGGTATCTACCTATAGTGCATGTCCTCAGGGAAGTCATACCGTCATTTCCTGCCAGAAATCCAGCACAACTTCCAAATGATACCACTTTCTTTACCTACATCTGGATGGGAAAGATTGAGTTACTGCCCTTTAGATCACATCTGCATTTTGTTCCAAAAGTCTCATAGCTCACAGCTCTAATAACACATCAGCTCTCTTCACAGACTACCTACTGTTAGTCAGAGTCATCCTTCCTGACTTTGTAATTACAGACTGTGGGAGGACTTGGACTTCATAGCAGCCTTCAGAGTGCTTTGGTGTGAGAGAAGAGGTATGTCTTCCCGTCAGCTCAAACGTCAGGGGATGTGAGGAGATTGTATACCAGGCTCTTGCTTTGACTATGCATAAGAAAGAGGGAAAGCAGCCACAAGGGACATGTGGCAAAAATAATTGGAGCTGAAGGTATTAGATTCAGCAAGGCATGTGGCTGCCTGACTCTGCAGGGAGTGTTGGGAGATGAGGGATGAACTCTGAACTTTGAAGGGCTGTCAGGGCACTTTGGTGCAGTTGTGCATTGAAATCCTTTGGGAACTGAACTTCAGAAAATACTTAATTGTTAGGTAAAATGTATCTAATAAAATAAAACACAATACAAGGGGAAAACCTAAAATCATCCAAGATGCGAAATAGGTCTGTGCAAAGTTTGTGTACCCTAAGAGGGTGCATTCAGATAAATCAATGAGATCTTATTTCTAAGGAATAAATGATAAACGTTTCTTACCACAAGGTTCTTAATTCTAAAACTTTCAGCATAGAATGAAGTCACCATCTACTTCACAAGGAAATTCAAACCATCCTATTTTGATCTACCAATTTTGTCTACCATGCCACAGAGACAAAGGAGCAAAGCAAAAGAGGAAAATCCACTCCTTGTTTGTTGTGGAGAAATGCATAAATTGAAAAATTAAAACTAGTAATTCTGAAGACATTACAGTAATAGAGGCCATAAGTAAACAATCTAAAAAAGTTTTGCATTTCTTAGATGAGTCAGACTTCTTGGCTGTCTCCCATGTGAGTGGTGAGGCCCAAGACTGTTTACCTCATAAGATAGCAAGCAGATAAGACTGTGTAAGTGATGATTAAAGATAAAATGTCCAGCATGAGGTGGGAACAAGGGAGAGTCCAAAGCAGCCAGTCTCAGTCTAAAGAAAAGATAAAGCAAATAGCCTACGCTGAATACACAGAGGTTCAAGGACTGGAGATGACAAGGAGTGCCACCAAACTGGCAGTGGTACTTCAGGTCGGTAGAAATGTGGAAAAGTCTAGTTGAAGTCTGTTTCTCTATGTGTAGGAATACTTCTTTATATTAAACACAGCATTGGGATACCAAAGAAAACAGAAAATGTTAAGCCTGTAAACCAAAAGCAGCAAAATCATGCCAGCACAGCAGCAATTTCATATACAATTACTGTAGCATATTACAGGTTTGGTAGCTGAATCAGCAGAGCTTTCAGAATGGAAACCCATGAAATGTAAATCTGGGTAAGGCTTATTTGCTGTCCCACATCCCTTATTTTCTAGAACTACAAAAGTCTGTTAGTGAAGACATCTGAAGGAGATATTGTTAGACATGGGGTTTTGATTCACCATGTGCTTTGATTTTATGGTTCTAACTTCTTGGTTTCCATGGTAAATATCACAAGAGACATAAACTAAGAAAGCTTTCATTGTTGTGGTGGCCCATTTTTCCTGAATCATCTGATACTTTTCAGAAAATGAGAAAAACATGTATTTTTCTGATAGGTGGTACAGACTTCCATGGAAAAATCATTGTTAGCATCCCAAGAAGGTATTACATCCACTAAACTAATGTAGCTTTTGTAATATTCCAAAACCATTTACAAATGTCCATTTAAAAAATCTTACAAATACTGTTATTTCTTATTATAAAGATGAAAGAATGCTTACCAGTACACAGAGGATTTTCTCCTCAATGTAAACTACTATCTGTTCATAGACTTTCCTTGAATAAGCCAAAGAATACATGTTCAAATTAGTTAATATGAAATTGCAAGGGGTTTAATACAAAAAGAAATCAATCGGAATCCATCAGAAACAGAATCTGAAGATTTATTACTGAAATAAACAAAACAAAACAAACAAACAAACAACAAAACACCAGTGAAATAAAAACAAACATGAATTTAGCTTTAGCTGAGCAGCTTCAGATGTTATGGTTTTGTGTTCGTTCCAATAGAAATAACATATCATTGCAGCTGTAAGGCTCAAATGAACAAGGTTCCTTGAGACAGCAGTAGAAGCAGTCATGTTCCTGGTTTATCTGGGCCAAGGTTCATCTTTTATATTTCCTTGTGTCAAGAAAATTTCCTTCCACGTAGTATGAACTGTTGTCTGTATTCACCTGCTAGATTTTTCTTTTGGTGATCACTGGTTTGATATATGCTGGTCAAGCTGATTCACTTGTAGGACTATCTCATTTGGTTTAAGGAAACTGAGAAAATGCCAACTGCTGTAAGAAAGGGATTACTTGAAACACTGAATCTAATTTAACAGAGTTGTTTTCCCCCTGAATTTCATAGATAACTGTCAAAATAGCAAGGGCACTAAAACTAGTTTCAGGCGTGACAATTCTTTATAGTTATGCCTGATTTTTATGGTGAAAGAAGAAGCAAACTTCCCAGAGTTTTAAAAGCACACGATTCTTCAAAAGCAGCCTACAGTTTTTACTTAAGTATTATTTTTTACATAATATAAGCCCTAACCAACTTGACTTTACTTTTCCATGTAATCTCTCCTTGGTGTATATTAATCATATTTTCCATTTCAGTTTTTTGTTTGTTTGTGGGTTTGTTTATTATTTTGCTGGGGTTTTTTCCTATAGCAAAAAGTAATATAGAATCTGACATAAATGCTTGGGATACATTCTATTAATTACAAACATTAAAGCCATAAAGAAATTTTAAGTAATCTTTCTTAAAACTGCCTACAAATTGTGACAAATGATTGTGTCTGCAGTCACCGCAATGACAACCCTTCCCCAGGAAAGTGGTGGAATCACCATCCCTGAAAGTGTTCACAAGGCACATGGATTGGGCATTTGGGGATATGGTTTAGTGGTGAACACTGTGATGCCAGGTAAATGGTTGGACTCAATGGTCTTAGAGTTTTTTTTCAACCTTAGTGAGTCTATGATTTGACCATGAAAGGAAAGCTCACTACCATTGCCTAGTTTCCAGAAGTTGCAAGTAGCAGGATAAAAATCGAGATACATGTAGAAGACAGAACCAAAAACTTAAATGAT
Organism: Dryoscopus gambensis; assembly: GCA_013389985.1. NCBI lineage: Eukaryota > Metazoa > Chordata > Aves > Passeriformes > Malaconotidae > Dryoscopus > Dryoscopus gambensis. Next base: position 35,934 of record WEIT01039583.1, read on the forward strand.
TCTTAATGCAAGAAGCAAACACATTTTACCAGTGAAGTTCCCTATAGTCCTAAATTAGAAGACACCAAACCTAGTATTCTGATGTACAAATCCAGTAACACAGTCCTCAAGTCTTTTTTCTTAAATAACCAGTACTGTTTCTTCCAATAAAATTT